>JAVIAB010000139.1:22190823-22716646 GCA_032433765.1 Megaustenia siamemsis
AAAGAAAATTGTGAAATAATTATTTGTAATGTAAAAATTATGCTATTGCTGCTAACCTATTTATTATACACAGGTAATTGGCATTATCTGCACGCAATCATTGAATCATTACTAGGTGAATAATGCTGTAAGCTTAACATAAACATTACACAAGGGGGGAAAAAATAAGAATGTGGGAAAATATAGATTTAAGATTAAAAAAAAACGTAATGACTTATTTTATTTTCTTCTTAATTCTCGGAGAGGAAACTTTGATCATTCTGCACGTCAAACGCAAACTATGCCAACCGTGCTTCAATCGCAAGCAAATTTTACGGAGTGCCCTACGATTGGCCCATGCTGTACATCAGTGGTTCCCAAACGTTTGACACCCGCGGTTCCCTTTCCCTGGTGATCATTTACCGATGTTGCTCTTATGGCAGTTACGATATAACTTGAGTAAACTCTTATTTTTGCGTAGGTTATTACTTAAGTACAGAAAGGAAGTTCAGTTGACGACAGAATTAACACTATCTCGAAAAAAAGGATCTCAAATTTAAGATGGAAAGAATACATTTCAAATGAACAGATAAGAAATGAATCAAAACAAGAATACGTCTCGAGCTTTATAAGTAGAAGGCATTGAATATACAGCTGGCATGTGCTGAGAATGAATGAAACTAACGGCAGATTGTCAATCATGAAGAACTATGACTTCCACCCTATGTGCCGTCTTCAGCCTGAGAGAAAATGAATGAATGAATGAATGAGTGTAGAAACTTCTTAATGTACTTGAACAGATTAAGTCTATGTGTATGTTGTGATTTTATGTTTCCTAAACACAGAGTAGACACGTGACAATATCTCGGCGCGACGCTCCTGCCAAACTTTGACGTGGCCTCTGCGACCCGCGACGCACACTTTTGAAACTACTACTGTACAATGATTTCAATGTTCTAAACAAGGCGGTCTCTGGTGCACCTTTCCTTTTGTCTTCTCTCTCTGTGGTGCACTCCTCAGTTTCCTGATATCTTCTAATAAGGATTAATAAGATTTATGAAGCACAAACCCTCTTCTCTTATCACTGTGGACATATCCTCTTGGTTGTACTGCCATTTCTTGCTTACCGCTTATGTCAATTTTTTTTTAAGTTAAAAAAATGTTTTTTAGAATTATTCCACGGAAAGTTGGTTGAAATGACGACGATCATTTTTTATTAATTTTCAGCTTTGTGATCCATATGGACTGAATGTGACAGAAAATGCTGTATACAGAGATTTATAACTGGAGGCAATCTGTTTGTGTCTGTTCGGAATACAATCTGCGACGGTCGAAAGAGACCAGAACCATCGCCAATGCCAAGAATTCCTTCACGACGTCGGTGCAGAGTATGACAATCTGCTTTACTATCGTGAAGCACGCTGATCAAGTCGAGGAAAATGCTGAACAGATTTCATTACTTACGTACTGAAGGAGAATTTTTCATGGACATTGAGGGTAATCGGGTCAAATAATTATCTGAACCTCAGTGCATCTGCCAGCTAGCGTTCTTTGTTGACATAACTCAACATTTTATTGACCTTTATCTTAAGTTACAGAAACAAGGACAACTGGTACACAAACTTTACGGTCATATCAAAGCTTTCAAGCAAAAAACTATTGAAATTGTGAGAGAGTAACCTGCGAGAAGGAAATACTAATTATTGTTTGTAAGACTGGAAGAGCAGAATAAATCTCTTATTAATTTCATCATCTATGTTGACGGCATTTACATTTTTTGGGCACATCATGAAAAGAGGAAAGTCGGAATACTTGGTTACAAATGGCAAAATAAAAGGAAAGAGAGATCGGGGACGACAAAGAAAGAAAATACTTGATAGCTTGGTGTCATAGCATGGGAAAACAGTCAACAACAGAACTGATACGATTCACTGTAGATAGAAGATTGTGGAAGGACATGATCGCCTACATCAACCGGTACGGCACATGATGATACTGCTGACGGCTTTAAAGATATTTACTGCCAGCTCGTGGAGCGCTTCAAAGATTTTGCTGCACAATAAACAAGGTTACAATGTTTCTCAATACAATTTGATATCGATGTAAATGCTGTTCTGGCAGAGATGCAAATGGAAGTTGTAGACTTGCAAGAAAGAGCAAAATTGTCCTAAATCCAAGAAGAGGGACTCGACAATATTGGACTTCTAAAATTAAAAACAAAAAACACACACACAGACACAGACATGGGGAGAAAACGTGTTATAGAAAAGTATATAAATTGTGTTCGCGACTTCCAGAGCTTAGATAGTGCCTAACAGATAAGTGACGAAAGCACGGACGCTTTTCTCTCACTCTCTGCAACAGAGAGAAACACTGCATGTTGCCATGCCGTGTTAGGGGGACAGCTATCCCTGACATGTGAAGAACCAAGAGATTGGAGATGAATGAATGATTATGTTACAATAGATGAGATCAAAGCTGCGTTAAAGTGTACAAAAACAGTGCTCCAGATCCAGGTGGCAATCGGTACGAGGACACTGACGAATTGTCTGATGAAGATTTGGAGGAACTAGCAAGTATCTATAACATCAGCATCGTAAGAGCTAGTGTAAATGAAGATTCACTTCATAGTTATGTGATGTCTCTGCTGAAGTTGGGCGCAGACCAAACGAAAAGACAAAACTGTCGCATTATCAGAGGGTAAGCTGTCACTATAACTTGTAGGAGTGTACGTTACATCCCACTATTTGCTCCTGTCGCATAATCACCATGTAAAATACGGTAGATGGGTATGTTGGTGGAGAAGATAATTTGCCATGAAAATAACCTACCTGCAGGGAAAGCTGCGCTTTGTATCACCTACCCTCAGAGTGTACCGTCTAAACAAAGACACTTGTGTAAATGTTGCGAGATGTGATTTATTTGAGAATTTCCGTGCAGACGCTGAAATCTTTGCTACTGCAATTGACCTAGCGGATGTATATAACAGAGCACCTCTATATTACCTGATGTTTTAGCTTCTTCAAGTCAATATCAGCTCTTTCCTCCCATAATGGGTTTCTGCAGTCTTTTTCCAAAGAAAGCGTGTATTTAAATGTGTTACCAGGGCATCTAAACTAATAACAATAGACGAATCAACTCAGAGGAAGAGGGATGTTTACAGTACTCGGAAAAATTGACAAATAATCAACAACAGAGAAAAATATGGACCAAAGCAGGATCGAACTCGCACTCAGTGGCACATCGCCTTGCCTCGAAAAGTCAAACGCTAGGGAACACTGCCACTCAGCATTTCCACAGGGTTTACCAATATATCTTGCGGTGTTCAACGCATACACAGTAAAGATCACAAGAGATAAAATCTTAGGAGCTTATCTTACACTGATGGTGTTTTGGTGTATCAGCACAGAGACAGGAAGAGTGTTTAGGGAGAATATCAAATAGAGCTTGGTCGTATAAGCGTGTGGTGTGGGGAGGCAGGAGCAATTGTCGACTGATGAAGTCAACGATGATGCTACGGTTTTCTTTGAAAGATGGGTTAGTCAACAAATCAACACCATGAGTGAGTCTTTTTTCAGAAGTTGGGGAGAGAACCCCTTGTTATCCTAGAAATGTGGTTTGATAGGACCCTTGCTTTTACCAAGCGCGCAGACCTGGTGTTATTGAAAGCCAGAAAAGACTTCCATGACCCTGGCTGCATAAACTTTGAGGAAAGACACTGTTGTTTTCGTATTGACTACAAGAGGTTTGACCGTTTAAATTATGGCTGTCACTAAACTATCGTCATGGCTTGAACACAGACTTAAATACATGTGTTTCCTCAGTAACTCAATGAGAATGCTTAGAAACAGCATCACAAACTAACAGACAGTGTCCAAGTTATCATGCTCCGCTTTCGCACTGGCAACAGAATGAGACAGTATGTGCACCAAGTCCTGGAGACGCACCATCTGTCTGTGTCACCTAGACGGAGATAACCGTGAAACATTATATGAGACTGTTACCAGTAATCAGACGAGGTCAAAAACGTGCCCACAGCTACAGCCTTGGGCAAGAGACGATCAAAGCTCTGAAACAGACACCAGACCTCATAAGAGAACCCGGAATCCCGATTTGAATGAATCATAAACGCAGCAGAAAGATACGACTTGTAAGTCTGGTTGTAGGGCTACCATGAGATGGGTTGTAGAATCTTGATCAATTCTGGTACATAAATCCCAACACCAGCTGTCAGCTATGATTTGCTGATCCCCTCCAGTATTTTTCGCTGTACGGCATTTTGAGTACCGGCTGGAAACTGATCGAGCACCACGTGATCAGCAAACGAGAACATGAAACAACTTTGCCACACGAGCCTCAGTGACGTAATAAATATATAATATATTGAAGGAAGCGATTATTTAAAATGTGAACTTTCAAATATAATAATATCAACGACTGTCTCCGCGCAGGAAGTTGTTTGCAGTTAACCCCTCAAGGCACACTTTTATTGGTTTTCTTTCATTGTTACACATTGTTCTTGTTTTCCCTATTCCTCTAATGCTACACCCCCATTTTTAGCCATGTTGTGACCGTTTGACTTCAACCTTACCTCCAAATATGAATATAAGACAAATAATGTTTACATTAATAATAATCTCTAGATGAAACGCAAAATAGCGGACATTAAATACTTGTCTGTTGGCTTCAAACTTCCTCGAATGAGACATTAATTTGAGTATAAGAGTTTATACCTTTGGCAACATTTTACTTCGCATAATGTTTTTGACCTTTTAATGAATTTTTGGAGAGAAATGCGTTGTTCCAACGTAGAAATTGCTCCCACCGCTGCCACATTGTTATTTAAGTAGCCATCCCAAGGCACCTGAGCAGATAACGTCCGGGTTCAACTCCCAAATGTGGTTTGTTTATCTGTCAGACCTATCTGACTTCGGAGTTCACCCAACAATTTAAAAATGGGTATCTGAGACTTTTTTTCAGGAAAAATAGGGCGAACTGGGGTAATAAAGACCACAACGACCCATAACAAATGTCATTTTTCATTTAAAAATATCGGCATTAACACCGCCATTGCTATACACTTGAAGGCCTGTAGGGAACCCTTGCTTGCTGATCAATCCCTGTGCAGGAAGGTCCCGGGTTCCAATCCCCCCATTGGCGGTGTGAATTTTCCACTTCAAAACCGCGGTGTCCTCATGACTTCGCTGTTCCCTGGTCTCTGGGTGGTCATATTTAAGGTCTAGTTCTCTCGGAAAACAGCGAAAAACATGTCCCGAGTGCACTCGCGCACGTTAAAGAACACCTGGTAGTTAAAAGTTAAAAGAGTACGCCAACAAACTACCGCTGTCCTGGAAATATTGTTATGGAAATTTACTCATGCCGTAGACTGATGTGTCGGTCATAACAACGCAGATATCACGGTATTGTCGTAAACTAGCGACAGATCGCATCCACGCCCTTCTAATGGGTGAACGCTAAGAAAAATAGACTTATTGCAAAATGCGAAAATGTTAGAGTAAATTTTAAGAATTCATTTGTCTGCGATCAGGACTCAGTCAGAGTAGGATCCCAGACTCTCACATGAAGTCAGCTGTCAGGCTAAGTGTGTCGATCGTCCCCACAGACAGAACATCACAGTTAGAGTCTGCCATATCCACTCCGACTGAACACCCGTTAAAACGTTGCACTGTGTTCTGCGCCAGTGACCCAGTGCATCCGATTTCAGCCATCATTTTATTCAGGTTTGCTTTCCTTAGCCTTTGATTGTCCCCAATCTTCCTGCAAGGCAGCAGATGATCTTTTCTGTAGTGGGATTCTGCCATTAGACGGTCGGCCTTCCCAGGTTTACGAGTACCGTCTGCCCGAGTCACTAGAGGTGACTAACACAGCCATGCGACATGTAATGTGAGGAAACTGCAACAAGGAACGCTTTTCATGCATAGCTTTCAATTGTTCCTGCCGCCTATCCCCATATACCGGTAAGTCACGTCCTCTTGAAAATGATGATCGTCGTAGCACTAGATGATGTTAGACCATCGTTGATGACTCCAATTCCGATCATATAGACACACAGTCAGTCGTCAAATTATCACCGTCGCACATCAAACAGCAGACCGTAAGATTTGCGCACGGCCGGTTTAGGGAACCATTACGATGACGTAGTACACATAAGTAGTAAAAAGTCGCCCAACACTTAATCTCGTTCCATTTAGATTTCTGTGTGATTACTATAGTGTAAGCAGCCTACGACGAACAAAACACGAAGCAAATTCCCCAAAGAGACAAAACTGCGGCTGACGAAGTAGTTTACATTAATGTGTACATGGAAATAACTTGCGTCAAAGAATACCATCAACGGTCATGAACAGCACCAATGTGTGACGTGAAGCGCAGATCAAGTCTAGACGGTGGAAGGTCTCACTCACAATACTTGAGTCGTCAAAAACGGACTGTTGTCGGCCTACAACCTCACTTTATCAACACAGATGTATCAAGCATATCATCATTTTGACTTTAACGTAGAAAAGTGCAAAGAAGATCCGAAATTAATCAGACCCTGTGTGCATTTTCTGCAGCGATCGAGAAGGCGTGGACTAGACCCGCCATCTTGTAGACGGAAGTCATTTAGAAATGAAGAAAGTAAGTTTATTTCTAAATTGGGAAATACAAAATATATGTTGTTGGATGAACGCTGCCTGACACTGACTACCGAAGAATTGACTATGGGTCTGATTTCAACGATTTCTAATAGCGAAAAAGACAGTATGAATTGTATGTTTAGTAGCTGGAAAATAAATGAATAAATCTGGACCTGACACTTTTATCGCACACAGTTAAGGACAACGGTGAATGGAACTAATTCCACAACGACTTTTAGCACGTTTATGTCCCTACGCAAGTCTTGTCATTGATATTCATGCGCCGTTCTGAAAGGGGCTGAGATTAGTTTAAGAGATTTACATGCAAGTCGTAGCTGCAATGATCGCATGAAGGATGATTTGAGATATTTCTGTGTCTGGAAGAAGGCATCAAATGCATGAGCCACGAAATAATCTTTCATATCTGACTCGCGACTAGAACCGTGGAGAGATTTATATTTGGACGGTAGGAAAACTCCAATGTGACGTGGCAGGAACATGAGCGAATTAATTCTATAATCTATGGTTCTCTTCGCTGTCGTTCTTTGTTATAAATGTGGACATACGACACTGGGAATAGCACTTAAAGCTTGACGGTTGCATTCATGGATTATATTCATTGCTGCAGCCATAAAATTTACGTTTGGACACAAATTGCATGGTCGATTCTGCATCTCGCTGTTGAATAAGGAAAGAAATGGTGCTTTATTCTCAGAATAAGTTGCGCTTGATTCCTAGAATCTTGAGTTGTCGGCTCTTGGAACGAGCACAATTTATTGTTTATTGTAATAAGCAAAAGAACACACCATACACTCTATCTCTTTCTCTCACTCGCTCCTTCTCTTTCACACTTTCCTCTTCATTTCTTTCCATTAGCCGAGAAGCAGTTGTTTTTGTTCTATCATTGTTGGTGTGAAATATCACGTATTCAATTGACATTGTCTTGTTTTTATCTACGTAAGTATTTTAATATATTTCATTATGTCTTTAAGCATGTGTTATGTTCTCTTTTGTGGTCGCAGACCACCAGAATTAGAAATTGTTCATTGTAGATTTTCTTAATTACATGTATAAACAAAACACGGAGATTATTTGAAGGCGCTGAATGTGAATATACAGAATATCAATAATATAAATATATCTGATATAGACATAAAACATGCGCAAACAATCACAAACTATATTCATTTTTTTCCTAGCTCCTCACTCTTTCGAGAACTTTAGATAGCAGCCACATTTTCTAATCGAAAATCAGTGGACATATATATATATATATATATATATATATATATATATATATATATATATATATATGGTGAACACCTACTAAATATTTGTGCAGAACATGATCTTTATATAACAAACACGTTTAATCAGCACAATCATAACCAAATACTCACTTGGTATAAATGGAATGACACGGACAAGGCCTCCCAAATCGATTTTATTTTGACTAGAAGACATCAAAGGAGGGACATAACAGACTCAAGATCTATACCAAATGCAATATTAGATACAGACCATAAGCCTGTTTTACTATGGCAGAAAAAATGGATTAGGAAACTACAGATGACAAGACCTCAAGCACAAAGAATCGATCTAAAAGCAATAAAAAATGTAAACATACAAAAAGAAATAGAAGAATCCGTAACCAACAAATACCAAACCCGAATACAACCTACAAACATAGAAGAAGCATGGAAACAGTTTAAAGAAGGTTTAATAGAGTCAACACAAGAGAAATGCGGTCTGAAAAATATAGGAAAGAGTAGAAAGAAACTTACAAGATGGTGGAATGAAGTAGTAAAATCAGCAGTGAAACACAAGAAAGACAAGTATAAAACGTGGCAGAAGACAAAAACAACAGAAGACTACAATCACTATAGACAAGCCAGAAATGATAGCAAAAAGATCCTAGAACAAACAAAAGCAGACTCATGGAAAGCATTTGGTGAAGAATTAGCAAAAACATGTAGAGAAGAACCCAGAGAATTTTTCAAAAGTGTAAAAGCAATGAGAGTAAGAAATAATGATTATAACCCAACCACTATAATAAACGACAAGAAAGGTAGACCAATCAGCAGCAGGAAAAACATAATAATCAGATGGAGAGAATACTTTAAGGAATTATTAAACCAGGGAAATACAAACGGAAATACAGAGTTTAAACATAGGCAGTATGATGAACAGGAACCGAATATACTTAAAGCAGAAGTAGAATGGGCATTGAAACAGAATAAAAAGAACAAAGCAGCTGGTATAGATGGAATAACAACAGAAATGCTACTAGCTTGCAAGGAAACAGCTATAGATTGGCTTACTATCATATTCAATATGGCTTGGGAAGAAAGAAAAGTCCCAGACGATTGGCAAAAAGCTATCATTGTCCCATTTTGGAAGAATAAGGGAAGTAAAAGGGAGTGTGAAATGTACAGAGGAATATCCCTATTGAGTCAAGTTGGTAAAATGTTTGCTAAAATATTAGAGAGGAGAGTAAGATACATAATAGAACCTCAATTAAGTAATAATCAATTCGGATTCAGAAAAGGCAAAAGCTGCACAGATGCTATATTTACATTGAGACAACTATGTGAAAAAACAATAGAATATGACAGAAACCTAAATATAGTGTTTATAGATCAGGAAAAAGCGTTTGATCGTGTGGACAGGAACAAACTTTGGCAAACTTTAGAAACATACGGGGTAGCAGGACAACTACTAGAAAATATAATAGCACTATATAAAAACAGTCAAAGTGCCGTCAGAACATCGGAAGGTCTGTCAGAATGGTTTCAGGTTACAACAGGAGTAAGACAAGGATGTGTCCTCTCACCACTCCTCTTCATCATATATATGGACAAAATAAATCAGGAAACAACCAACAACAAGGACAAATCAAATAATAACATAGAGGTAGAAAACTCCAACATCAATGAGCTACTCTTCGCAGATGACCAATGCCTAATATATGAGGATGAAAACCTGCTACAACAGCATTTAACATCTCTAGATAAAAGCTGCACAAACTACAGTATGAAAATTAACACAGCAAAAACAGAGGCTATAAGAATAAGCAAATTGAGACACCCATTAAACATCAAGATCAAAGACAAAGAAATAAAACAAGTAGAGGAATTCAAGTATTTAGGCGCAATGTTCACAGAAGATGGAAAACTAGACAGAGAAATTGACATGAGAATACAAAAAGCAAATGCTGTCACATACCAGCTTTCACCATTGTTAAGACATCCAAACATTTCTATGCCAGCTAAACAACAAATGATAAATAGCATCTTCATACCAACTTTGTGCTATGAAAGTCAAACATGGACCCTTTCTAAATCCCATTTAAGAAAGATCAATACATGTGAGATGCGATGCTTGAGAAAAGTAACAAACAACACAAGAAGAGATAGAATACCAAATGAAACCATAAGAAAAATGGTAGGAACAAAACCCTGCCAAGAATATATAGAACAACAACAACTTAAATGGTTCGGCCACCTGGTCAGAATGAATCCTCACCAATCACCATCAAGGGCGTTCTTCTCGAGAATGCATGGGAAAAGACCAAGAGGAAGACCCAGAAGAAGATGGATAGATGCAGTGACAGAGACATGTAACAACAAAGGAAAATCACTAATTCAGACAATTCGAGCAGCACAAGAACGACAAATGATATAAATCACGACGCCTTTTAGGTATCAGTGAAAGAGAAAAGAAGAAGAAGATATATATATATATATATATATATTATGAGAGGAGAGAGAAAGAATGAGGGAGAGACAGAGACAGGCAGATTGATATGCAGAGAGATATATGTCCTGACTGACAGAGAGAAGAAATAGACAGACAGACAGACGGACGTACGGACGGATAGATAGATAGATACATAGATAGATAGATAGGTAGGTAGGTAGGTAGGTAGGTAGGTAGGTAGGTAGGTAGGTAGGTAGGTAGATAGATAGATAGATAGATAGATAGATAGATAGATAGATAGATAGATAGATAGATAGATAGATAGATAGATAGATAGATAGATAGATAGATAGATAGATAGATAGATAGATAGATAGATAGATAGATAGATAGATAGATAGATAGATAGATAGATAGATAGATAGATAGATAGATAGATAGATAGATAGATAGATAGATAGATAGATAGATAGAGAGAGAGAGAGAGAGAGAGAGAGAGAGAGAGAGAGAGAGAGAGCGAGGGAATGTATGTAGAAAAAGACGATATTGTTCAGACAAGCTTTGCAGGTAAAAGAAAATCAGTGACAGAATTAATAGAAAATACTGTTCGTAAATAGACATGACCCATCGGTACGATATGGTGCCTTACTCAGCGAACTCTAATGAATTCATTCTAGGTATATTTTTTTTAGTGCTTTTGCTTTTACTTCCAGATATAATGTTACTCCACATAGATCCATGCCTTTTTTTTTTATATTGTTGTCACAAAACACGTAGTGTTGAAATATATGAAAATAATGCTACCATTATATAATAGAAAAGAAAATAGAAGAGACAGAGAGAGAGAGAGAGAGAGAAAGAAAAGCACTAACATAATCGCTAGAGACATAAGAGAAATCATGGCATTAATATAATACTTGATTGTCAAAACTGGGGTCAAACACGCAGAATTTAAAAACATAAATAAGACGTTTCAAATTTGGAACCTCACGAAAACAGAAGTAAGATGTTTCAAATTTGGAACCTCGCGAAAACAGAAGTAAGATGTTTCAAATTTGGAACCTCACGAAAACAGAAGTAAGATGTTTCAAATTTGGAACCTCACGAAAACATAAGTAAGATGTTTCAAATTTTGAACCTCACGAAAACATAAGTAAGATGTTTCAAATTTGGAACCTCACGAAAACAGAAGTAAGATTTTTCAAATTTGGAACCTCACGAAAACAGAAGTAAGATGTTTCAAATTTTGAACCTCACGAAAACAGAAGTAAGATGTTTCAAATTTGGAACCTCACGAAAACAGAAGTAAGATGTTTCAAATTTGGAACCTCATGAAAACATAAGTAAGATGTTTCAAATTTGGAACCTCATGAAAACAGAAGTAAGATGTTTCAAATTTGGAACCTCACGAAAACAGAAGTAAGATATTTCAAATTTGGAACCTCATGAAAACATAAGTAAGATGTTTCAAATTTGGAACCTCACGAAAACAGAAGTAAGATGTTTCAAATTTGGAACCTCATGAAAACATAAGTAAGATGTTTCAAATTTGGAACCTCACGAAAACAGAAGTAAAATTGTTCAAATTTGGAACCTCACGAAAACAGAAGTAAGATGTTTCAAATTTTGAACCTCACGAAAACAGAAGTAAGATTTTTCAAATTTGGAACCTCGCGAAAATAGAACCTCTCCAGCTACCACCAGACATCAATGTCGAAAGAGATAAGTGTCAGGGGATAAAAGCATAAGCATATGAAGCTACTGTAAAGCTGATAAGGATGGAATGAAAAGTAAAGAAACAAACGGTAAGGATACAGTTTTACCTAGGAGAGAGACAATACTACATCAATGCAACCATGTTGCTGCTAAGTAGACCTTCAACTATATATATATACCTAAACAAGCAAAAAAGCGACATAGTAACTATATGATATATCTATGAGGAGAAACATTTATTAAAGCAACATAGTAACTATATGATATATCTATGAGGAGAAACTTATATTAAAGCAACATAGTAACTATATGATATATCTATGAGGAGAAACTTATATTAAAGCAACATAGTAACTATATGATATATCTATGAGGAGAAACATTTATTAAAGCAACATAGTAACTATATGATATATCTATGAGGAGAAACATATATTAAAGCAACATAGTAACTATATGATATATCTATGAGGAGAAACATTTATTAAAGCAACATAGTAACTATATGATATATCTATGAGGAGAAACATTTATTAAAGCAACATAGTAACTATATGATATATCTATGAGGAGAAACATATATTAAAGCAACATAGTAACTATATGATATATCTATGAGGAGAAACATATATTAAAGCAACATAGTAACTATATGATATATCTATGAGGAGAAACATATATTAAAGCAACATAGTAACTATATGATATATCTATGAGGAGAAACATTTATTAAAGCAACATAGTAACTATATGATATATCTATGAGGAGAAACATATATTAAAGCAACATAGTAACTATATGATATATCTATGAGGAGAAACATATATTAAAGCAACATAGTAACTATATGATATATCTATGAGGAGAAACATATATTAAAGCAACATAGTAACTATATGATATATCTATGAGGAGAAACATTTATTAAAGCAACATAGTAACTATATGATATATCTATGAGGAGAAACATTTATTAAAGCAACATAGTAACTATATGATATATCTATGAGGAGAAACATTTATTAAAGCAACTTAGTAACTATATGATATATCTATGAGGAGAAACATTTATTAAAGCAACATAGTAACTATATGATATATCTATGAGGAGAAACATTTATTAAAGCAACATAGTAACTATATGATATATCTATGAGGAGAAACATATATTAAAGCAACATAGTAACTATATGATATATCTATGAGGAGAAACATATATTAAAGCAACATAGTAACTATATGATATATCTATGAGGAGAAACATTTATTAAAGCGACTTCCCTGAGTGTTCTTGTTCGAAACGATGTCGACCCCAAACTCGACTTAAAAACCCCAATGGCGAACGAGCAAGATAAAGAGTCAGTTTTATTGACTATAGTACTAAAATCCTGTAGCGGTAGGGTCTAACAATGACTAGTATAATATGCTTGACCAATAATATAACATTGTTACTACCAAGAACTGAAAAAGGGCGTATTCCAATGAATAAAAATATTAATTATGCAACCACATTTGGACAATGTGTTTAAGAAAAATAGTTCTTCAATTTTATGAGGAGCTGGTTTGTACATATGGAAGTGAATCATGGATAAGCAGACAACATACAAAACGTTTTTGTAAGCCACGGGAATATGGTTTTACAGTAGAATGTCGAGAGTACCAAGGACAGCTAAATAGAATAAAGAGGACGTTCTAGAAGAGGCCAAAACAAAAGGATATAATCGTATAACCAGTATTATGATGACACGATAATACTTATTGTCAGTGAGAGGGGAGCACATATAATTTATTGTGACAACTGGGAAATTTCAGGGGAGAAAAAACAGAGGGGGTAACAGAGGGAAATTATATCTGACAGTTTCAAATAATGGTTTGATAGAAAATCAATAAGAGAAATAATAACCAAATGTAGAGATAGACGGTTCTGGAAAGACATGGTTAACAATGTCAGTAGGTATGGTACTAGATAATGACATTCAACATAATAATGCAAATGTTAATAGCAACTTGGATCGGACAAGACAATCCCACATACTAGCAGAAGAAGCAGATTTAGACTCAACTGAATTAACAGAACTCTGAATCCAGGAAAAAACGTAAAGACTTTTAGACTCCAGACCGGAATTATATTCAGAACTAAAGTATCCTCAGGGAAAGTCCCAGAGTGATTATAGCTTTACGGCTGCGCAGAACGGACCAATGGGATGTAGGGGTTGATCGGAAGTGACGCTGACGTGTGCAAAGGGATATCTGGCAATTGTCGAGAAGCCATAAGTTAGGAATTCATGTTTCTTAGAATAGGTTCTTTGTTGCTGGTGTTTAGATTGTTCATGCGTGCGTGTGTGTAGGTGCATGAGTGTAATTTACATAGAACTTCACTCTAGCACGGAATAGTGTTACCAGAAACGGGGAAATAATCCATCGACTTGTTTTCAAACAAGACGAGACACTAAATCAATTGGGCAAATTGCACTAGTTACCCGGTTAAGTGTCGATCTGGCACGACATTACGTTGCTCATTAAAAATGTGTTGGCAATAGCATACTTGTAGCGACACTATCACAATGTGGAGAACAAAACGAATAAGTTAAAAATGATAATAGCAGTGTTACTTATTAATACTATATAGCAGTGAAATTAGTGGATGTCAAAATTGAAGGAATAGACAGTTCAGAGCTGCAACTACCTTGGACATACTATAACTAGTGATGGAAAATGTAAAACTGAAATAAACAAAAGAAAAAGAATGGCAAAAAGTAATTTTAATGCCATGAAAAATATACTAACATCAAAACAAATAACACAAGGGCTAAAACTAAGAATAGCAAAATGCTATATCTTCTCAACATTCCTGTATGGTGCAGAAACATGGACATTAGACAAGAAAACAGAACAGAAGATTGAAGCCTTTGAAATGTGGATTTATTGAAAAATAGGTAGAATTGGATGGAAGGAAAAGAAAACAAACGATGAAATCTTAAAACAAATAAAAATGAAAAGAGAACGTGTAAGTATAATTCAAACAAGATAAATGAGATTTGTGGTGCATATTAAAAGACACAACGGGCTTTACCGACCACATTACCCCAAAAATCATGTGCTGAAGGTCACTAAAATTTATGGTCACTAACACCATAAGAAAACAACGTTTACCAACCAACATCAGGAGTAAATGTCACTATCATTTGTGGACATTGTAAATTTAAGATAATAAAGCGAAAGTAACATCAAAGGATGGACAGGTTCTGCGTATCAGGGTCTCAAAGAATGACTGTGGGTACAAATCAGTGGATAAGGTTGATGAAATCTGTCAGTGGTGTCCCAAGAACCTCCATGTTGATGAAATCTGTCAGTGGTGTCCCAAGAACCACCATGTTGATGAAATCTGTCAGTGGTGTCCCAAGAACCTCCATGTTGATGAAATCTGTCAGTGGTGTCCCAAGAACCACCATGTTGATGAAATCTGTCAGTGGTGTCCCAAGAACCTCCATGTTGATGAAATCTGTCAGTGGTGTCCCAAGAACCTCCATGTTGATGAAATCTGTCAGTGGTGTCCCAAGAACCTCCATGTTGATGAAATATGTCAGTGGTGTCTCAATGACTTCCAGTTTGATGAAATCTGTAAATAGTGCCCCAATGACCCCATGTTGATAAAATCTATCAGTGTTGCCCCAGTGATCCCAATGTTGATGAAATCTGTCGGTGGTGGCTCAATGACCCCCATATTGATGAAATCTGTCAGTGGTTCCCCAATGATCCCCATGTTGATGAAATCTATCAGTGTTGCCCCAGTGATTCCCATGTTTTGATGAAATCTGTCAGTGGTTCCCCAATGACTCCCAGATTGATGAAATCTGTCAGCGGTGCACACAATGACCCCAGGTTGATAAAATCTATCAGTGGTTTCCCAATGATCCCCAGGTTGATGAAATCTGTCAGTGGTTCCACAATGACCCCAGGTTGATAAAGTGATCCCCATGTTTTGATGAAATCTATCAGTGGTTCCCCAATGATCCCCAGGTTGATGAAATTTGTCAGTGGTTCCCCAAATGACCACAGGTTGATGAAATCTGTCAACGGTTCCCCAATGACCCCAGGTTGATGAAATCTATTAATAATGCCCCAATGACCCCCCAGAATGATAACATCTCGCCAGTGGTGTTCCATTGACCTGGAGCGTTACAGGATGAGGAAGAAGGGAATTAGAAGGATCAGCTACAAGATATCGTGACAACTGGAACAATTAAAGGAGAAAGATTCAGGAAAAAAACTAAGAAAATATACCAGAAAGTTGAAGATATTGAAATGACAGTCAACAAATGAACTTAATAACAGCTGTAGATTCTTTTTAATGTGGAGAGCCATGATCTATCTAGACGGCATGGTACTTGATGATGACGGTGATGATGATACTGATGATGATGATGATGACGATGACGAGGCTAATGATGATGATATCGATGACGACGATGCTGATTATGATGATGATGATGATGACAATGATGATGCCGATACAAATAATCTATTGATTATAGCCGACATGGGAATTAATAAGTAATGTAAAGAGCCTCGTCACGCCTGTGGGCGTATAGGAAATATGGTGTTAGTGACCTTAAATTTTACAAACCTTCGGCACATGATTTTGGGGTAATGTAGTCGGTATTACGCCAGTGCCGCTTTACTTTCCCATAAAAAAATCCTGTACCCATTTAAGGCTAAGTGAACCCGGAAGCCGTCGGTTGGTATCGAACCATACCTCTTGTCATGACTAGTCCAGTTCACTAACCACTGAGCTGTCGCGGCTCCCTAGGGATTTAATAAGAAATGACTCATATAATTAAGAAATGACACGTGAAAAGAAATAATAAAGAAATAAATAGAACTGTGTGAAAACAATTTGTTGAAATATATTTTGAAAGGAAATGGGATATACATGAGGGATTAGTATCAGTTAAACGAGTAGACAGAAATAAAGCTTGATTAAAAAAAAGAAAGATGTTTAAGTAGATGCAGACAGACATGCGTCTAGATAGCCAACCTCGTTGCACCTGCGACAATCCTAATGCCACTTATTTAATTATATCATACTTTAAATAGTATTTCTATTTTTTTGCCTTCCCTTGCCTAATTGCTCCTTTTCGTCGTCCGCCCTTAAATCGGTGCTGAAATGGCATTTTGCTTCGTGTTGTGGTTTACACCAGCAGCGATGTTTAAGCCATTTGACCCAATACATCCGACATCAATATTTTACTTTTTGGTACCGGACTTGCCATCTCAGTGCGATCCTACTCGACAGATTGTTCATTCTCCAGGCGCACCACAGGGATATGCAGCAATGTTTTGATTAGTTCTCTAGTTCACGGATGTCGCACAGCACAGGGACGTGCAGCAGCGTTTTGATTAGTTCTCTAGTTCAAGGATGTCGCACAGCACAGGGACGTGCAGCAGCGTTTTGGTTAGTTCTCTAGTTCACGGATGTCGCACAGCACAGGGATGTGCAGCAGCGTTTTAATTAGTTCTCTAGTTCACGGATTTCGCACAGCACAGGGATGTGCAGTAATGTTTTGATTAGTTCTCTAGTTCACGGATGTCGCACAGCACAGGGACGTGCAGCAGCGTTTTGATTAGTTCTCTAGTTCACGGATGTTGCACAGCACAGGGACGTGCAGCAGCGTTTTGATTAGTTCTCTAGTTTACGAACAATACAAACCGCAGGGATGTGCAGCAGCGTTTTATTAGTTCTCTAGTTCACGAACAATACAAATCTCAGGGATGTGTAGCAGCGTTTTATTAGTTCTCTAGTTCACGAACAATACAAACCGCTGGGATGTGCAGCAGCGTTTTATTAGTTCTCTAGTTCACGAACAATACAAACCGCAAGGAATGTGCAGCAGCGTTTTATTAGTTCTCTAGTTCATGAACAATACAAACCGCCGGGATGTGCAGCAGCGTTTTGATTAGTTCTCCAGTTCACGAACAATACAAACCGCTGGGATGTGCAGCAGCGTTTTGATTAGTTCTCTAGTTCACGAACAACACAAACCGCAGGGATGTGCAGCAGCGTTTTATTAGTTCTCTAGTTCACGAACAATACAAACCTCAGGGATGTGCAGCAGCGTTTTATTAGTTCTCTAGTTCACGAACAATACAAACCGCTGTGATGTGCAGAAGCGTTTTATTAGTTCACTAGTTCACAAACAATACAAACCTCAGGGATGTGCAGCAGCGTTTTATTAGTTCTCTAGTTCACGAACAATACAAACCGCTGGGATGTGCAGCAGCGTTTTGATTAGTTCTCTAGTTCACGAACAATACAAACCGCAGGGATGTGCAGCAGCGGTTTATTAGTTCTCTAGTTCACGGACGAGGCACATAACATGAATTTGCAGCAGCGTATTGATTAGTTATCTAGTTCAAGGACTAGGCACATCACATGAATGTGCAGCAGCGTATTGATTAGTTCTATAGTTTACGAACAATACAAACCGTTGGGATGTGCAGCAGCGTTTTGATTAGTTCTCTAGTTCACGAACAATACAAACCGCAGGGATGTGCAGTAGCGTTTTATTAGTTCTCTAGTTCACGGACGAGGCACATCAAATGAATGTGCAGCAGCGTATTGATTAGTTCTCTAGTTCAAGGACGAGGCACATCACATGAATGTGCAGCAGCGTATTGATTAGTTCTATAGTTTACGAACAATACAAACCGCTGGGATGTGCAACAGCGTTTTATTAGTTCTCTAGTTCACAAACAATACAAACCGCTGGGATGTGCAGCAGCGTTTTATTAGTTCTCTAGTTCACGAACAATACAAACCACTGGGATGTGCAGCAGCGTTTTATTAGTTCTCTAGTTCACGAACAATACAAACCTCAGGGATGTGCAGCAGCGTTCTATTAGTTCTCTAGTTCACGAACAATACAAACCGCTGGGATGTGCAGCAGCGTTTTGATTAGTTCTCTAGTTCACGAACAATACAAACCGCAAGGGATGTGCAGCAGCGTTTTATTAGTTCTCTAGGTCACGGACGAGGCACATCACATGAATGTGCAGCAGCGTATTGATTAGTTCTTTAGTTCACAGACGAGGCACATCACATGAATGTGCAGCAGCGTATTGATTAGTTCTATAGTTTATGAACAATGCAAACCGCTGGGATGTGCAGCAGCGTTTTATTAGTTCTCTAGTTCACGAACAATACAAATCGCTGGGATGTGCAGCAGCGTTTTATTAGTTCTCTAGTTCACGAACAATACAAACCACTGTGATGTGCAGCAGCGTTTTGATTAGTTCTCTAGTTCACGAACAATACAAACCGCTGGGATGTGCAGCAGCGTTTTATTAGTTCTCTAGTTCACGGACGAGGCACATCAAATGAATGTGCAGCAGCGTATTGATTAGTTCTCTAGTTCACGGACGAGCACATCACATGAATGTGCAACAGCGTATTGATTAGTTCTATAGTTCACGAACAATTATTACACGACATGGATGTGCAGCAGTGTTTTGTTTAGTTCTTTAGTTCACGAATAAGGCACAGCACAAGAAACTGGGTTTATTAGTTCTATATTTCACGGAGAAAACACAGCATAGGGAAACGAAGTAGCGTTTTGATTAGTTCTCTTGTTCACGGACAAAGCATATTATAGGGAAGTTAAACAGCGTTTTGATTAGTTCTCTAGTTCACGGACAAAGCATAGTATAGGGAAGTTAAACAGCGTTTTGATTAGTTATCTAGTTCACGGACAAAGCATATTATAGGGAAGTTAAACAGCGTTTTGATTAGTTCTCTAGTTCACGGAACCTAACCGGAACAGACAGCTGATCTCTTTCAAAGCATGCGCTTCGAACCTCTTTCAGTTCATGGTATTAGTGTCGGTAGCTCACAAGATAAACCCCTCTTTATCATTATCTTATCATTATTTAACCGTACTCTTCCCTTTTTGTGCTCCTCCGCCCAACCACTTAAATCGTTTACACAAGAGAAAGTTATTGCCGCCATCCCACTAACAGAAGATGCGTGACTGACTGACTGCATGACTTTATATCCACTGTTCCATTTTAAACTTCTCTGGGTGGAGGGGGAGAGGCGGGTGGGGGGGGGGAGGGTATCCCATTCTGTGGCAATCTCAAGGACCCTGTTTGCCCAGGATTTAAAAAAAATAGTAGGTTAAATAACGTTTTAGTTTGTTGCTGTTAGGAGCATGTTATTTGCTGCAGAATTAAGCGTTGCGAATTAGATGCCTTGGGTAACTAATCATTATCATGTGCTATTAAAGAGTAGAGCAAGCATCGCGTGCATCCATAGATGTTCTCTATCAATGGCTATTGATTTCTCCCCAAAAACCTTGTAGCAAGCTGTCCATTATCTATTTTCTTTGTCCCACTCCACTTTCACGGACAGGCTCGATTCAGTCGTAAAAACGAATACCTGGCTCGTGTAGGCCAATTTATGAAAAGTATGAGCAACGAGAAAGATTATAGCCTTGCTTATAACACGAAACAGTGTGACATAGTACAGTGGGGTTGGCGATACAGTGAACAATATTTGTTTCTGTCGTCTCCACAGCGTGGGATGGCCTCCATAGAGCGCCATTTCATTCTTACACCTACTAGTAAACTCTATAACGAACTCTCAAGTCCACATCTTAATGCCGTCAACACATTTGAGTCTTATGGAGCCGCGATAGCTCAGTGGTTAGTGAACTGGACTACAAAGGGCAAGGAGTAGGGTTCGATCCCAACCGACGGCTTCCGGGTTCACCCAGCCTTAAATGGGTACCGGATTTTTTCTGGGAAAGTAAAGCGGCACGGGCGTAATACCGACCACATTACCCCAAAAATCATGTGCTGAAGGTCTGTAAAATTTATGGTCACCAACACCATATTCCCTATACACCACTTGACGTGACGTGGGGTGTTTACTTTACTTTTTACATTTGAGTCTTTGTCAAACTCTTCTTCGTTTACCCTTTAACGAAGAAGCATGGCTACCATGGAGCTCCATTCCACTCTGTCTCTTGCTTTGATGGTGCAAGTTGTCATAGGCTGATTTGTCCATCTTTTGATGTAACTCGTCCATGTCAGTCTTAGTCTGCCTCTTTTACAATGTATTTTTCCCTCCAGGATTACTTTTAGTAGGCTGTTGTGTCTTTTAACGTGGCCCAAACATCGCATTTGTTTTGTTTGAATTGTGCTTAGTACTTCTCTTTTCATTTTTACTTGTTTTAAGGAATTCATCGTTTGTTTTCTTTTCTTTCCATCCGATTCTACCTATTCTTCTATGTATGCACTTTTCAAAGGCTAGAATTCTCTGTTCTGTTTTCTAGTCTAATGTCCATGTTTCTGCACCATATAGGAATGGTGAGAATATATAACATTTTGCTATTCTTAGTTTTAGCCCTGATGTTATTTGTTTTGATGTTAGTATATTTTTCATGGCATTAAAATGACTTTTTGCCATTCCTATTCTTTTGTTTATTTCAGTTGTACATTTTCCAAAGGTCTTAGGTGGTCATAGTTCCGAACTGACCCCAGGTCTATTCCTTCAATTTTGATATCTACTTTTGACTTTTGTGTATTTTCTTTGTTTATGATCATAGTTTTAGTCTTTTTGATATTCATATCTAATCTATATTTTTTGCTTGTCATGTTTATTACATTAAGTAATTGTTGTAGATCATTAGGATTTTCTGCTCGTAGTACAGTATCATCAGAATATCTTAGGTTATTGTTTATCTTAAATTCAATTTTACTTGTTTCAAAACTACTTGATTTTTTTCTGTTTTTCTTTTAGCCAAATCTTCGCATCCTATATCAATTATGGGTTACAATTTCCATTATAAATCTCCATTTCAAGGGCTTAATTTTTTTTCCCTTATATAGTGTCCATGTTCCTGTACCACACAACAATTGTAAGAAGATGTAACACTTTTCATTCTCTGTCAACCCTAGTTCAATTTGCTTTGATGTGAGTATATAATTCGTATTCAAAATTGTTCGTGTAATTCCTATTATTTTATTTATTTATGTTTCGCATTTTCCATCACTGGTTATTACTCGCCCAATATCCATTACAATATATAAATGGAAAATATCTGTTGTTACTGACCTGAAACAGACAAAACACGTTAGTATATTATCAGCAATTGAAGCTTAACAGACGAGGCAACGGGAAAAAAAGAGAAAATAACACAACCTAACATCATCTCCTTCCTCAGTTTCTTCCTCGCGTTGGCTATAGATAAAACTACGGAGTTAATGAACATTTCTTGTTAAATAATGTTGAGCAAAAAATAAAACGACACGAAACATCAGTTAATACAAAAATAAAAATTGTCAACTCCAATGTTAAGTCAGTCCTATTATATCCGCGTGAAGCATTGAGAACAACCTAATGACAGTCACGAAGACACAGACTTTTATTACTGGATGCTTGCACAGAATCAAAGGATGAACATGGCAGGATGAAAATCACTACATAAGAATTATGGAAAAATACCAGTCAAATACCACTGGACAACGAGATACAACGAAGACGCTGGATGGAGCACATTTTGCGGAAGCCAAATGAGAGGAAGTATTACACAACAAGCTCTTTTTTGTAATCCACATGGGAAGAGACAAAGAGGAAGACCAAAATATTCTTGGAGAAGACAGGTGAAATTAAAGATGAAGATGATGGGGAAGACATGGAATGATCTTAAAAGAATGGCAAGAAACAGAACGTTTTGGAAAGTATTTATTGAAGATCCGTGCTCCACAGGAAGTTGTAATAATGAAGGAAAATTAAAAACTTCAAAAGTTCGCCATGTCTGGCCCATACTGGGCTTCTCTCCTCCACTGTTGGAGCCTGTATGTCCCTAGTCGTCTTCCAGCACCTCCCTGCACTGCAGTTCTTGTACGGTTGTTCATTTACTTCAGAATACGTAGTTTCACTATCTAACTTCTGCCTGTTATTTCAATATGCACTTTCTATTGATCACACTTATTGTGCCCCTTTTAATATTGCTTACGTCTTTTTCTGCGTTCGTTCAACGGCTACTCCTCTTCATCGTTCGTTTTTGAAAGGATTTTATGTGGAGGTTGATGTGTTGTGTTGTGGTCTACAAGCTAGAAAGTTGTCCCTTTTTCGTCCCTACATATCCGTCTTCATTACGACATTTTTTGGTACTGCATTGTCTTCTCTTTTCGATCTCTGTTCGCTTGGCGTGACTAGTTAGTCTGTTTCCATGGGCATAGCTGGGAGGTGGTGTGGGATCTTGATGAGCTGTTACGGTTGATTCTGAGGTAGGCAGTTAGCGATAAGTCACGAACAGCTTTCAACCAGATGCTTGTTGGCGTCTTGGTCCCTGTTTAAAAATAAAAATAGCACCTTCGTGATAATAAATATAGCATCTTCTTGATATTAAAAAATAGCACCTTCTTGATAATAAATATAGCACCTTCTTGAAAATAAATATAGCACCTTCTTGATAATAAATATAGCACCTTCTTGACAATAAATATAGCACCTTCTTGATAATAAATATAGCACCTTCTTGATAATAAATATAGCACCTTCTTGATAATAAATATAGCACCTTCTTGAAAATAAATATAGCATCTTCTTGATAATAAATATAGCACCTTCTTGATAATAAATATAGCACCTTCTTGAAAATAAATATAGCACTTTCTTGATAATAAATATAGCACCTTCTTGATAATAAATATAGTACCTTCTTGATAATACATATAGCACCTTCTTGATAATAAATATAGCACCTTCTTGATAATAAATATAGCACCTTGATAATAAATATAGCACCTTCTTGATAATAAATATAGCACCTTCTTGATAATAAATATATCATCTTCCTGATAATAATATCGCACCTTCTTGATAATAAATATAGCATCTTGATAATAAATATAGCACCTTCTTGATAATAAATATAGCATCTTCCTTCTTCTTCTTCTTCTTCTTTTTTCCTTCCTCATCTGCCTTTCAGCGTTGAGGGGAGATATAATTTGCGGTCTTTTGCTCTTCTGTTCGCCTCTGCTGCTGTTATGTTTCCTAGTGCTTCTAATATTCCATCGATCCATCTTTTTCGTGGTCGACCCTTGGGTCTGTTGTTCTCACAACGTTTGTTGAAGGCTCGTTGTGTTGTGTTTTGTTCTTTCTGCCTTGTCACGTGGCCGAACCATTTTATCTGTTGTTTCCTTATATATTCTATGGCTGGGGCTATTCCTAGCTTTTTTCTCAGTTCTTCATTTCTGATCTTATCTCTCAGACTGTTTCCTATCATTCGTCTAACACATTTCATCTCTGTAGAGATTATTTTTCTTATTGTTCTTGCATCTAGAGTCCAGGTCTGGCATTGGTAGCACAACGTTGGAATGAAGATTGTATTGTATAGTGCTCGTTTTGCCTCCAGAGTTATTTCCTTGTTGGACAATAGTGGTGATAACTGTCCGATGATTTGACAAGCTTTGTTGCATCTTGATTCTATCTCTTCTGTTTGGGAATTGTCGTTTGTCATTAGACTTCCTAGGTATTTGAATTCCTCTACTTGTTTTAGTTGTCTGCCTTCTATAGTTATGTTGATGTTCTGTTTATTTTTGGCGACATTCATGACTTCTGTTTTGTTGATGTTGATTTTCATGTTGTATTTTGTTCCTAAGATGTTGAGTTTGTTTAAGTGTTCTTGTAGGTCTTCTATTGTTTCATGTATTAGTGCGTGGTCGTCTGCAAATAGAAGCTCGTTGATTTCCTCTGTCTCTGATGGGTTGGCTAGCTTGCATATATGGTCCATGTATGTAATAAACAGTAGGGGGGATAGTACGCACCCCTGTCTTACACCTGATCTAACTTCGAAGTGGTCTGTGTAGCCTGTTGCTGTTCTGACCCTGCAGCTGCTGTTGGCGTAGAGACTTTTAATAATGTTGGTTAGATGTTGGCTTACTCCGTATGTTGTTAGTATCTCCCACAGTTGTTCTCTGTTTACTCTGTCGAATGCTTTTTTCTGGTCAATGAAGGCTATGTATAAGTTTTGGTTGTGTTCTGTCGTTTTTTCTGCAAGCTGTTTTAGTGTGAATAGTGCGTCGGTACATCCTCTGTTTTTTCGGAACCCCATTTGAGAATCGCTTAACTGTAGTTCTATTATTGGTCTCAGTCTTTTTTCCAAGATTTTGGCGTATAGCTTTCCTACATGGCTGAGCAGAGATATACCTCTATATTGATTGCAGTCTCTTTTGCTACCTTTCTTTTTCCATATTGGTATGATGATTGCCTGTTGCCAGTCTTCTGGGGCTTGTTGTTGGTGCCATGCTGCATTAAATATTCTGTGCAGCCATTGCATTCCTGTTTCTCCCGCTGCTGCTATTATTTCTATTGGAATGTTATCTATCCCTGGTGCTTTGTTTCTTGGCGCATATTTGATTACTTCTTCTATTTCCTGATAGCTTCAGCATCTTCCTGATAATAAATATAGCACCTTCTTGATAATAAATATAGTACCTTCCTGATAATAAATATAGCACCTTCTTGATAATAAATATAACACCTTTTTAAAACAAAAATACCACTTTCTCTGACAATAAATATAGTTCTTTATTTATTATAAATATAGCAGATTCTTGATAATATATAAACCACGTTATTGATAATAAATATAGCAGATTCTTGACATAACACTCGCCCTTTACATTTAATGTCTGTTTACATCATACACACAAAGAAAGGCTATATTCTTTTATAATATTTTAAACATGAAACACAAATTATAAGTCTAAAAAAGCTCAAGAAGTCGAGTTCAATCCTGATCGTCGGCTTCCGGGTTCAACCAGCCTTAAATGGGTACCGGATTTTTTAAATAGGAAAGTGAAGCGGCATGGGCGTAATGCCGACCACATTACCCAAAAAATAATGTGCTGAAGGTCTGTAAAAGACCAATGAGGAAGTTCTCAAAGAGGCCAACACAAAAAGGGAGCTCTTAAAAAACATCAGAAAAAGCAATCAACATTTTTGGAGCACATCATGAGAAGAGGAAAGTTGGAATACTTGGTTACAACTGGCAAAATAAAAGGAAAGAGAGATCGCGGGCGACAAAGAGAGAAAATACTGGATAGCTTGATGTCATGGCATGGAAAACAGTCAACAACAGAACTGATACGATGCACTGTAGATAGAAGATTGTGGAGGGACATGATCACCTACACCAACCGATACGGCACATGATGATGATGATGAAGGTCTGTAAAAATTATGGTCACTAACACCATATTCCCTATAAGCCACTTGGCGTGACGGGGGTACTTTACTTTTTTTTAAAAAATAAGTCTAAAACTAAGAAAATCAAGCATAACACTACATTCCTTGTCGTGACCAAATAACACCAACAGGAGATGGAAATATGGTTCTGTATTAAACTTTTCTGGCATATCCAGTGACGTATTTATTATCTTGCACAGCGCATGGAGAAAAGAGCTTGTATGCAACTTATTGTATTGTATACGAAAGAAAATCAAAGAAAATTACATCTCCAGACACAAAAGAGCGGAAGAGCAGCCGTTGAGCAGTGGTTTGCGATCTGCCCTAATGAGAACAAGAGGTCAGGCCCAGTCTCCAATCAACTTATTTTTATTTTCACCCAGTCTTAATTTGGTGTTGGATATTTATTTTGGGAATGAAAGGCGGTCTGGTGTAGTGTCAATCATGTTGCCCAATGTGTCGACTGTGATAAGAAAAAATCCAACAGACAATAACACCATTGTCCCGATTGTTATTCAAGTTCTGGAAATGATTTTCTTTTTTCTTCACTATTTCAAACATAAAAGTCTAACAAACTTCGAACAACAATAAACAGTCAAAAAAATATTTGAAACATTGAAAGGTCTAACAAACTTCAAACATAACAATGTATAACAAACTGAAAACAAAGAAACCCATAACACATTTCAAACAGAAAAGTCTTAACAAACTCCAAACATAGAAAAATGTAACAAACTTCAAACATAGAAAAATGTAACAAACTTCAAGCACAGTAACGTCTAAAAAAATTCCAACACAGCAATATCGAACAGTTTTCATACATTGGCCAGTATAAGTCTCCATACAAAGTACTAAATAACTGACTCAATTCACGGAGAATTTAAGAGTGCGAATAAACATTGAATAATTTAATAGAAAGAATATACACTCAGTAATTTAAGAGTGCGAATAAACATTGAATAATTTAAGAGTGCGAATATACACTGAGTAATTTAAGAGTGCGAATATACACTGAGTAATTTAAGAGTGCGAATAAACATAGAATAATTTAACAGTGCGAATATACATAGAATAATTTAAGAGTACGAATAAACATAGAATAATTTAACAGTGCGAATAAACATAGAATAATTTAACAGTGCGAATAAACATAGAATAATTTAACAGTGCGAATAAACATATAATAATTTAACAGTGCGAATATACACCGAATAATTTAACAGTGCCAATAAACATTGACTAATTTAACAGTGCGAATAAACATTGAATAATTTAACAGTGCGAATATACACTGAATAATTTAACAGTGCGAATATACACTGAATAATTTAACAGTGCGAATATACACTGAATAATTTAACAGTGGTGCAGAAACATGGACATTAGACAAGAAAACAGAGCAGAAAATTGAAGCCTTTGAAATGTGGATTTATAGAAGAATAGGTAGAATTGGATGGAAAGAAAAGAAAACAAACGATGAAATTTTAAAACAACTGAAAATAAAAAGAAAACTACTAAATACAATTAAGACAAGACAAATGCAATTTTTGTGGCATGTTAAAAGACACAACATCCTACTAAAAGTAATATTGGAAGGGAAAATACAAGGTAAAAGAGGCAGAGGCAGACCAAGACTAACATGGGCGAGTAACGTCAAAAGATGGACAAGTCAATCTATGACAGCCTGCACCATCAAAGCAAGAAACAGAGTAGAATGGCGATCCATGGTAGCCAACCTTCGTTGCGGAGAAGGCACTCGATGATGATGAATTTAACAGTGCGAATATACACTGAATAATTTAACAGTGCGAATATACACTGAATAATTTAACAGTGCGAATATACACTGAATAATTTAACAGTGCGAATATACACTGAATAATTTAACAGTGCGAATAAACACTGAATAATTTAACAGTGGGATTACACATTGAAAAGTTTAACAGCCTGAATGTAATTAACTTTTAACAGTCCGATTTTACATTGAACAATTTAACAGTATACACATACTGGCCACCATAACAGGAAAGTGATAGCAGAAACAAAATAATGCAACATTTAAACTAATGGTTCATGCTCTATACACATGATTTTGAAAGAGTTAAGTATATGCAAGTAACAGGATATCACAGAAAGATAAGCACGGATGAAAGAGACATAGTTTTTTTCGCAGTTCTTGTTAAACTGATACACAGATGAGAGAAATGCTAAAGATATCAGTCAAATATTAGGTTTACACGTCATTGAAAGTGTCACGGTGTTACTAGCACAACATAACGATATGTATTTTTATATTTTTAAAAATAACATCAGAGATGCAAGTGAGAGTAGTAACATGGTTTGTCCATTTAATACGTTTTTTTACATGGAAAAGAAATATGAACATTTTAAACAGAACAAAAACAAAATAAAATAGGCGATATAGCTGAAGTTCCTGAAAAAACTGGCCAGAGTTTAATGCCAGCAGTCAGAGTGGCCATCTTAGGGAGTTGCTACAGGGTACTTACTACCGCTATCGAAGCCAAACAATGACAATTTTCAAATCAGTGCCTACAGAATCATCACGATCCAGTACACTGCGGGCAATTTACTGGAGAAAATAGTTGCACGTGTAATCACCTCATCATCATCATCATCATCATCATCATCATCATCATCATCATCATCATCATCATCATCATCATCATCGAGTGCCGTCTCCGCAACGAAGGTTGGCTACCATGGAGCGTCATTCTGTCCTGTCTCTTGCTTTGACGGTGCATGTTGTCATAGGCTGATTTGTCCATCTTTTGATGTTACTCGTCCATGTCAGTATTGTTCTGCCTCTGCCTCTTTTACCTTGTATTTTCCCCTCCAGGATTACTTTTAGTAGGCTGTTGTGTCTTTTAACATGGCCCAAATATAGCATTTGTCTTGTTCTAATTGTGTTTAGTAGTTCTCTTTTCATTTTTAGTTGTTTTAAGACTTCATCGTTTGTTTTCTTTTCCTTCCATCCAATTCTACCTATTCTTCTATATATATCCACATTTCAAAGTCTTCAATTCTCTGTTCTGTCTTCTTGTCTAATGTACATGTTTCTACACCGTATCTCTGTCTCTCTCTCTCTCTCTCTCTCTCTCTCCCTCTCTCTCTCTGCGATCAAGACTCAATCAGAGTAGGATTCCAGACTCTCACATGAAGACAGCTGTCTGTTTGAGTGAATTGATCGACCCCACTGACTGAACATCATAATTGGAGTCTGTTAGATCCACTCTGATTGAATATCTGTTTAAACGTTGCACTGTGTTCTGCGCCAGTGGCCCAGTGCATCCGATTTCAACCAGCATTTTATTCAGATTTGCTTTCCTTAGCCTTTGATTGTCCCCAATCTTCTTGCAAAGCAGCAGGTTGTCTTTTCTATAGGGGGATTCTGCCCTTAGATGGTCGGCCCTCCCAGGTTTACGAGCACCATTTGCCCGAGTCACTAGAGGTGAGTAACACAGACATGCACACACAAAGGTATAAGATGTGAATAACACAGACATGTACACAGCGATACGAGACATGACTAACACTGACATGCACACAACGATATGAGGCCTGACTAACACTGACACACACCAAGATATGAGATATGACTAACACAGACACACACACACACACACTAAGATATAAAATGTGACTAACACAGACACACTCTGAAATATGAGATATGAGATATGACTAACACACTAAGATATGAGATATGACTAAACACAGTCATGCACACACAAAGATATGAGACATGACTAACATAAACATGCACTCACAAAGATAGGAGATGTGACTAACATAAACATGCACACACAAAGATATGAGCTATGACTAATATAGACAGACACATATTAAGATATGAGATGTGACTAACATAGACATACACACAAATATATGAGACATGACTAACATAGGCATGCACACAAAGATATGAGATGTGATTAACATAGACATGCACACACAAAGGTATGAGATGTGACTAACATAGACATGCATACAAAGATATGAGACATGATTAACACAGACATGCACGCACAAAGATATGACACATGACTAACACAGACACACTAAGATATGTTATATGACTACACACACACACACACACACAAAGATATGAGACATGATTAACACTGAAACACACCAAGATATGGACCATGACTAGCACTGAAACATATTAAGACATGAGCCATGGCTAGCACGGAAATACACCAAGATATGAACCATGGCCAGCACAGACACACACCAAGATATGAACCTTGGCCAGCACAGACACCCACTAAGATATGGGCCATGGCTAGCACGGATATACACTAAGATAAGAACCATGACCAGCACAGACACACCCTAAGATATGAATCATGGCCAGCCCAGACACACACCAAGATATGAGCCATGGCAGCACATACACCCACCAAGATATCAGCCATAGCTATCTCAGACTCCCACTAAGATATGAGCTACGACTAGAACCGATATACACTGAGATATAGAAATATTGAGATGTAACATTTTGCTATTCTTAGTTTTAGCCCTGATGTTATTTGTTTTGATGTTAGCATGTTCTTCATGACATTAAAATTGCTTTTTGCCATTCCTATTCTTTTGTTTATTTCAGTTGTATATTTTCCATCACTGGTTATAGTATGTCCAATGTAGTTGTAGTTCTGAACTGTCTCCAGGTCTATTCCTTCAATTTTGATATCCACTTGTGGGTTTTGAGTATTTTCTTTGTTTATGATCATAGTTTTAGTCTTTTTGATATTCATATCTAGTTCATATTTTTTGCTTGTCGTGTTTATTTCATTAAGTAATTGTTGTAGATCATTAGGATTTTCTGCTAGTAGTACAGTATCGTCAGCATATCTTAGGTTATTGATTATCTTTCCATTAATTTGTAGGCCTGGCATCTCTATGATGTTTTTAAAGATTTGCTCAGTGTATAGATTGTTCAAGCTTGGTGATAGGATGCATCCCTGTCTTATTCCTCTTTTTATATCAATGGGTGTTGAGTTCTCTTTGTTATATTTTATTATTGCTGTTTGCTCCAAGTATAGATTATATATTAGTCGTATGTCCATGTCATCTAGATGTATCTCTTTTAGGCATTCTATAAGTTGTTTGTGGTGTGCTCTATCAAAAGCTTTGGTGTAGTCTATGAAGCAGACATATATTGGTTTGTTTACTTCTGTGTACTTTTCGATTAATGTTCACTTGCAGAATATGGCTTCTTTTGTCCCACTATTTTTCCTAAATCCAAATTGCTGCTCATCTAATTCAGTACTGATTTTATTCTGAATCCTTCCTTGTATAACTTTTAGCATGATTTTTGTAACATGGCTATTTGGCTTATTGTTCTAAAGTCACTGCATTCAACTGCACCATTCTTTTTAGGCTATGCAATGAACGTTGATGTTTTTAGTTCATTTGGTATGTATCCTAGATGGTATATGTCGTTGCATATGTCTGTAATCACTACAATGCCAAAATCTTCTAGTGCCTGTATCATCTCTATCTGTATGCTGTTAGGTCCTGCTGCTTTTCCCTTTTTCATTGTTTTTATAGCTTTTTCCACCTCAGATTTTACGATCTACATACAAAGCCTGATGTACATTTTATAACTGGTTTCTTGTCCCTTTGATCATGAAATTGTTCCGTTATATATTCCTGCCATCTATCTATAATATCGTTAATGTTTGTTAGCATTTTTCCTTTTTTTGTCTGCAATGCATCCACCTTCTGTGGCTCTTTTTATTTTTATTAGTCATTCTCCTTATTTTTGTGTGCATTCCTCTTATGTCTTGTTTGCTTTCCATAGTTTATATTTCTATACATTTTTGGCTGAGTCAGTCTTCGTTTGCCATTTTGCACATTTTGCCTATTTCATTATCTATTTTGTTGTATTGGGCTGTGTTCTTCGCTTGTCTCCTTTCTTCAATTTTTTCTAGGATGGTGTTAGTTATCCATTTTTGTTATTTTCTCTTTTGGGTAAGGTGTCGCAGGCTTCTTGTATGCTTTTTTTATGCATTGCCATTTGGTTGTAACTTTTTCATCAGGATTTTCTCTTATGTATTGTTCAATTCCTTCTTCTAGCAGCTTCTGGTATGTGTTCTTCACTTGTATTGTATAGGTATCTTTAATATCGTTTTGATTTAAAGCTGTTATATCTAGTGGATTTGTTGATGAATTAGACTTTTGCTAGTTTCTCTTTAGTTTGATTTTCATTTTAATCACAACAGGATTGTGATCTGAATTAATATCTGCACCTGGGTATGTTTTGGCTTTCTTTAGATTGTTACGGAACCTTTCTCTTATCATTATATAATCTATTTGATTCCCTCTTCTTATCTGCAGGGCTTTTCCATGTGTATAGTTTCCTTTTCTCTTGCTCAAAGTAGGTGTTACATATTATCGGCCTGCGTTCTTCACAGATTTGTATTAATCTTTCTCCTCTGTCATTTCTTTTTTCCTAAACCATGATTTCCTAAAATGGTCTTACCTTTTCCTACTTTAGCGTTCATGTCACACATTACAATCAAGATATCTGAATATTTCTCTTGCTTCATAACTTTATTTAGGTCTTCATGGTATGCCTCTATTTTTTCATCTGTGTAGTCCTGAGTAGGTGCATATTACTTCACCTATCACTTTGAACAAACACGCGCATTCCCACCCACACTAGGAGGTTATAGATATAACAAAGAGACATGGCTCAATGCGGCAGTCTTTGCCTATGACGGCTTCGAAGGGTTCTACAGACGAGAGGAGACATGTGCTGCTGCTATAGATCTGGAGGATGAGAGGAGACATGTGCTGCTGCTATAGATCTGGAGGATGAGAGGAGACATGTGCTGCTGCTATAGATCTGGAGGATGAGAGGAGACATGTGCTGCTGCTATAGATCTGGAGGATGCATACACCAGGGAACCATTTGAAAACCTCATGCACATGCTTCACAAACTGGCGGTGCACCTCGCCATAATTAGATGGCTCGTTGCAGCACTGTTTCAGAGGAAGGTGATACTCTGATATTAAAGTTGATCATTCGAGCCAGCATCCATTTGTCCTGGGCTGCCACAAGGCTCACCAATGTCACCAGTTCTATTTAACGTGTACACAATAATGATCACGAAACAGCAGCTGTATGAGAAGAGGAGAACAATGACTTTTGCCGATGATATTCTAGTATATCGACAGAGCAGAGACAGACAGAAATTCTCCTTCACACTGCAAAACGAAATGGATCGCATTTCTTCCAAGTGTCGAGTATCAATTTAATCCTAATAAAGCCTCAATTGCTTGGTTTTTCCTTAACAATCATATCGTTAACACGGAAACACCTGTGGTACGAATGGGAGCTGATGAGGTGACCAGGGACAGGTTGCCGATGCACCTTGGAGTCAAGTTTGATCGCAGCTCGTGTTGTAATTGCCACGTTGACCACTTAAGGACCAAAAATACTCAGAGAAGAAGTGGAAGACGCCTTGCGCTATATGAAAGCGGGAAAAGTTCCTGGACCAGATAATAACTAAAGAAGAGATTGAAGCCATGGGTGATTTTGGAATAGAAATAACAACAAAAATATTGAATATCTACAACAGCGGATGCATACCAGACGACCTGCTGAAATCAATATTCATAGCCCTACCAAAGAAATCTGGTGCGATTGAATGCGATGGCCATCGCACAATAAGCCTTATGAGTCACATGACTCATACAGATCTGTGGGTTTACCAATATCAACGCTGGCGAGGAGTGGATACTGGTGTCTACGTCATTCAGGGGTACATTCTCCTTTATTGTCACACTCGACAGAAAATGTAGGGAGTAGAACTCAGTCGTGGTCAATGCGGAGGTCAACGGTTTCATCTGGATCTCATCAATGAGAAAGATGCAGTCACCTGTATAGACGCATCCGTAATACGACACCAAAGGAGTGCATGGGCATTTACAGCACGCTCGGCAGGCAAAGTAGTCAAAGAAGACAGTGGTACATACGTCATGACCACGAGTAGCATGATGACGGAGGTGATGGCAGTGACCAAGGCATTAAACTGGTTAAAGTCACAAGACTACACCCACGCCTCCATACTGAGTGATTCAATGAGCATAATTTAAAAAAAAGTGGAGGCGGGATCTGAACGTATGCAATGGGTAGAGTCATTGCAGAAGTCAAAAATACGTAAGGTTACCTTTGTCTACGTCCCTGGACATAAGGGAGTAAGGAGAAATGAAAGAGCGGATAGGTTGACTAGCTGCTCTGTCGTTGAAGATGGTTAGTCAATGAATAGCGCGGACATCATAATGCCCTCCAAGATGCGGGTAGGGCACAGGTCTTCGACAACTGTGAATCCACGCCACTCCTTCATATGAAAGAGATAGGAGTTAAGATGGACAAAGCCAGAAGCGAGAAACTTAGTGGGCGTGTAAGAGAACCAATCAACCAACACAGAATTGACGCTGTCAGTCGTTGGACGCTGCGGGACTTGCTGAGGAGGGGATCACAGCACCCATGGACACGTTCGCAGTGCAATGACGATAAACCGCAAATAACTCAATACCGCAATAAAAATAAAATAATTGAAGTAATAGAAATATGTATGCCTATTTACAGAAGAATGGGAACAATTTAATGTATGGAGGGTACACATTTTCTGGAGCTTCAGGAAAATATAGAAATAAACCCTATAATAAATAGAGTTGGACCAAGACATATGCTGGACAAATGAGCAGTTGATATTTCAAATGGAGGAACAACTTCAAGAGTTAGGTATACAAAGGTATACACCGTGTCTTCTTGACAAAAGATAAAGTACAATGGCGCTACTTGACAGCTACCCTCCATGCGGAGACGGTGCAACAGAAATTGAAAAGACCTTTATGCCTATAATTGTCCGTTTCTGATTCAGGAGAGGACAAAGAACAGATGGCTTTAATTAAATGGCTGAAGAACATGATTTGCTTTCTTGTAGTGATTGGACGGACACTTGAATCTCAGTTGGAGAACATTGATTCTGCGGATGACATAGTTCTTAACAATAGCAATGTGAAAATGATGCAAGAAAAAAAAAAACGCTCTGTCATCAATGGCTAGAAAAAAAAAGGACAAGGGGTCGACCAAGTAAAACAAAAGTAATGAACAATCAAATTAACCCAGAAGAAAAGTGGAAATATAAAATAAACTGGATGTATGTGAAAACAAATGCCCGAGGAAAATATTTCACATACCATGAAAAAAATTTGAGACTAGTGCAGAAATATGACACAGCATCCAAAAGTATCATATATATTCAAGGGAAGTAAGTGGTCATATGTTGGCTATGTGATTAGAAGAGATCACAAGATAATCTCAAAGCAGACTTTCAAATGGGAACCAGGGGATAAAAGAAAAAGAAGCCAATGTAGAGAGACAACAACAGCAGACATCAGCTCCCTTGTAGAGAGACAACAACAGCAGACATCAGCTCCCTTGTAGAGAGACAACAACAGCAGACATCAGCTCCCTTGTAGAGACTGAACAACTCGGACAAGTCTGGAATATCTTGAACTTTTTCAACAGCAATTATTAATCGAAATACACTATCTTTAAACTGCTTGGAATACACAAGTATCAATGACAACACTATCTTTAAACTGCTTGGAATACACAAGTATCAATGACAACACTATCTTTAAACTGCTTGGAATACACAAGTATCAATGACAACACTATCTTTAAACTGCTTGGAATACACAAGTATCAATGACAACACTATCTTTAAACTGCTTGGAATACACAAGTATCAATGACAACACTAAATTAAACTGCTTGGAATACACAAGTATCAATGACAACACTAAATTAAACTGCTTGGAATACACAAGTATTAATGACAACACTAAATTAAACTTCTTGGAAAACACAAGTATCAATGACAACACTATCTTTTACTGCTTGGAATACATAATCATCAATAAATAAAAAAAAGTAAAGTACCCCCCTCAGGCCAAGTGGCGTATATGGAATATGGTGTTAGTGATCATAAATTTTACAGACCTTCGGCACATGATTTTTGAGGTAATGTGGTCGGTATTACACTCGGGCCGCTTTACTTTCCCAGAAAAAAATCCCGTACCCATTAAAGGCTGGGTGATCCGGACCCCATCAGTTGGGATAGAACCCTACCTCTTGTCCTTTGTAGTCCAGTTCACTAACCAGTGAGCTATCGCGGCTCCCGAGTATCAATAAGGTCAAGGTAAAGTACAAGACTTGAATCAGCGTCTTAGCACGCGAGTTTCCACCCATATGTGCTCGGCCGCCTATCCAGAAGTGTTCGGAGACATCTGGATAGTGTCGCTTCAAGCATCGAAACTCACGATGTGAGGCGGCATTCGTCACCTTCTCACAGTAAAACCCTGGTACCCATTTCTGCCAGCGGCTGGGTCGATCATGGGGGTATATTTCCAACCACGAGTACAACCCACACTGCCTTGCAGCGGGAATCGAAAACGGGTTGTCCGAACGTCGGTAGTCCAGTCGGGTTGTCCGAACGTCGGTAGTCCAGTCGGGTTGTCCGAACGTCGGTAGCCCAGTCGGGTTGTCCGAACGTCGGTAGTCCAGTCGGGTTGTCCGAACGTCGGTAGCCCAGTCGGGTTGTCCGAACGTCGGTAGTCCAGTCGGGTTGTCCGAACGTCGGTAGTCCAGTCGGGTTGTCCGAACGTCGGTAGTCCAGTCGGGTTGTCCGAACGTCGGTAGCCCAGTCGGGAGGTTTTCCCAATTAGACTAGCGAGGGCCCACCCCCCCCCCCCCCCCCCGTTATCAATGACAACACTATCTTGAGACTGTTTGGAATACATAAATATCAATGACAACACTATCTTGAGACTGTTTGGAATACATAAATATCAATGACAACACTATCTTGAGACTGTTTGGAATACATAAATATCAATGACAACACTATCTTGAGACTGTTTGGAATACATAAATATCAATGACAACACTATCTTGAGACTGCTTGGAATACATAAATATCAATGACAACACTATCTTGAGACTGTTTGGAATACATAAATATCAATGACAACACTATCTTGAGACTGTTTGGAATACATAAATATCAATGACAACACTATCTTGAGACTGCTTGGAATACATAAATATCAATGACAACACTATCTTGAGACTGCTTGGAATACATAAATATCAATGACAACACTATCTTGAGACTGCTTGGAATACATAAATATCAATGACAACACTATCTTGAGACTGCTTGGAATACATAAATATCAATGACAACACTATCTTGAGACTGCTTGGACTATGAACCAAGCGTGGCCAGTGAAGAATGGTCGATTTACTGAACAAATTAATGTGGGCGTAAATATCGATCTATTAAAACGGTCAGCGTTTGTCATAATCTAATAGTAGCTGTCCCAAGTTCAACTTGTTCTGTTCTTGAAACTCAATTAAACAATTAAGTGTAAAACGGTCAGCCTTTGTCATAATCTAATAGTAGCTGTCCCAAGTTCAACTTGTTCTGTTCTTTAAACTCAATTAAACAATTAAGTGTACATCGTTGATTTTTGTTTTATACCTTCCAGTGGCTTTTATATTAATGTTGTTATCCATCTTATTTGGCTTCATATTTGGATAATTTAATTATTTAATTATTTAATTCTGGACTAATATTCATGACGGCTGGGGAATATTATTGTTCAAATATTTAAATAATACCCCATTAACAGCCTTTTCATGTTGTGTTGGCTTCTCTAATTAATTTGATTCATATCGTGTCAAGTTTTCTACAACTACCAAATTATTATTATTTTTTTTTTACAGCTTTAAACTTTTTGACATTTTGTAGTTCATGATTTCAAGTCGGATAATTCTTTTGAAACCAGAAAAAAATGTATCCAGAGCGAAAGAGTTAATCCTGTGTTGAGCTAGATATTTTTGTTATCAGCATTAGTTTAGTTTTACGATATTTGCATTTCATCTGCGGATTTCAATATTTATAATGCAGTTGATTGCTTTCTGCTTGTTCTGCACTGAATACAAAACTTGAGAATAGTCTATTATGTTTATTATTCACTCACTAACAGAAGAAACAATAAAGGATATACGCAGATATTATACGAATATAAAGGATATATTTAGAAATGAGAAGATATCTCAAGAATGCAAATATAATAATTAGAAAAGTAAATTCAAAAGGAAGGACATAAACAGAAAAACAAGAAATATAAATATTGTGTCCATAAAAATAATAAAAATTATCGAACAAAAAGAACAGTAAGAATTATAAAAAGACGGAAATAAGTAGATATTTAAACGGATTTTAGGAGAAATAAGAAGAAATACAAAGGAGCATAACAGTAAAATAAGAAATATAAATAGTATTTTCAAAAATAATAAGAAATATTATAAACCCAACAAAAAAAAAAACAGTAAGAAATATATGGGACATAACTCGATGTCCTGTTTGTCTCTCTGGTCTGCAGAGCCTTAAAATCGGCTTAGGTTGTTGTGTTGCATTGTAACTACCAGCCAGTTGCAATATTTATAATATTTTGACCCAGCTCCGACTTCGGTACAACACAATTTCTAGATACCCAATGTTCTCACACTCTTTCAATCAATTTGTCTTTTCTTTCCATGGAAGGAGTTTCATTGCCGTCAGGAATTAATAATATCCGCTTCACCACTTGTCAGAGTATTTCCCAAAATGCATCGGTAAATTTTGTTGACAGCTCTTTCAGTTTGGTTAGTCTGTTTTTATACTAGATGGAACTGTCTTCATAAGCCCTGATTAACTTATCCTGATACCTGCTGTCAGCTATGAATCACCGTGTTCACCTCATTTATTACAATTATCTTGCTGCCATATACAAAGTAGCTCAGTGGTTAATGAACTGGACTACAAAGGACAAGAGGTAGGGTTCGATCCAAATACAGCTTCCGGTTCACCCAGCCTTTAATGGGTACCTGATTTTTTTCTGGGAAAGTAAAGCGGCGTGGGCGCAATACCGACCACATTACGCCAAAAATCATGTGCCGAAAGTCTGTAAAATTTATGGTCACTAACACCATATTCCCTATACGCCAATTGACGGGGGTAATACATTTTTTTAATACACAAAGTAAAATAACAAGTATTGTTAACAATATAAGAAATGTATTTAAATAGAGATGATATAACTTCTATCTAATATAGCACCAGAAAGTCACACTCGCCTGCAGCTATATTCTGTAACCTTACGATATGGAGCTTTCGAGTGAAAAGATTAGTATGACCTCCAATCAAGGCGCTAAAATAACAAATAAAAAGAAAACGTTAAAAAAAAGTAACAACATCGATAAGGCCAAGATCCCAGAGTAGCATTACACACCAATTTTCTATAGCGACTTTTTCAGAAAGAGCCATACCAGTTGATTTTCCAAAATCGCTTTAACGCCTGCCAGTGGACATTTTATTCTGACATTGATTGTTTGGCATACCATTTTGGTTCATTAGGCTCTTTGTGGAGATCGCTCTGGATGTTGGTTTTCAGTTTGGCAATCAAATATATTTTCCCCATCTTCCCTTTCACGAATTTGTGTACGCTGCTCTTGTGCTTCTTCCACATCGCGATGTTATTATGGGGCTATAGCACTTAGTCATCGGCAAGCCAGAACTACTGAGATTAATTTGTCTCTATTTACAGAGAGAATAAAGTAGTCAAAGTCACGTGGTTATCCGTCTGATTAGTCATAATCATTTCCATTTGTCGAGCACGCCTGTTTGTGTGAGTCTAAAATCGACATTTCAGCTTCACCTTCTAGATACTTGTAGCTCAGAATTTGTATGGGAAGAAACTGAAATTCGTTAATGTCCATCACTCATCATTATCATCATCATCGAGTGCCGTTTCCGCATCGAAGGTTGACTACCATTTATTGCCATGCTGCTCTGTCTCTTGCTTTGATGGTGCAGGTTGTCATAGGCTGTCTTGTCCATCTTTTGATGTTACTCGTCCATGTTGGTCTAGGTCTTCCTTTGACTCTATTACCATGTATTTTCCCTTCCAATATTACTTTTAGTAGTTGGCTGTTGTGTCTTTTAATATGCCCCAAAAATTTCATTTGTCTTGTTCTAATTGTGTTTAGTAGTTCTCTTTTAATTTTTAGTTGTTTTTAAACTTTATGACTTGTTCTATTTTTTTCCGTCCTATTCTACCTATTCTTCTATATATCCACATTACATCATTCATGAATGTGATATTCAGTAAAAAGTTGTTTCCCATATTAGAACAGCATGTTAAGTGTACATTTGTTAGAGTCTAGTCTTTGTGTTCGTGATGGATTAAGTGGACAGCACCAGGGCTTCAATTGGTCATCGACTTATAGCTGACAGCGACTCCTCGCGGTGGCTCTAGAAACAGATAATTTAAACTGGCCATGAGTGCAGGGATTGAGAGGAAAGGCAACTCACTTCTCAATTATACCATGCTGAAGTCGGATTTATCGGGCAGAAAAACGTAAATATTGCAGCATGGCGTAAATCAAAGCGCGAAACAGCTACGTTCATTTAGTTGATGGAGAAGAGTAGTTGTCAAATAAACGTAGAAAAAGAAGAGGAAGAAGGAGATAAAGTAAAATAGGTAGAAGGAGAAGAAAAAATAAGAAGAGGAAAAAAGAATAAGAGTTGTAGAGCCATGACTAAAGGTAGCAATTATCTTATTTTAATTCTTTCTCTCTTTCTTTAATATCCCTTTCTTGCAATGTTCATGTAATTCATCCCTAATGCTAGTATTCCATTTCTTTCTATTCCAGTCTTCTCATTTCACCCTCACCACAGTTCGTTTAAGAGAACAAACAAAACAAATTATTCTGGAATTTATCGCCTTGTAACATTTATTACTTAATTTTTACATAATTTTAATTAAATAATTTATTTATTTACAGCAAAAATATCATGCGATCTATAGTATACAAAAAAGGAATTGAAGTCAACTGTCACAATATAAATAATGTGCGATATGCGGATGACACAGTCTTAATAGCAGAGACAGAGAATGAACTACAAGAAATGATAGACATAATAATAAAAGCAAAAAGAAAGGTCTCAGTCTGAATAGTAAGAAAACAGAAGTAATGGTTATATCGAAGAAACAATCATCACCATCATACTGCATAAAAATAAACAGGACAAATCTGAAACTAGTGCAACGTTTGAAATACTTGGGCACAATAATAACATCAGATGAGAGATGCACCACAGATATAAAAAGCAGAATAGCTCAGGCCAAAATAGTGTTTCAGAAAATGAAAAATATCTTATGCAACAAATCTATGTCAATAGAAGTGAGAAAGAGAGTTCATCGGCGCTATTTAGAACCAATTCTGACCTATGGAAGCGAATCATGGACAATAGATAAACAAATGAATAGACGATTAGAGGCCAAAAAGATGAGATTTCTCAGAAGAATGTTGAAAGTTCTCTGGACAGCTAAAAAGACCAACGAGGAAATTCTCAAAGAGGTCAACACTAAAAGGACAGCTACTAAAAACATCAGAAAGAAACAATCAACACTTTTTTGGCACATCATGAGAAGAGAAAAGTTGGAATACTTGGTTACAACTGGCAAAATAAAAGGAAAGAGAGATCGCGGACAACAAAGTGAGAAAATACTGGATAGCTTGGTGTCATGACACGGAAAGCAATGAACAACAGAATTGATACGATGCACTGTAGATAGAAGATTGTGGAAGGACATGATCGTCTACCCCAACCGGTATGGCATATGATGATGATGAATGTATAGCATTACTGGAAGCTGTGAATGTCTGTCAATTGTAATCCACTTGTCTTTAACTCTTTAACTCAGCTTCATTTAATTCATGGTCCACATCGAGAGGCGTTGGAGATCATGTTTCTGCATAATCCACGAATTTGTGCGCTAAGAACAAGTTCTAATGTTGATATTTTCCAGTGCCAAGCCATCCAGCATTACTTCCTTTTTTTCCCTCAATCTCTCGGGCCTTCTATTTTGTTTCCCTATTGTTACTAATTATTCAAACCTGCGTCTTCTGGGGATGGGAAAGGGGGGGGGGCCTCAGTAGCCGAGTTGGGAAAACCACCCGACTGGACTACCGACGTTCGGACAACCTGTGTTCGATTCCCGCTGGAAGCAGTGTGAATTGTACTCGTGTTTGAAAAAAAAAAAAAATACCCCCCCGGTCGACCCAGCCGTTGGCAGAAATGGGTACCAGGGTATTACCCTGGGAAGGTGAGGAATGTTGCTTCGCATCTGAGTTTCGATGCTTGAGGCGACACTATACAGAAATCTCCGTACATTTCTGGATAGGCGGCCGAGCACATATGGGTGGAAACTCGCGTGCTAAGACGCCGGTTCAAGTCTCGTACTTACCCTTTTTTTTACCTGCGTCTTCTCCACACATGCCCACACACCTCGACTACCTTTACTTAGTTTGTTTTATAAAGTGAATTATAGGCTACCATTTATTTCCCCAGAAAATATGAAATCTCATAACACTTTATAGAAGTTGTGTGACACGTTATTGAGTTAACAGGGACACTGTCTCCGGCAGAGGCCATCAAGTTCGACTGGATCTATCTATCCATCTTTCGTTCGCCTGAAGTATTGTCTATATCTTCAATTTCGTTTCCTGTATAAGTTGTACTGTCTTTTGTCATTCTTGCAGAGGCCCATATAGTTTTGTCTGTAGTGTTGCATCTATGGGCCAATGGATTTTCCTTAGTCTACTATATTCAGTGAAGTCTTGAAGTATGAGTAGTACTTACATTAGTACTACTGCAGTAGTTTTGATTTAGCCACAGTTCCCAAGTTCTTAATCATTTCATTGGACACTCCAACACTGCCTGGTGATTTTTTCATTTTTAATTTGGATATTGCCAGCTCTTTCTCTGTTTGTGTAATGGGTATTTCCATGACTTCATGTGTGGTCTCTTCTTGTCTTGAATTTTGTTGTTTTAAACGGGTTTGTTGTCGTTTTTGCAGGTTAATTTCAATAATATTGTCATTTGTAAAGGAGTCTGCAAAGTGATTTGCTGCCTGCTTACCTGTTAGGATGTTTCCATCCTTCTTCAGTGTAATTTTGGTGTTCCTTTCTGTACCCTCATCATTCAGCTGTTTTACAAGCTTCCACACTTTTCTTGTGTCTCGATCAAGATTCAAGTTTTCTCTTTCCAGCTTCTCCGTCTGGCTTGTAGTTTAGCTCGTTGAAATTTGTCTTTAGCATGCTGATAGTTATTGTGGTGTTCCTGGCAAGGGTTATTTTCTGCTTGCTTTCGAGATATTTCCATGTCATTGTGCAGTTGCTTTAGTTCACTACTCCAGTATGGTTTGTAGTGTTTCCGTGTCCCTCTAGGTATTTTTTCACTGTCAGCTTGTATTATTAGTCTACTGAATTCATCAACTATTTTGTTGATGTCTCTGTCTGTATTTAGATCTTTAGTCAGCACACTGGTGTAATGTTGATACATTTTCCAGTCTGCCTTTTGTAATTCCAAATGGAGAGGTTGCTGCTCTCCCTGACTGCCTCATTTTGCATCACTAAAAAGACTGGTCGGTGGTCGCTGCCTCCAAATTGTTTCCCAACACTACGTGTGATATTCAAATCCAGGTCTTGTGAATGGAAAGCAAGGTCTAGTGTAGATGTGGTATGCCATGATCTGGAATAGAACGTTGGTGGATCTGTTGTCTGGTTTAGCAGTATAAGCCCATTGTCGTCCTGCCAATTTTCAAGCTCTTCACCTCTCTTGTCCATATGTTCATAGCCCCAGCTCTGTGAATGGTTGTTAAAGTCTCTACATACAATTATTCGTTCTTTTAATGTAATTGTGTCTAGTGCTAGTGGGCGGTCACTCAGACAGTAGTAGTTAAGTGTATGAACGTCTTAATTTCTGTCCTGAGGTGCAGTATTTGATATTCCGCCCCATCCATATACACTTCAAGCTGACATGCATTGATGTTGTTCTTTACAAGAGTCAGTATTCCGCCCTTTTGTCTGTTTTTTTTTCGGTCAAATCGGCAACACTGGTATTCCCTAAACTTCACGGCTATGTCGTTGTTTAGATGGGTTTCCTGCAAACAGCATATGCTTATTTGTTCTTCATGCATGATATTTTATATCTTTTTACTGTACCCATCTCTTTTTCTGTTGATGTCTTCAGCATACCAGTGCATTATTTTAAGTGGTCTTTGTTTAGATTGGCCAGTAGCTTTATTCTCTCGCCCCCTGACTCCATAGAGCGGTTGAGAAGGACATCCAGTAATAGTGGTTGGGCCCTTTCGAGGCTGAGGGCCCAGCGCTGCACCTGCCTGAGTGTCCATCACAGGGCGAGTGTCATATCGATCCTCTGTTATAGACATACTTCCATTTGCGTTGAGTGCGTGGCATCCTGATTGTTGTGCGCCTTTTGGCTGGTTACCTTCGGCTTCAGCACTTAAACTTGCTAGAGCAGACTTTGGTCTTGCTCGGTTGTAGGAAGGCCTGGTCAGTCTTGGTTTTTAGTTCCTGGTTACTGTTAAGCCCCATCCCCACGACAAGGAGCTGACCTTGATGGGGAGTGTGACTGGTGATACCAGACCCTTATCAAGGTAAGTAAAATGAAATCTAACAAGTTTTGAAACTTTGGATTCCAAAACTAACTGAAACATTACGGTAGATTAGAAAATGTAAATACAAGAAATAGTGAGAATACAAATCAACATTTTGGACTGGCAGAAATGATGGAAGTATGGATTTTGATTATAACGAGATTGTTGTACTCAAGCGGGAACAACTGCGGATTGGTGTTATTCTAAACAGAGAAATGGCAAAATCTTTAAGGCCTCTTGCAGCATATCAGAAAAAATTGTGATGATTAAGCTGAAAGGAAAACAAATGGAAAGAAATGTGGCGCAGTTGTATACACCAATTGCAGACAGCACTGACTACGATACCATATCAATGCGTTTTACAATCAGTGAGTCAATGGAGCAATAAAAGTCATATGAGGTAACCATGGTAACGCGCGACCTAAATACACAATTGTGAAAACAGCACGATAAGGAAGTTGTGAGTGGATTAAGACTGGGCGAAGTAAACGTAAGAGCACAATTATTGATACATTGTTTCACCGATGGAAGCATTGAAAATATACATTGATTAATTCATAAGATAGTAAAATGACGCTCCATGATAGTCACCCCTCGATGTGGAGACGGCATTTGACGATGATGATGATAGTGAAATTGGTTTATTGATTACATTTATGGATCAAGATATATGGGTGTCAACAACGACATTGGTTTATTGATTACATTTATGGAACAAGATATATGGGTGTCAACAACGACATTGGTTTATTGATTACATTTATGGAACAAGATATATGGGTGTCAACAACGACATTGGTTTATTGATTACATTTATGGAACAAGATATATGGGTGTCAACAACGACATTGGTTTATTGATTACATTTATGGAACAAGATATATGGGTGTCAACAACGACATTGGTTTATTGATTACATTTATGGAACAAGATATATGGGTGTCAACAACGACATTGGTTTATTGATTACATTTATGGAACAAGATATATGGGTGTCAACAACGACATTGCGTAAACAAAACTGATAGCATTTTGACAGCCAACAAATGCATACAACTATTGTAATTGTTGTGTTCTGTTGATTTTTATCTTTCTAAAATCAGAAACACTTAAAGGGATAAACCATCGACAAATATATAACCATTCTTTCTTGCATTTTTATGTGATTTAGATTTGTGTGTGTGTTTAATTTGTCATTTTTAAAAAGAAACCTTTGGGAATGGGTGACATACAAGATGCACAAAAAATGCATTCTCCAAAAACAAGATGTACGCTTTGTTCGAATAACAGTAGGTTTAAAACAAAAAGATTTCTTTTTAAAATCGAGACTCTGGCGCAAACATCTCCTACGACAGCATCTGACACGCGACCTCTATTCTCCAATTCAACAGAAAGTCCTTATACCATCCCAGATGAAAGCAGAAACGACTGTTTTTATTTTTCCTTAAGTCTAAGATGACCCTTTGTTGCAACGCGTGAATATTCTTTTGTGATACCACTTTCATTTCTGTAAACCAGTTACTGTAGAATTTAACATATATTTTTATAAAGTATCTCACTCATAGCAAGCCGTGCGGAAACTTCTCATATCTTGATGTATATCCCTAGATTCATGTGAAGCTGTTCTTGACATTTTTTCTTTCGAAAAGTAGCGAGCAAAAATGTCTATTAGCACAATAAGCAAAGTCTGTCTGAGTAGCTTTGTTCTTTTGTTGCAGCAATCGTGGATCAGAATAATTGGTTTCATTACGTGTTCTGTTGCCTCTCTGCAAATTTATTTGGATCGCAGCCACAATCGGTGAGCACAGAAGCTTTTTAATATTATTCTTTCGTCTTTGCTTTACGCAAGCGCTACAAGAAAAAAAAAAAGGCATACGCATATCTTCTTTCTGTTCTTTTTTCTTCTTGGTCATTATGTTCCTCTGCTACTGATGCATCCCTGAAGTTATTGTTGTTTATCAGTGTAACTGTTAGCTTCCTTACGTGTCACTCTTTGTCGAGCATCTTTTCTCTTTCCTCTTTCTTCTTTCTTCTCTCTCTCTCTCTCTCTGAATCTTCTTCCCTGCGATTTTTATTTCACTTGTCAAGGTATGCTCTAGCTTCTCTTATTAACATATATGACCATAGAAGAGTGATTCTCTCTTAGTTCTAAAAATAAGTTTTCATTCTGAGCATTCTAATTACACCTTTCAATATCCGGTCTTACTATTATCGACTATGATAGTAGTATCGACTACTATAAAACTACTTTCTTCACGTGCAACCTTTAAAAATTGTAAAAAATATAACGTAATTGGATGGAAAGAAAAGAAAACAAACGATGAAGTTTTAAAACAACTAAAAATGAAAAGAGAACTACTAAACACAATTAGAACAAGACAAATGCAATTTTTGGGGCATGTTAAAAGACACAACAGCCAAATAAAAGTAATATTGGAAGGGGAAATACAAAGTAAAAGAAGCAGAGGCAGACGAAGATTAACATGGAGGAGTAACATTAAAAGATGAACAAGTCAACCTATGACAATCTGCACCATCAAAGCAAGAGATAGAGTGGAATGGCGCTCCATGGTAGCCAACCTTCGATGCGGAAACGGCACTCAATGATGATGATGATGAATGAATGGTGGGCCTAAGTAAGATAAATAGGAAAAAGACTAAGATCCAAACAGAATTGCAAAGCCAACCCAATGTTTTGATGGTAACCTTTCTAAAATGTTAAGTAACAACATAAACAAAAGAACCATCATCAAGTGCTATACAGAACTGCGATTATGATCAGCTATTTCTACAAACGTCTGTCATTTGAGTGGTTTAAACTTGTGTGTGGCCTGTGCTTTCCAAATCGAGGTGCCTGTTTTTACGGTTTGCTGAGATAACGAAGTTTGAATGTGGGCTCTTAGTTTTACTTTGTATCGTGAAGCGAAATGGGGCTCTATAGAGAACCAGATGATAGATTAAAATAAATAGCAGCTTTTTAATTCTGTAGCTGTTTGGTTGTTAGTGCGGGGATTGGGTGGTTAGTGCGGGGATTGGGTGGTTAGTGCGGAGGTTGGGTGGTTAGTGCGGAGGTTGGGTGGCTAATGCGGAGGTTGGGTGGTTAGTGCGGAGGTTGGGTGGTTAGTGCGGGGATTGGGTGGTTAGTGCGGGGATTGGGTGATTAGTGCGGAGGTTGGGTGGTTAGTGCGGGGATTGGGTGGTTAGTGCGGGGATTGGGTGATTAGTGCGGAGGTTGGGTGGTTAGTGCGGGGATTGGGTGGTTAGTGCGGAGGTTGGGTGGTTAGAGCGGGGATTGGGTGGTTAGTGCGGGATTGGGTGATTAGTGCGGAGGTTGGGTGGTTAGTGCGGGGATTGGGTGGTTAGTGTGGGGATTGGGTGGCTAGTGCGGAGGTTGGGTGGTTAGTGCGGGGATTGGGTGGTTAGTGCGGGGATTGGGTGGTTAGTGTGGGGATTAGGTGGTTAGTGCGGGGATTGGGTGGTTAGTGCGGAGGTTGGGTGGTTAGTGCGGAGGTTGGGTGGTTAGTGCGGGGATTGGGTGGTTATTGCGGGGATTGGGTGATTAGTGCGGAGGTTGGGTGGTTAGTGCGGGGATTGGGTGGTTATTGCGGAGATTGGGTGGTTAGTGCGGGGATTGCGTGGTTAGTGCGGGGATTGGGTGGTTAGTGTGGGGATTAGGTGGTTAGTGCGGGGATTGGGTGGTTAGTGCGGAGGTTGGGTGGTTAGTGCGGAGGTTGGGTGGTTAGTGCGGGGATTGGGTGGTTATTGCGGGGATTGGGTGATTAGTGCGGAGGTTGGGTGGTTAGTGCGGGGATTGGGTGGTTATTTCGGAGATTGGGTGGCTAGTGCGGGGATTGGCTGGTTAGTGCTGAGGTTGGGTGGTTAGAGCGGGGATTGGGTGGTTAGTGCATGTATTGGGTGGTTAGTGCGGGGATTGGGTGGTTAGTGCGGGGATTGGGTGGCTAGTGCGGGATTGGGTGGTTAGTGTGGGGATTGGGTGACTAGTGCGGAGGTTGGGTGGTTAGTGCGGGGATTGGGTGGTTAGTGCGGAGGTTGGGTGGCTAGTGCGGGGAGTGGGTGGCTGGTGCGGAGGTTGGCTGGTTAGTGCGGGGATTGGTTGGTTAGTGCGGGGAATGGGTTGTTAATGCGCTGATTGGGTGGTTAGTGCGGGAATTGGGTGGTTAGTGCGGGGATTGGGTGGTTAGTGCGGTGGTTGGGTGGTTAATGCGGGGATTGGGTGGTTAGTGCGGGGATTGGGTGGTTAGTGCGGGGATTGGGTGGTTAGTGCGGGGATTGGGTGGCTAGTGCGGAGGTTGGGTGGCTAGTGCGGAGGTTGGGTGGTTAATGCGGTGGATGGATAATTGGATGGTTAGTGCGGTGATAGTGTGATTAGTGCAGAGTTTGGGTGGTTAGTGCGGTGATAGTGTGGTTAGTGCGGAGGTTGGGTGGTTATTGCGGTGATAGTGCGGCGTTTGGGTGGTTAGTGCGGTGGATGGGTAATTTGATGGTTAGTACGGTGATAATGTGGTTAGTGCAGAGGTTGGGTGGTTAGTGCGGTGGATGGATAATTGGATGGTTAGTGCGGTGATAGTGCGGAGGTTGGGTGGTTAGTGCGGTGGATGAGTAATTGGATGGTTAGTGCGGTGATAGCGTGGTTAGTGCGGTGATAGTGCGGAGGTCGGGTGGTTAGTGCGGTGGATTGGTAATTGGATGGTTAGTGCGGTGATAGTGTGGTTAGTGCGGTGATAGTGTGGTTAGTGCGGTAATAGTATGGTGGTTGGGTGGCTAGTGCGGTACTTAGGTGGTAAGTGCTGGTGTTGTGTGGTTAGTGTTGTGTTTAGCTGGTTAGTTCGATGGCTGTATGATTATTGCTGTGGTTGGGTGTTTAGTGCCTTAGTTGGGTGGTTAGTGTTGTGGTTACGTGGTAAGTGCTGTGTTTAGCTGCTTAATTCGATGGTTGGATAGTTAGTGTTGTTTTTGGGTGGTTAGTGCGTAGTTGGGTGGTTAGTGAGGTGGTTGTATGGTTAGTGTTGTGGTTGCGTAGTAATTTTTGGTGGCTGGTTAGTGCTGTTCTTTGATATTTAGTGTGGTGGTTTGGTAGTTAGTGCTGTTCTTTGATATTTAGTGTGGTAGTTAGGTCGTTAGTGCTGTTCTTTGATATTTAGTGTGGTAGTTAGGTGGTTAGTGCTGTTCTTTGATATTTAGTGTGGTAATTAGGTGGTTAGTGCTGTTCTTTGATATTTAGTGTGGTAGTTAGGTGGTTAGTGCTGTTCTTTGATATTTAGTGTGGTAGTTGTGTGGTTAGTGCTGTTCTTTGATATTTAGTGTGTAAGTTAGGTGGTTAGTGCTGTTCTTTGGTATTTAGTGTGGTAGTTGGGTGGTTAGTGCTGTTCTTTGATATTTAGTGTGTAAGTTAGGTGGTTAGTGCTGTTCTTTGGTATTTAGTGTGGTAGTTGGGTGGTTAGTGCTGCTCTTTGATATTTAGTGTGGTAGTTGTGTGGTTAGTGCTGTTCTTTGATATTTAGTGGGGTAGTTGGGTGGTTAGTGCTGTTCTTTGATATTTAGTGTGGTAGTTGGGTGGTTAGTGCTGTTCTTTGATATTTAGTGTGGTAGTTGGATGGTTAGTGCTGTTCTTTGATATTTAGTGTGGTAGTTGTGTGGTTAGTGCTGTTCTTTGATATTTAGTGTGGTAGTTGGGTGGTTAGTGCTGTTCTTTGATATTTAGTGTGGTAGTTGGGTGGTTAGTGCTGTTCTTTGATATTTAGTGTGGTAGTTGTGTGGTTAGTGCTGTTCTTTGATATTTAGTGTGGTAGTTGGGTGGTTAGTGCTGTACTTTGATATTTAGTGTGGTAGTTGTATGGTTAGTGCTGTTCTTTGATATTTAGTGTGGTAGTTGGGTGGTTAGTGCTGTTCTTTGATATTTAGTGTGGTAGTTGGATGGTTAGTGCTGTTCTTTGATATTTAGTGTGGTAGTTGTGTGGTTAGTGCTGTTCTTTGATATTTAGTGTGTAAGTTAGGTGGTTAGTGCTGTTCTTTGGTATTTAGTGTGGTAGTTGTGTGGTTAGTGCTGTTCGTTGATATTTAGTGTGGTAGTTGTGTGGTTAGTGCTGTTCGTTGATATTTAATGTGTTGGTTTCGTGGTTAATAAAGTATTTGTGTGGATAATACCTAAACTACTTTCCTGGACTATCCGGTATCAATTTAAGCATGTGACGATTTTCTTTCGGACGACACCACTTCAGGATTCAAATCTCTCTCTCTCTCTCTCTGCGATCAGAACTCAATCAGAGTAGGATTCCAGACTCTCACATGAAGTCAACTGTCAGGTTAAGTGTGTTGATCGCCCCCACAGACAGAACATCACAATTAGAGTCTGCCAGATCCACTCTGATTGAACACTCATTAAAACGTTGCACTGTGTTCTGCGCCAGTGGCCCAGTGCATCCGATTTCAGCCAGCATTTTATTCAGGTTTGCTATCCTTAGCCTTTGATTGTTCCCAATCTTCCTGCAAGGCAGCAGATGATCTTTTCTGTAGAGGGATTCTGCCCTTAGATGGTCGGCCCTCCCAGGTTTACGAGCACCATCTTCCCGAGTCACTAGAGGTAACTAACACAGACATGTACACACAAAGATATGAGATGTGACTAACACAGACATGCACACAGCGATACGAGGCATGACTAACACTGACATATGTATAAAATATAGGATTCAAATGATCTCTGACAATGGGTACCATTGGCGTTTTTGAGCTGAGTGTCAAAATAGTGCAGCCTGACAAAATCGACTATAAAAATCTGCCAGTTAGAAATTGAAAAATATGAACATTAATATCATAACCAATCGGCTCCCTCAGTGAGATAGAGTTGCTTGCACAGAACAGAGACAAATGACGAGGTTTGATCAAATGTCTTTAGTTGGATTGAATAACAACCGCTAGAATAACAACTAAGATAAGAGAAAGAGTATCTGAGTCTATGCCCTATGGACCGGCTACGGCTCGTAAGGTAAATAGATGGATAGAATATCATAATCTTCATATTCCTTACAGTTTGGTAGTGGAAACCCTGACATAACTACTAATGATATTTCGTTGGGATGAGGTACAGATGAAAAAATAACTTAGGAAATTAGCCAATTTCAAGCAAAAAAAGAAGACGCGTAAGCAAATGCACTAATTGTTGCCAGTGAAATAAAGATAGCCAGTGATTTAGTATTTAGCGTCACGGACATGATAAGTGGTTTAGTGTTTCATGTCACAGACATGATAAGTGGTTTAGTGTTTCATGTCACGGACATGATAAGTGGTTTAGTGTTTCATGTCACGGACATAATAAGTGGTTTAGTGTTTCATGTCACGGACATGATAAGTGGTTTAGTGTTTCATGTCACGGACATGATAAGTGGTTTAGTGTTTCATGTCACGGACATGATAAGTGGTTTAGTGTTTCATGTCAAGGACACAATAAGTGGTTCAGTGTTTCATGTCACGGACATGATAAGTGGTTTAGTGTTTCATGTCACGAAGATCATACATGGTTTAGTGTTTCAAGTCACGAACATCATAAATGATTTAGTTGTTTCATGTGACGAACATGATAAGTGGTTTAGTGTTTCATGTCATGGACACGATAAGTGGTTTAGTGTTTTATGTCACGGACATGATAAGTGGTTTAGTGTTTCATGTCACGGACACGATAGGTGGTTTAGTGTTTCATGTCGCGAAAATCATAAATTGTTTTACTGTTTCAAATCACGAACATCATAAATGATTTAGTTGTTTCATGTCACGAACATGATAAGTGGTTTAGTGTTTCATGTCCCGGACACGATAAGTGGTTTAGTGTTTCATGTCACGGACACGATAAGTGGTTTAGTGTTTCATGTCACGAAGATCATAAATGGTTTACTGTTTGAAGTCACGAACATCATAAATGATTTAGTTGTTTCATGCCACGAACATCATAAATGATTTAGTTGTTTTATGTCACGGACATCATAAATGATTTAGTTGTTTCATGTCACGAAAATCATAAAGGGTTTAGTGTTTCATGTCACGAACATCGCTAAGGGTTTAGTGTTTCATGTCACGAACATCGTAAAGGTTTTAGTGTTTCATGTCACGAACATCGTTAAGGGTTTAGTGTTTCATGTCACGAACATCTTAAAGGGTTTAGTGTTTTATGTCACGAACATCATAAAGGGTTTAGTGTTTTATGTCACGAACATCATAATTGATTTAATTGTTTCATGTAACGAAAATAATAAATGGTTTATTGTTTCAAGTCATGAACATCATAAATGATTTAGTTGTTTCATGTCACAAATATCATAAAGGGTTTAGTGTTTCATGTCACGAGCATCATAAATGATTTAGATGTTTTATGTCACGAACATCATAAAGGGTTAGTTTTTCAAGTCAGGAACATCATAAATGATTTAACTGTTTCATGTAACGAACATCATAAATGATTTAGTTGTTTCATGTCACGAACATCATAAAGGGTTTAGTTGTTTCATGTCACGAGCATCATAAATGATTTAGTTGTTTCATGTCACGAACATCATAAAGGGTTTAGTGTTTCATGTCACGAACATCGTTAAGGGTTTAGTGTTTCATGTCACGAACATCGTTAAGGGTTTAGTGTTTCACGTCTCGAACATCGTAAAGGGTTTAGTGTTTCATGTCACGAACATCATAAATGATTTAGTTGTTTCATGTCACAAACATCATAAAGGGTTTAGTGTTTCAAGTCATGAACATCATAAATGATTTAGTTGTTTCATGTCACAAATATCATAAAGGGTTTAGTGTCTGTCACAAACATCATAATGAGTTTAGTGTTTCATGTCACGAACATCATAAAGGTTTTAGTGTTTCAAGTCACGAACATCATAAAGGGTTTAATGTTTCATGTCACGAACATCATAAAGGGTTTAGTGTTTTATGTCACGAGCATCATAATTGATTTAATTGTTTCATGTAACGAAAATAATAAATGGTTTATTGTTTCAAGTCATGAACATCATAAATGATTTACTTGTTTCATGTCACAAACATCATAAAGGGTTTAGTGTTTCATGTCACGAACATCATAATGAGTTTAGTGTTTCATGTCACGAACATCATAAATGGTTTAGTGTTTCATGTCACGAACATCATAATGATTTTAGTGTTTCAAGTCACGAACATCATAAAGGGTTTAGTGTTTCATGTCACGAACATCATAAATGGTTTAGTTTTTCAAGTCACGAACATCATAAATGATTTAGCTGTTTAATGTAACGAACATCATAAAGGGTTTAGTTGTTTCATGTCACGGACATCGTAAAGGGTTTAGTGCTTCATGTCACGAACATCATAAAGGGTTGAGTGTTTCATGTTACGAACATCATAAAGGGTTTAGTGTTTCATGTCACGAACATCATAACGGGTTTAGTGTTTCATGTCACGAACATCATTAAGGGTTTAGTGTTTCATGTCACGAACATCATAATGAGTTTAGTGTTTCATGTCACGAACATCATAAAGGGTTTAGTGTTTCATGTCACGAAGATCATAATGAGTTTAGTGTTTCATGTCACGAACATCGTAAAGGGTTTAGTTGTTTCATGTCACGGACATCGTAAAGGGTTTAGTGTTTTATGTCACGATCATCATAAAGGGTTTAGTTGTTTCATGTCACGATCATCATAAAGGGTTTAGTTGTTTCATGTCGCGGACATCGTAAAGGGTTTAGTGTTTTATGTCAAGAACATCATAAAGGGTTTAGTGTTTCATGTCACGAACATCATAAAGGATTTAGTGTTTCATGTCAGGAACATCATAAAGGGTTTAGTGTTTCATGTCACGAACATCATAAAGGGTTTAGTGATTCATGTCACGAACATCATAATGAGTTTAGTGTTTCATGTCACGAACATCATAAAGGTTTTAGTGTTTCATGTCACGAACATCATAATGATTTAAATGTTTCAAGTCACGAACATCATACATGGTTTAGTTTTTCAAGTCACGAACATCATAAATGATTTAACTGTTTCATGTAACGTACATCATAAATGATTTAGTTGTTTCATGTCACGAACATCATAAATGATTTAGTTGTTTCATGTCACGAACATCATAAAGGGTTTAGTGTTTCATGTCACGAACATCGTTAAGGGTTTAGTGTTTCATGTCACGAACATCGTAAAGGTTTTAGTGTTTTATATCACGAACATCATAAAGGGTTTAGTGTTTTATGTCACGAACATCATAATTGATTTAGTTGTTTCATGTCTCAAATATCGTAAAGGGTTTAGTGTTTTATGTCACGAACATCATAAAGGGTTTAGTGTTTTATGTCACGAACATCGTTAAGGGTTTAGTGTTTCATGTCACAAACATCGTAAAGAGTTTAGTGTTTCATGTCTCAAATATCGTAAAGGGTTTAGTGTTTTATGTCACGAACATCATAAAGGGTTTAGTGTTTTATGTCACGAACATCATAATTGATTTAATTGTTTCATGTAACGAAAATAATAAATGGTTTATTGTTTCAAGTCATGAACATCATAAATGATTTAGTTGTTTCATGTCACAAACATCATAAAGGGTTTAGTGCTTCATGTAACGAACATCATAAATGATTTAGTTGTTTCATGTCACGAACATCATAAAGGGTTTAGTTGTTTCATGTCACGAGCATCATAAATGATTTAGTTGTTTCATGTCACGAACATCATAAAGGGTTTAGTGTTTCATGTCACGAACATCGTTAAGGGTTTAGTGTTTCACGTCTCGAACATCGTAAAGGGTTTAGTGTTTCATGTCACGAACATCATAAATGATTTAGTTGTTTCATGTCACAAACATCATAAAGGGTTTAGTGTTTCAAGTCATGAACATCATAAATGATTTAGTTGTTTCATGTCACAAATATCATAAAGGGTTTAGTGTCTGTCACAAACATCATAATGAGTTTAGTGTTTCATGTCACGAACATCATAAAGGTTTTAGTGTTTCAAGTCACGAACATCATAAAGGGTTTAATGTTTCATGTCACGAACATCATAAAGGGTTTAGTGTTTTATGTCACGAGCATCATAATTGATTTAATTGTTTCATGTAACGAAAATAATAAATGGTTTATTGTTTCAAGTCATGAACATCATAAATGATTTACTTGTTTCATGTCACAAACATCATAAAGGGTTTAGTGTTTCATGTCACGAACATCATAATGAGTTTAGTGTTTCATGTCACGAACATCATAAATGGTTTAGTGTTTCATGTCACGAACATCATAATGATTTTAGTGTTTCAAGTCACGAACATCATAAAGGGTTTAGTGTTTCATGTCACGAACATCATAAATGGTTTAGTTTTTCAAGTCACGAACATCATAAATGATTTAGCTGTTTAATGTAACGAACATCATAAAGGGTTTAGTTGTTTCATGTCACGGACATCGTAAAGGGTTTAGTGCTTCATGTCACGAACATCATAAAGGGTTGAGTGTTTCATGTTACGAACATCATAAAGGGTTTAGTGTTTCATGTCACGAACATCATAACGGGTTTAGTGTTTCATGTCACGAACATCATTAAGGGTTTAGTGTTTCATGTCACGAACATCATAATGAGTTTAGTGTTTCATGTCACGAACATCATAAAGGGTTTAGTGTTTCATGTCACGAAGATCATAATGAGTTTAGTGTTTCATGTCACGAACATCGTAAAGGGTTTAGTTGTTTCATGTCACGGACATCGTAAAGGGTTTAGTGTTTTATGTCACGATCATCATAAAGGGTTTAGTTGTTTCATGTCACGATCATCATAAAGGGTTTAGTTGTTTCATGTCGCGGACATCGTAAAGGGTTTAGTGTTTTATGTCAAGAACATCATAAAGGGTTTAGTGTTTCATGTCACGAACATCATAAAGGATTTAGTGTTTCATGTCAGGAACATCATAAAGGGTTTAGTGTTTCATGTCACGAACATCATAAAGGGTTTAGTGATTCATGTCACGAACATCATAATGAGTTTAGTGTTTCATGTCACGAACATCATAAAGGTTTTAGTGTTTCATGTCACGAACATCATAATGATTTAAATGTTTCAAGTCACGAACATCATACATGGTTTAGTTTTTCAAGTCACGAACATCATAAATGATTTAACTGTTTCATGTAACGTACATCATAAATGATTTAGTTGTTTCATGTCACGAACATCATAAATGATTTAGTTGTTTCATGTCACGAACATCATAAAGGGTTTAGTGTTTCATGTCACGAACATCGTTAAGGGTTTAGTGTTTCATGTCACGAACATCGTAAAGGTTTTAGTGTTTTATATCACGAACATCATAAAGGGTTTAGTGTTTTATGTCACGAACATCATAATTGATTTAGTTGTTTCATGTCTCAAATATCGTAAAGGGTTTAGTGTTTTATGTCACGAACATCATAAAGGGTTTAGTGTTTTATGTCACGAACATCGTTAAGGGTTTAGTGTTTCATGTCACAAACATCGTAAAGAGTTTAGTGTTTCATGTCTCAAATATCGTAAAGGGTTTAGTGTTTTATGTCACGAACATCATAAAGGGTTTAGTGTTTTATGTCACGAACATCATAATTGATTTAATTGTTTCATGTAACGAAAATAATAAATGGTTTATTGTTTCAAGTCATGAACATCATAAATGATTTAGTTGTTTCATGTCACAAACATCATAAAGGGTTTAGTGCTTCATGTAACGAACATCATAAATGATTTAGTTGTTTCATGTCACGAACATCATAAAGGGTTTAGTTGTTTCATGTCACGAGCATCATAAATGATTTAGTTGTTTCATGTCACGAACATCATAAAGGGTTTAGTGTTTCATGTCACGAACATCGTTAAGGGTTTAGTGTTTCATGTCACGAACATCGTTAAGGGTTTAGTGTTTCATGTCTCGAACATCATTAAGGGTTTAGTGTTTCATGTCACGAACATCGTGAAGGGTTTAGTGTTTCATGTCACGAACATCATAATTGATTTAGTTGTTTCATGTAACGAAAATAATAAATGGTTTAGTGTTTCAAGTCATGAACATCATAAATGATTTAGTTGTTTCATGTCACAAATATCATAAAGGGTTTAGTGTCTGTCACAAACATCATAATGAGTTTAGTGTTTCATGTCACGAACATCATAAAGGGTTTAGTGTTTCAAGTCACGAACATCATAAAGGGTTTAATGTTTCATGTCACGAACATCATAAAGGGTTTAGTGTTTTATGTCACGAACATCATAATTGATTTAATGTTTTCATGTAACGAAAATAATAAATGGTTTATTGTTTCAAGTCATGAACATCATAAATGATTTAGTTGTTTCATGTCACAAACATCATAAAGGGTTTAGTGTTTCATGTCACGAGCATCATAAATGATTTAGTTGTTTCATGTCACGAACATCATAAAGGGTTAGTTTTTCAAGTCACGAACATCATAAATGATTTAACTGTTTCATGTAACGATTATCATAAATGATTTAGTCGTTTCATATCACGAACATCATAAAGGGTTTAGTTGTTTCATGTCACGAACATCATAAATGATTTAGTGTTTCATGTCACGAACAACATAAAGGGTTTAGTGTTTCATGTCACTAACATCATAATGAGTTTAGTGTTTCAAGTCACGAACATCATAATGAGTTTACTGTTTCAAGTCACGAACATCATAAAGGGTTTAGTGTTTCAAGTCAAGAACATCATAAAGGGTTTAGTGTTTCATGTCACGAACACCATAAAGGGTTTAGTGTTTCATGTCACGAACATCATAAAGGGTTTAGTGTTTCATGTCACGAACATCATAAAAGGTTTAGTATTTCATATCACGAACATCATAAAGGTTATAGTGTTTCATGTCACGAACATCGTAAAGGGTTTAGTGTTTCATGTCACGAACATCATAATGAGTTTAGTGTTTCATGTCACGAACATCATAAAGGGTTTAGTGTTTCCTGTCACGAACATCATAATGAGTTTAGTGTTTCATGTCACGAACATCATAACGGTTTTAGTGTTTCATGTCCCGAACATCATGAGTTTAGTGTTTCATGTCACGAACATCATAATGAGTTTAGTTGTTTCATATCACGAACATCATAATGAGTTTAGTGTTTCATGTCCCGAACATCATGAGTTTAGTGTTTCATGTCACGAATATCAAAAATAATTTAATGTTTATGTCAAGACCATTATAATTGATTTAGTTCTTTCATGTCACGAACATTATAAATGATTTAGTTGTTTCATGTCACGAACATCATAATGAGTTTAGTGTTTCATGTCACGAACATCATAAAGGGTTTAGTGTTTCCTGTCACGAACATCATAAAGGGTTTAGTGTTTCATGAAAAGAACATTAAAAAGATTGGGTGTTTCTTGTCAAATAAATAATACAGGATTTAGTGTTTCATGTTAAGAACATTTGAAATGATTTATAGTTTTGTGTCTAGAACATCATAAATGATTTAGTGTTTCGTTTCAGGAACATTATAACTGGGACTGTTATGTTTCCCACAGAAGACAGAGAAGATCGTGTGTCCAGCAACAAAACGAACAAATCAGTCAACTATGTTGATCACTCAATGTATGATAACAAAACATGGTTTTGGGAAAGATAAGACTCCAAACGAACAACGCGACAGATTACAAAAGTTAATGCAGTGAGGAGATCCAGAAAATGATAAGACGATGACATTAGCTTTTAACGCTGCATATAAACATACTCATTCAGGACAGATTATGTTATCCAGACATATTTATGTTTCTATAATTGTGAACAAAAGTAGACAAGGTAGTAAACAAAACGAAACTAAACTTGAGAATATCAAAGTAAATACAAATTTATCTACAACAAAATCATGTATACATTTTAAAGCAATGATAGAAAATTCTATGAAAAAAAACAACTGTATGGTATTTTCCCATTATTGAGATCTGTCGGGGAGACTTATAGGATCGGAAAGTAAAGGCCGCATGTGTAGTGCGGTCGCCGCGAGGTAGTTCGAGTTTGAGTGTTTTATTTCACCCGCGATAGAAAAAAAACTTTTGACCCTAAAGGGATTCAAACCCGCGTTCTCTTGTTGTTTGTTGCCCGACAAGTTATCATCGCCGCCGCCCGCTTTCACATTTCAAATTTTGTTGAAGGAGGAAAATAACGAAACCATGCACCCCTGATCGAGGTGTAATAGAAGCTACAGCACTAAGAAGTCACTCAAATGCAGAGCCGGAAAATCTACAAAAGAACTGGGATCCGATGAATTCCGATGAAATGATGGGCTTGGCTAACTAAGAATGTTAGAAAGTGAGGCATTGCGTTACGCCTATTGGCGTTAATGAGGAATATGATATTAGAGCCTATGTTTGATAAAGCGCGTATGCATATTTATGTTTTTTGTGGTCGGTATTACGTCAGGCCAGCCAGATTTTGCAGAGAAAATGGTATTTTTTGTTAGAGACCAAGAAAACCCGGATATTGTGTCGGTCCGGAAAAACCTTTGAAAAAAACAAACAACTCGACACATTTAGAAAGTGAACCCAGAGTCTCGTGATCACTGGACGAGCACATTAACCATTCTACCACCAAGACTTCAACTAGCGAAGGATAAGCGTAATTACCTCATCGGAATACGAATATTAATTTGACTCATCCATTTTCCTTCCCGGCTAAAGCCGGCACATAGAGCTGAAATCAAAGTTCTCCACGATTGACGATTTGCTGCCGCTAGTTCTTGTAGTTTCTGGCTGTTTCTTAGTTCTTAATTGTTGTACTGCATAGCGATTCCCTTGGGTTGCCTTGTTTTCTTTTACCAGATGGTTTCCACATGAATGCCTGACGTGTAAGTCTTTCTTCATTCATTCTGAGCACATGACCGATGTATTACAACGCATTCGTCTTATAAAACTTGACACGTATTCTTGTTTTGAAAATTAAAAATGGGAAATAATCCACAAGATTTGACAGAACAGAAAATGGTAAAGGTTGTATTACAGTCGCCGATGTGTGAATTGTTGGGCCAGTGTTTTCTTCGGGCCGACCAAGTGTTTTATTCATACCGACCTTCTCTTTGTTTTTTTTTTTTTCAAGTGATTAAACTACAGGTTGACAGTTTCGTTACGAACTAGGTTTTCGAACTGAAACAGAGTTTCCTGTAATTCAGCCATCAAGAGCTAGGTTTTGAAGCTGAAGCAGAGCTTCCTGTAACTCAACTATCAAGAGCTGGGTTTTCGAGCTGAATCCTATAACTCAACTATCAAGAGCTAGGTTTTCGAACTATAACTGAGCTTCATGCAACTCAGCTATCAAGAACTGGTTTTGAAACTGAAGCAGAGCTTACTGTAACTCAACTATCAAGAGCTAGGTTTTCGAACTGAAACAGAGCTTACTGTAACTCAACTATCAAGAGCTAGGTTTTCGAACTGAAACAGAGCTTACTGTAACTCAACTATCAAGAGCTAAGTTTTCTAGCTGAATCCTGTAACTCAGCTATCAAGAGCGCATGCGTGGAGAAACTGAATAGTGAACTTTAGGGTTATCAGAGAAATAAATGATCTTAACTAGGTTGGAAAGAAAAAAGAAATATAAATAATGCCTCGCATCTCGAACTTTATTCGTTCCAGAAGGTTTTTCGAACTCTGAATTATTCGAATTCCAAATAACCTTTTTCATCAATTAGAAATAATGTAAAGATGATTAATCTGTTATCAGAACCTAAACAATAACCATTTGTTATAAACTTAAACAGGAAATAAAGACAATTTCAAGGTAAAGATAGCACAGTTCATCATCATCATTGAGTGCCGTCTCCGCATCGAAGGTTGGCTCCAATATCTTCTTCTATATATCCACATTTCAAAGGCTTCAATGTTTCTCTCCATGGCTTTCTTTGGAATGTTACGTGATGAGACTCCAATCTCTTTCACGGCGGTCTGCCATATTTGTCTTTCGTATTCTAAATACGCCTCATGTATACCACACACTTTGCTGTTTTCGCTTTCTGGGCCGTTGATCCTTACATTCATAGCAAAAATGAAATTTCCACAAACTGAATCTATGTAGTCTTGCTCACTGAAAGAAACTAAAGCAGCTGGAAGTTACTGTCAGACCTTATATAGCCTGCAGGGGAGTTCACTAACTTTTTTGAGAAGCACAGCATAAGAGATAAAAGTACCGCCTTTTGAAAAGATTATTGGATTGAACTGTGAATCTCTGCGACAGATAAACGTTACGTAACTGCAGTATTTGTAAATTGAAAGAAGCAACAGGTAAACGTTACGTTACTGCAGTATTTGTAAATTGAAAGAAGCAACAAGTAAACGTTACGTTACTGCAGTATTTGTAAATTGAAAGAAGCAACAGGTAAACGTTACGTTACTGCAGTATTTGTAAATTGAAAGAAGTGACAATAAACGTTACGTTACTGCAGTATTGGTAAATTGAAAGAAGTGACAATAAACGTTACGTCACTGCATTATTAGTAAATTGAAAGAAGTGACAGGTAAACGTTATGTTACTACAGTATTATTAAATTGAATGAAGTGACAGATAAACGTTACGTCACTAGAGTATTAGTAAATTGAATGAAGGCTGTCAGTTACCGATGTGCCTAATAAACAACGCAGGCTCGATTACTTATCACTGGTGCCATTTAGGATAAAATAGTATGTAACCTGATAACTTTGAATGATTGCTGCTTTCAGTGAATCTATTTGTGCTTCTTTTCTTTTCTTTCTTTCCTCATTTGCCTTTTAACGTGGGAAGAGAAACAGCTTCCTGTCTTTAGTTCTTCTTTTGGTCTCTCATGCCATGCGTTCCCTAGTCCATCAATTCATCTTTTTTTTCGTGGTCGCTCTTTGGTCTAGATTTCTTTCAGTGTTTGCTAAAGACTCGTTGTCTCATGCTTAGTTGCACTTTCTTTATTGCGAAGTCAGACGTTCGAAAGTGTGCACACAAAACAAACAGAAACTGAAGCTCACTATTTGAACTTTTTGTTATCGCGGGATAAGACAAAATGAAACTGTTTCGTTACCTCTCTTACCTTGTTTCGTGCCCAATCTTCGTAGTTCACTCCAAGACTTGCACGTTTGTGTTTCTATCACGACGGTTACGTGCCAAATACGTTGTTTTATGTTCACAGATGAGCCATGTGAATTATATGAACAAAGTATACACAATTTATGTCCAGCAGCGAACTGTGTTTACATTCTGCTGCTCCAAGGACAACATATTTTTTTTCTTTTTGACTTAAATCAAGCAGTGTCAGGATTTGTTTGACTTACACCAGGCAATGTCAGGATTTGTTTAACTTAAGTTAGGCAATGTCAGGATTTGTTTGACTTAAATTAGACAATGTCAGGATTTGTTTGACTTACATCAGGCAATGTCAGGATTTGTTTAACTTAAATTAGGCAATGTCAGGATTTGTTTCACTTACATCAGGCAATGTCAGGATTTGTTTAACTTAAATTAAGCAATGTCAGGATTTGTTTAACTTAAATAAGGCAATGTCAGGATTTATTTGACTTAAATCAGGCAATGTCAAGATTTGTTTGACCTAAATCAGGGAGTGTCATAATTTGTTTGACCTAAATCAGGGAGTGTCAGGATATGTTTGACCTAAATCAAGGAGTGTCAGGATTTGTTTGACTTAAATCAGGGAGTGTTATGATTTGTTTGACCTAAATCAGGGAGTGTCAGGATATGTTTGACCTAAATCAAGGAGTGTCAGGATTTGTTTGACTTAAATCAGGGAGTGTTATGATTTGTTTCACTTAAATCAGGGAGTGTTATGATTTGTTTGACTTAAATCAGGGAGTGTTATGATTTGTTTGACTTAAATCAGGGAGTGTTATGATTTGTTTGACTTAAATCAGGGAGTGTTATGATTTGTTTGACTTACATCAGGGAGTGTTATGATTTGTTTGACTTAAATCAGGGAGTGTTATGATTTGTTTGACTTAAATCAGGGAGTGTTATGATTTGTTTGACTTACATCAGGGAGTGTTATGATTTGTTTGACTTAAATCAGGGAGTGTTATGATTTGTTTGACTTAAATCAGGGAGTGTTATGATTTGTTTGACTTAAATCAGGGAGTGTTATGATTTGTTTGACTTACATCAGGGAGTGTTATGATTTGTTTGACTTAAATCAGGGAGTGTTATGATTTGTTTGACTTAAATCAGGGAGTGTTATGATTTGTTTCACTTACATCAGGGAGTGTCTGGATAGTGAGATTGAGGACAAGAGTTAGTTACCATCACGGAAGCTGTCGAAGATAACCGTCAAATGTAACTAATAGTTCTTGAGATATGTGTGAGGTCTGATGCCTCTTTTCAAGGCGTGAGAACCTTTCAGAAAGTTATCTTCCCATTGATGACCGATCTATTACCAGCAAATGTAGAACAGATCCACATGTAAAAACGTATTTATATGGATTATTCCATTTTTAAAATGCCCATAAAAAGTTAATTAGAGAGGCCTTATAAATTCCTAATTGTACGTTTTATTCCAAGTAACAAATACTTGTTGCAATATTTTAGCAGTTTCGTTAACAATTGGGACACATTTAATTTTGTTCTTCCTCGTGGGTCATCTTGAATATTGCATGATCATTTTATTTTATTGCATTGTGTCGTAATTTACAGCTAGGCCGCGATATTTATGCTTTTCGGCTTGCAATATTGGAATTTGCCACTTGAGGAACTGTATCGCCTTTTCTTTTAGATTCACACTTACTTGACCATGTTGTGTAGCCTGCACTCATGCCAGCACTTGAGTTAGACAAGGCTTTTTGTCTGTTCTGTTTCGACGATCCTGACGCCAGCGCTTATGCAAGAATTGCTGACTGATGTGAACTCATGCGCCGATCACGCCAGGTACTTTCACAAATTAAACATTAAGAATTAAACAGTGCTAGTAAGTTCTTTTTATTTTTGTTGTTTTCTGTCGCTTCAATCACTTGATATCATCTGACATTGAACACGTTTTAACTTGTGGCATTATTTTATTGTACAGAAGCGACAGAAATCTCCTGCATGTGGAATCGATCTGAAAGTGATAACTTCTTTACTTTATTTTACTGTGCTTGCTGTGGTGGATTTGGCTCCAACTTTTTGCACTGCTGTTCTTGAAATAATTAATGAAAAAAATATATTAAAAAACAAACTCATGGCCGCACTTTTTTGAGTATTTAAAACTTCAATTTTGAGATATCTGCAAAATGAGCAAACTCAGAGGTGCACTATTCGGTAGAGTCTCATTCATGGAGTATTTCCCTTGCTTCACACACTCAGGAACTGACAAATCTAGGTACGTCCTTGAAACAATGGATCCTGACCTATGATAAGATCTTTAACATGAAGGTCAACTGTTTTATTTCGTGTCTGCTCCTTGTAGTTATTGTCTTGACCTGTTTAATTAAATCGACTAGAAGTCGTTAGTAACGCTCTTTAATCCATGTCAGAACTGCATGAAGATCAGGTCAAACCTGGGGATAAGGTCAAGGTAAATTACGAGACTTGAATCGGTGTCTTAGCACGCGAGTTTCCACCCATATGTGCTCGGCCGTCTATTCAGAAGTGTTCGGAGACTTCTTGATAGTGTCGCTTCAAGCATCGAAACTCACGATGCGAGGCGGCATTTTCCACCTTCCCAGAGTACGACCCTGGTACGCATTTCTGTCGGCGGCTGGGTCGACCATGGCAGTATTTTTTTCCCAACCACGAGTACAACTCACACTGCTTCCAGCGGGAATCGAACACGGGTTGTCCGTACGTCGGTAGCCCAGGTTGGGTGGTTTCCGCAACTAGGCTACCAAGGCCCCCTGGGAATGCCAGAAAGGAGCGCTACGTGGGGAAACAGACGAATGCATATCAACACAGAAGTAGAGTCATCAGTCTCCACACACTGAGCGACATCATTGCTGAATCGAGGGGGAGATATGATCACATATGAACATGTGCAATGTTTATGATCCGTCGACTAAATTAAACTAAATTAGACTAAATTATAAACTAAACTAAATTATAAACTAAACTAAATTATAAACTAAACTAAATTATAAACTAAACTAAATTATAAACTAAACTAAACTAGCGACAGCACGAACGACTAACACTTTAATATAAGGCTACAAGTTAAAAATAAAATTATTATCCAGTGCTGGTCACATTAGGGCATATTTAGTTTCAAAATTGTTATCGTAAGATACAAGCACTAGATATGAAGATAATATAGTAAGATAAAAAGGCTGTTGTATCAAAACTGATGCTTAGTAGTACATCGTTGCTAATGGCTTCACATGCGGAATGTAGATTGTAATTCTCCCCCCCCTCCCCACCCCTTTTCCACAGAAAAGGTGTCCAAGTAAAGTGTAGATCTTTATGCGTTGAGATACATTTATATTTATATAGGCCCATGATACACACGGTAGATACACGCAGGTATGGTCGGGAAAGCAAAAGGCTAAGGGAGGCTACCCTAAGATAAAACAATAGACCGCCTTGTGGGTAATACTTCCTAGTCAAAGACTCGAAGAGTCAACCATAAACAGTACTCGGTAAAGTAACGGAGAACCATCATCATCATCATCATCATCGAGTGTCATCTCCGCAACGAAGGTTGGCTACCATGGAGCGCCATTCTGCTCTGTCTCTTGCTCATAAACAAAGAAAATACTCAAAACCCACAAGTGGATATCAAAATTGAAGGAATAGACCTGGAGACAGTTCAGAACTACAACTACCTTGGACATACTATGCCCAGTGATGAAAAATGTACAACTGAAATAAACAAAAGAATAGGAATGGCAAAAAGTAATTTTAATGTCATGAAGAACGTACTAACATCAAAACAAATATCACCAGGGCCAAAACTAAGAATAGCAAAATGTTATGTCTTCTCAACATTCCTATATGATGCAGGAACATGGACATTAGACAAGAAAACAGAGAACCACTGTCGCAAATTTTGTGTATATTCGTAGTTGCTGATTTTTTAATTATGTGATGAAACAAATAGATTATATTGTGACACCAAGAGATATAGAAGCAAAAAAAAAAGATCGAATGATGCAAAGAGAAAGGATATAGTTGTTTAATGGAATGATATGGTAGGAAGTCAACAACAGAACTAATGTTAACAGTTGTAGAGATAACAAGTCGTGGACGGACACGGTAATCAAATCTAGTAGGCAAAGTAATTGATGACGATGATGATGATGAATCACTTATAAGACGATAAGTGAAGCAAGAACATTAAATAGTCTGCTGAACGCAACGTCATACAAGTTGATGCAATACAAGAACATCATACGGGAAGCCAAGGAGGAATTGTCAACAAAGACAAAAGTGGGGTTGTCAAGGCTGGGGATAAACTGAGAGAGAAATGAGCATCTATGGAGTTATGTGATGTGTAATGAGAATACTGTCTGAGTTTGTGTATATATTATATATATATATAATGGGTGTTGTTAGTAATGGGCATTGTGGTTGTTATTGTGATGGGAAGTGTGGATTTTGTCAGTGGTGGGTATATGTGTGTTGTATGTATGTACGCACGCATATATATATATATATATATATATATACATATTTATATGTATATACTTGTATATATATATATGTGTGTGTATATATAATATTGCTGGTTGTATACTCTCTTTGAGTGACCTCCCGTAATGTTCCATCCTTCACTGACCTTCTCTTGCTGGTATTAAGTATGCAACTATACGTATATTTATTTTTTAAACCAAAGAGGTTTTTTTATGCACAATGTTGACAACTCAAAGATTAGTAAAGAGGAGTATCGGTGATGAGATGAGAGAGGTCAATGTATGTGACAGGGCAGAGAAAAAGAAACCAGCAGGAGGCATAAACGGAAAAGTAGTTGATAAAGTTTTGTGGGAGAAAGAAGTTTGCGTGGAGAAATAACATTTCAAAGAAAGAAAGAAAGAAATAACGAAAGAAAAGAAAAGAAAAGAAAGTATGAAAGAAATAAAGAAAGAAAGAAAGAAATAACGAAAGAAAAGAAAAGAAAAGAAAGTATGAAAGAAATAAAGAAAGAAAGAAAGAAAGAAAGAAAGAAAGAAAGAAAGAAAAGAAAGAGAGAAAGAAATATGAGTGAGAAACAATTTTGAACAGTGTAAAACTGTTGTTGTTGTTGTTCCGTTCACCAGCTTTCAACTCTGACGAAGTCCCTAGAGACTAGGAACTGAATTTTGCGTGTTAATCCATTTTTCCCTGGCAGCCGTGTGCACAGGGATCCCTCGCCGCACAGGCAGATAACTCCGACTTCGGAGGTACTCATTTTTTTTCCCGTCGATGAGTAACTGACGTTTCAAGCTGGGCCGCGCTGCTGAGACCAGGGGTGGTTGTCGCAGAGAGAAATCATAAATAAAAACCCAATCGGTGTAGCCGAGATTTGAACCCACAACCTCTCTGTCCCAAGGCCGGCGTCTTGCCTCGAGACCAACCAGTCTCCCATTGACTTGGAATATGAGAAAACTACAACAAGGAACACTTTTCATGCATAGCCTGCAATGTTTCCTGCCGCATATCCATCATATACCACAAGTTCACGAAGAACAGTGTAAAACGATGGTAATGAAAGAATACGCTGACAACAGAGATAACCAACATTAGTGACTAGTGGACGTGAATTACACTCATCTACTAGTATACATAGGGATCCGCGATAGCTCAGTGGTTATTGAACTAGACTACGTTTGGACAAGGGGTAGGGTTCGATCCCAACCGATGGCTTAAATGGGTACCCGATTTTTCTGGGAAAGTAAAACGGCGCGGGCGTAATACCGACCACATTACCCCGAAAATTATGTGCCGAAGGTCTGTAAAATGTATGGTCACTAACACCATATTCCGTATACGCCACTTTGCGAGACGGGGGTACTTTTTTTTTTTTCAACTAGTATACATGTACACGACAGTGATACAAATATTGAAATAAACGTGTTTTTTTATGTATATAGTCATGCCATTGACCTAATAAAGAATTATTTCTTAACAATACACTAGGGCAATGTTTTATGCAGCGTACATTGGCGTGACTGTGAACGAAATGAAGTAGAGACTAAGAGAGTCTTTGTTTCTTAAGTACTGCTTCTTCGAATGCTTGGGTCTAGTACATAACAAAGACTTGGAAAGCATATTAGATCTGCATCGTGAATAATTAATGTTTTATTTTAGCTGATCTCAGTACACATTTTCAGCTTAAAAAATATCACATCTACACACATTCATTCTTTCTCTCTCTCTCATTTTCTCTCTCTCGTATGTGCAGTATGTGGTGAACACTTGTGTGTGTTGCTCTATGTGATGGGCATTTTGAGTGCTGTTAGAGATGTGCATTTTTGGTGCTGTTAGTGGTGGGCGTTTTGGGTGCTGTTAGTGGTGGGCATTTTGGGTGCTGTTAGTGATTAATATTTTGGGTGCTGCTAGTGATTGACATTTTGAGTGCTGTTAGTGATTGACATTTTGGGTGCTGTTAGTGATTGACATTTTGGGTGCTGTTAGTGATTGACATTTTTGGTGCTGTTAGTGATTGACATTTTGGGTGCTGTTAGTGGTGGGCATTTTTGGTGCTGTTAGTGATTGACATTTTGAGTGCTGTTAGTGGTGGGCATTTTTGGTGCTGTTAGTGATTGACATTTTGAGTGCTGTTAGTGATTGGCATTTTTGGTGCTGTTAGTGATTGACATTTCGAGTGCTGCTAGTGATTGACATTTTGAGTGCTGTTAGAGATGTGCATTTTGGGTGCTGTTAGTGATTGATATTTTGGGTGCTGTTAGTGGTGGGCATTTTTGGTGCTGTTAGTGATTGACATTTTGAGTGCTGTTAGTGATTGATATTTTGAGTGCTGTTAGTGATTGATATTTTGAGTGCTGTTAGTGATTGATATTTTGAGTGCAGTTAGTGATTGACATTTTGGGTGCTGTTAGTGATTGACATTTTGAGTGCTGTTAGTGATTGATATTTTGGGTGCTGTTAGTGATTGACATTTTGAGAGCTGTTAGTGATTGATATTTTGAGTGCTGTTAGTAATTTACATTTTGGGTGCTGTTAGAGATGTGCATTTATGGTGTTAGTGATTGACATTTTGAGTGCTGTTAGTGATTGATATTTTGAGTGCTGTTAGTGATGTGCATTTTGGGTGATGTTAGAGATGTGCATTTTGGGTGCTGTTAGAGATGTGCATTTTGGGTTCTGTTAGTGATGTGCATTTTGGGTGCTGTTAGAGATGTGCACTTTGGGTGCTGTTAGAGATGTGCATTTTGGGTGGTGTTAGAGATGTGCATTTTGGAATCTGTTAGTGATGTTCATTTTGGTTGCAGTCAGTGATTGGCATTTTGGGTGCTGTTAGTGATGTGCATTTTGGATGCTATTAGAGATGTGCATTTTAGGTGCTGCTAGAGATGTGCATTTTGGAATCTGTTAGTGATGTTCACTTTGGTTGCAGTCAGTGATTGGCATTTTGGGTGCTGTTAGTGATGTGCATTTTGGGTGCTGTTAGAGCTATGCATTTTGGGTGCTGCTAGAGATGTGCATTTTGGGTGCTGTTAGTGATGTGCATTTTGGGTGCTGTTAGTGATGTGCATTTTTGGTGCTGTTAGAGATGTGCATTTTGCGTGCTGTTAGAGATGTGCATTTTGGGTGCTGTTAGATATGTGCATTTTGAGTGTTGTTTGAGATGTGCATTTTGGGTGCTGTTAGAGATGTGCATTTTGGAATCTGTTAGTGATGTTAATTTTGGTTGCTGTCAGTGATGGGCATTTTGCGTGCTGTTAGTTATGTGCATTTTGGGTGCTGTTAGAGATGTGCATTTTGGGTGCTGTTAGTGATGTGCATTTTGGGTGCTGTTAGAGAAGTGCATTTTGGGTGCTGTTAGAGATGTGCATTTTAGGTGCTGTTAGAGATGTGTATTTTGGATGCTGTTAGTGATGTGCATTTTGGGTGCTGTTGGTGATGTGCATTTTGGGTGCTGTTAGAGATGTGCAATTTGGGTGCTGTTAGAGATGTGCATTTTGGGTGCCGTTAGTGATGTGCATTTTGGATGCTGTTAGTGATGGGCATTTTGGATGCTGTTAGTGATGTGCATTTTGGGTGCTGTTAGTGATGTGCATTTTGGGTGCTGTTAGTGATGGGCATTTTGGGTGCTGTTAGTGACGTGCATTTTGGGTGCTGTTAATGATGTGCATTTTGGATGCTGTTAGTGATGGGCATTTTAGGTGCTGTTAGTGATGTGCATTTTGGGTGCTGTTAGTGAAGTGCATTTTGGGTGCTGTTAGTGATGGGAATTTTGGATGCTGTTTCCGATGGGCATTTTGGATGCTGTTACCGATGTGCACTTTGGGTGCTGTTAGTGATGTGCATTTTGGGTGCTGTTAGTGGTTGGTATTTTGTGTGTTATTTGTGTTAGGCATTTTGATTGTTGATAGTGGCGGGCATAAGAGATATTGTTAGTGAAAAACATTGAAGTTGTTAGTGATGAGACTTGTGGGTGTTGTTTATGCTGGGCTTTTTATATGTTGATAGTGGTGGGAAATGTTGGTTGTTGTTAGTGATGGGCATTTTTTGTCTTTTAGTGATGGGTATTTTAGATACTGTTAGTGGTGGCATTTTGGATGCTGTTAGCCATGGGCATTTTGGTGTTGTTAGTGGTGGACATTTTGGGTTCTGTTAGTGGTGGGCATTTTTGGTGTTGTTAGTGGTGGGCATTTTGGTGTTGTTACTGGTGGGCATTTTTTGTGCTGTTAGTGGTGGGCATTTTTGGTGTTGTTACTGGTGGCATTTTTGTGTTGTTAGTGGTGGGCATTTTGGGTGTTGTTTTTGATGGCTATTTTTTGTGGTGTTAATGGTGGGCATTTTTGGTGGTGTTAGTGGTTTGAATTGTGGGTGTTATTATTGAATTGTGACGGACCTTTGTTTGTTGTTAAAGGTGGGCTTTCTGAGTGTTGTTAGTGGTTTGAATTGTGGGTGTTATTGTTGAATTGTGACGGACCTTTGTTTGGTGTTAAAGGTGGGCTTTCTGGGTGTTGTTAGTGGTTTGAATTGTGGGTGTTATTATTGAATTGTGACGGACCTTTGTTTGTTGTTAAAGGTGGGCTTTCTGAGTGTTGTTAATGGCTTGAATTGTGGGTGTTATTATTGAATTGTGACGGACCTTTGTTTGTTGTTAAAGGTGGGCTTTCTGAGTATTGTTAATGGTTTGAATTGTGGGTGTTGTTATTGAATTGTGACGGACATTTGTTTGTTGTTAAGGGTGGGCTTTCTGAGTGATGTTAGTGGTGGGCTTTCTGATGATGTTAGCGGTGGGCTTTCTGAGTGATGTTAATGGTGGGCTTTCTGAGTGTTGTTAGTGGTGGGCTTTCTGAGTGATGTTAATGGTGGGCTTTCTGAGTGATGTTAGTGGTGGGCTTTCGGAGTGATGTTAGTGGTGGATTTCTTTGTTGTTTTTAATTATGGATACGAGGGTGCTTTTAGTGGTGCGATCTTAGGTGGCTAAATGTTTAGTGTACTCGCATCCTTTTCAGACGGGTCCGTGTTTGATTCTAGTATGTAACAGATTGTTTTTTTAGGACAGACAAGACTCTGAGATTCACCCGGCCTCTAAAATCGGCACCAAAGATTACTCTGGAAACTAAAAACGGCCTGACGTGATACCGACCACATCACCCACAAAAATATGCCGCAGTCATAAAGAAATTTGGTCGCTAACTTCGTATTCCCATACGCCTAGCAAGGCGAGAAAGAAACCTTGATTTTACTTAGTGATATATATTTTTTTAATTGTTATTAATGATACACTTTATACTTAGTAATTCTAGCTTTGTAAGAAAAGAATATATTGTGAACGATGTGAGTGGTTAAGGTGATGTTATAAAAGCTTATTTTTCTATGAAATTAATTTGTGTATGTTTCGTTGGTAAAAACCTGAAATATTGTTACCAATGTTTCTACAAATGTATACCATTCACGGTTTACATGAAACAAAGTTACATATTGTACACTATTCAACATAGCATTTAATTTACGAATATTTTTTTTTACGTTTGAATGAAGAAGAGAGAACACAATCTAAAATATCAACATTACCACGAATGAGACACCGAAAATATAGGAAGCTTTTTTAATGAAGTAACAATGAATATGAATAATAATATCGAATCATATCAGTGGTCTAGAAAAAGAAGAAAAAAACTAATGTTAGAAAATACATTTTTTCTGCAAAAACAAGACTTGATTTATTTGAATGTGGGCTCATACATATTACACTGTATTTTATTACTGTTTGTTGTAATGCGATCTTGTTCTCCGTTCCTAGATTACATTTTCTGATGTTGCCCAAAATACGCAGGCTGAATGTTATCCGCGTATTCTATTTTGGGATCAGTTTGACATAACCGAGACGAGAACATTACAAATTGGCGGTAAAACAAGATTTTTGGAAAGCTCAATGTTTGGAAGTGCTTTTCGTTGATAATTATGTATCTAACATATCAAATCTCAGATAGGAGATAACGTAAAACAGAAATATCTGATTGTATCTGATTCAAATGAATGTGCGTGTGGTTTTTTTTAAAGTGAATTTTTGTATTATGTGTTTATTTGCACCTTTAATAAAGTAGATTGATTCAGTTTAAATGTAAGATTTTCGTTCCTATCTTAAAATTAATATCAGTCTGTATATGAAAACATAAAAAAAACTTAAATTAGTGACATTTTTTCTTTCAATTTTGTGTTTTCAAATAATCTTTGTTGAAATTGATTACGCGGGTGTTTGTGGCAGCGAAAGAGGTGATAAACTAATAGCCATAAACTAATAGCCATAAACTAATAGCCATAAACTAATAACTATCTAATTAGCTAACAAGCTAACGGTAAATGGCAGGACAAAATAACCAACTTAACTATCCTGCAATGTGCTAAGACCCCCAACAGTCATGTCGATGTTCAGATGTCGAAGACTAAGATGGCTGAGGCTTGTCCAGCGAATGGAAGAAAAGCGCATCCCCAGGCAAATACTATATGGCGAACTAACACATGGAAAATGAAAAATCGACAGTCCTAAACTACGATATAGAGATATCTGTAAATCATCTCTGAAAGACTTCTCCATATGTGAAAATGACCTAGAACATCTGGCAAGTGATCGCACATCATGAGAGCATGTATAAGGAAGGGTATAACATCATTTGAGACTGTGATAAGGCAAAACTTAGAAGAGAAAAAGACTCATGAAAAAGGATGGAAAACCGTGTGGATCAGTGAGCCTGACTTGTTCATTCTGTGACCGTGTATGTTTGTCAAACGTTGGTAGAATTAGTCACGAGAGCAGCTGTTCGACAAAAACAAAACCTAAAAAAAATACACAATAGCCTCCACTAGACCGTCTGACAAGACGAAAAGGGACATATAACAGTACTTAATTTAATTCATTAATGTAATACTAATGAGCAGCTTAAGTAAAACTCCTGTTACTGTGAAGTTAATTCATGACACTGAAAACAACTATAACCAATAAAGTATAACTCTTTATGAGTGATAATAAAATATCCGATTACAATTTATTTAACCTCTTTCATCTTACTTGAGCAGCTCACGGCAGACCCTACAAAGATACATGAAGTTCACAATTTTTCTTTCACAGCAGATGTTAAGCAAAACTTCAGCTTCAATAAAAAAAAACCTTCGTCAGGGTAATATAAGCGTATGTAGAAATGACGGAATGAACAATAAAGTGAGAACATAATCCAATCTGTACGATAGCATGAATCCCTGACACACCAACACACTTTGGATGAAAATGTGTACCAGGCGAAGAATATCCACCAGATTTGAATAAAAAACGCTAGGAACTTTTTGTTTCTTTTGTTCTGTAAAAACTCCGCTCACAGGTTACTGGATTCCTTAGTTTCTGACTTGACCAACATTGTAGGTCTCGAACTTTGTTATTTCATTAAAATCCTAACAACATTGCTATGTCTCGCGTTTCCTGCTTGATTCTAACGCTAAAATAGGAGTTTGTTTAGGCCCAAAAATTATGATTGTTGAAACTCTTTCCTTTTTATGTGCCAGTTTCTAGGTTTGTTCACTCGATTTCTTCGTCCTGTCTTTGATATTATCAATCCATTTTTACCTTTAGTCTAGTTCTATACCTTCATCTTTTTATTGCTTCCTGTAAAACAGTTTTGGTCAAGCTATTAGGTCTTGTAGTGTATCCCTGAAAAAGCAGCTTTCCAAAAAATGAGGAAGATACTATGCAATCCATTTTTGACAACAGAAATAAGAAAAAGAGTTCTTAAATGTTATGTAGAGCCAGTCTTGACATATGGATTTGAATCATGGACAATAGGACTTAACAGACAAGAAAATCATTGGTGTGTGTAGAAATATGGTTTTACAGAAGAATGTTGAGAATACCTTGGACAGCTAAGAAGAAGAATGAAAACGTTCTGAAAGAGGCCAAAGCAAAAAGAGGGCTAATTTCAAATATTAGAAAGAAACAATAATAATTGTGTTGGCCATGTAACGAGAAGAGAACTGCTGGAATATATTGTAACAACTGGGAAAATTGAAGGACGAAGAGATAGAGGTAAGCAAAGAGAAAAGATACAAGACAGCTTAAGAGAATGGCTTGGCAGAAGGTCAACAACAGAAATGATAAATAACTGTCGTGATCGAAAGTTGTGGAGAGACATGATCACCAACGCCAGCAGGCTCGGTACTTGATGATGATGATGATAATGAATGTATCCCTGCTAACGTCACTTCTTTGTTTCTAATCGAAGCAAGAATCTATTCGTGTGGGCATTGGTTTCTTGTATGTGATATGCTCGTTGCATGCTGTTGTTTTTATAGGTTCTTATTGTAACATTTTATTTTGACAGCTTGATTTTCTTGCTTTTTTTTTCATTCAAATACATCATCATCATCGAGTGCCGTCTCCGCAACAAAGGTTGGCTACCACGGAGCGCCATTCCGCTCTGTCTCTTGCTTTGATGGTGCAGGTTGTCATAGGCTGATTTGTCCATCTTTTGATGCTCCTCGTCCATGTTAGTCTTGGTCTGCCTCTGTCTCTTTTACCTTGTATTATTCCCTCCAGGATTACTTTTAGTAGGCTGTTGTGTCTTTTAACATGGCCAAAAAATCGCATTTGTCTTGTTTGAATTGTGCTTAGTAGTTCTCTTTTCATTTTTAGTTGTTTTAAGACTTCATCGTTTGTTTTCTTTTCCTTCCATCCAATTCTACCTATTCTTCTATATATCCACATTTCAAAGGCGTCAATTCTCTGTTCTGTTTTCTTGTCTAATGTCCATGTTTCTGCACCATATAGGAATATTGAGAAGACATAACATTTTGCTATTCTTAGTTTTAGCCCTGGTGTTATTTGTTTTGATGTTAGTATGTTCTTCATGACATTAACATTGTTTTTTGCCATTCCTATTCTTTTGTTTATTTCAGTTGTACATTTTCCATCACTGGTTATAGTATGTCCAAGGTAGTTGTAGTTCTGAACTGTCTCCAGATTTATTCCTTCAATTTTGATATCCATTTGTGGGTTTTGAGTATTTCCTTTGTTTATGATCATAGTTTTTGTCTTTTTGATATTCATATCTAGTTCATATTTTTTGCTTGTCATGTTTATTTCATTAAGTAATTGTTGTAGATCTTTAGGATTTTCTGCTAGTAGTACAGTATCGTCAGCATATCTTAGGTTATTGATTATCTTTCCATTAATTTGTAGGCCTGGCATCACTAAGATATTTTTAAAGATTTACTCAGTGTATATATTGTTCAAGCTTGGTGATAGGATGCATCCCTGTCTTACTCCTCTTTTTATATCAATGGATGTAGAGTTCTCTTTGTTATATTTTATTATTGCTGTTTGCTCCAAGTATAGATTATATATTAGTCGTATGCCCATGTCATCTAGATGTATCTCTTTTAGGCATTCTATAAGTTGTTTGTGGTGTACTCTATCAAAAGCTTTGGTGTAGTCTATGAAGCAGGCATATATTGGTTTGTTTACTTCTGTGTACTTTTCGATTAATGTTCTCATGCAGAATATGGCTTCTTTTGTCCCGCTATTTTCCTAAATCCAAATTGCTGCTCATCTAATTCAGTATTGATTTTATTCTGAATCCTTCCTTGTATAACTTTTAGCAAGATTTTTGTAACATGGCTCATTAGGCTTATTGTTCTAAAGCCACTGCATTCAACTGCACCATTCTTTTTAGGCAATGCAATGAACGTTGATGTTTTTAGTTCATTTGGTATGTATCCTGTATGGTATATGTCGTTGCATATGTCTGTAATCACTACAATGCCAAAATCTTCTAGTGCCTGTATCATCTCTATCTGTATGCTGTTAGGTCCTGCTGCTTTTCCATTTTTCATTGTTTTTATAGCTTTTTCCACCTCAGATTTTAAGATTTTATAGTCTGATGTACATTTTATAACTGGTTTCTTGTCCCTTTGATTACGAAATAGTTCTGTTATATATTCCTGCCATCTATCTATAATAATTCAAACCCATACTTTTTTGGAAATTATCCATTAAAAATATACAACACTTCACATAATTGTATGAAATGGAACAATCACACAACTTTATGCAATTCTAAGAAGCATTATATACAGCTACAAGGAACTCAGAATAAATTTTTTTTTGCGTTCGCCAGCTTTCACCTCTTGTGAAATCCTATAGACACCTAGACACTAGGAGCTGAATTTTTGCGTATTAATTCGTTTTTCCCCGGCAGCCATGTTAACAGGGATCCTCGCCGTACAGGCAGATAATTCCGTCTTGGAGGTACTAATATTTTTTCCGTCGATGAGTAATTGACGTTTCAAGCCCGGTCTCGCTGCTGAGATCAGGGGTGGTTGCCGCTGAGATCAGGAGTGGTTGATGCTGAGATCAGGGGTGATTGCCGCTGAGATCAGGGGTGGTTGCCGCTGAGATCATGGGCGGTTGCCGGTGAGATCAGGGGTGGTTGCCGCTGAGATCAGGGGTGATTGCCGCTGAGATCAGGGGTGGTTGCCGCTGAGATCATGGGTGGTTGCCGGTGAGATCAGGGGTGGTTGCCGCTGAGATCAGGGGTGGTTGCCGCTAAGATCAGGGGTGTTTGCCGCAGGGGTGGTATCACTTTTCCATTCTGACTCTTCAACTTTTCTGACGCTGATCATTTGTAGACAGAAACTGATCCTAGTTTACTTGTGATCTTACATTTACATATTTACGTACATATTTGTGTGTGGTGTGTTTGTGTGTGAAATTGTGTTAGTCATTGTTCCTGCAGGGTTACTGAGCAGCAACGTCGTTTTGATTTTGTGTTGCCCTCACCTGCGTAAAGCTGTACCAATGCCGTTTTTTTTTTTCACGCTTTTCTTTTTCAGCCCTTTACTTCTGTTCACCGTGTCAGCAGATATGTTGTGTCTTGCACCAACGCTGGAAAATTTATATGAAAAAACCTGTATAAACAACTTTTGAGAAATATCACATATGGTATATCAAATATCAAACGGTAATATGAAACGTTACATTTAGTTATATGAACATAGTATCAAAATCTATTAATTATTCTTATTTCTGTCTTTTCTTCTTATCATGTAACCTTCAGGGTCGTTGGGGCAAGAACAATGACTATAACCAGGCACACACATTCTTCTATTTCTCTCTCTCTCTTTCTTCGACTGTACACTATAAGCTGAGGGGATCAAGGTGTGTCCAATCGCTGATGTTGTTTTCCCATCTTTTCTCCCTTTCTTCTTCTGTCAAGCGATTTTAGTCCATTCAGTAATTAAATATCACACACAACTAGTAAACAAAAAAATAGTAAAGTACCCCTGTCACGCCAAGTGGTGTATAGGGAATATTGTGTTAGTGACCATAAGTTTTACAGAATTTCAGCACATGATTTTTGGGGTAATGAGGTCGGTATTACGCCCGTGCCGCTTTACTTTCCCTGAAAAAAAATCCGGTACCAATTAAAGGCTGGGTGAACCCGGAAGCCGTCGGTTGGGATCGAACCCTATCTCTTGTCCTTTGTAGTCCAGTTCACTAACCACTGAGCTATCGCGGCTCCCTACACACAACTAGCCATATGTTAAATTCAGCAAAGTAGCTGTGACAAAATGTGAAAAGTACTAGCTTCAACTATTAAGTTTTGTGCATGTACGCAATCTGTGCTAATACTCCTATAGGCTGGCCGTGTATATATAATAACCGTGGTAGCGCAGTGACGAATGCCAGATCTCGGAGGAGTATAGATCGGGCTCGATCTCCAGTAACGGTATCTAGGTTCTAGCATTAAATAGGAAACTGATTTTTATTTTGGAAAAAAAAGAGCGGATGTGACAAGGCTGACAACACAACCCAAAATTGTGCAGATGGTCAAAACTGTTTGCACAAATACCGTATTCTGTAGAGATCAGTTTCCGTGGCCGGATCATTCTTCCTTCTTTCTCTATATTTAATCAGGACGTTTTACTAAGTACCAACAGAGACTGTCAGAAAGAGAACAATGTAAATAGCAACACAAAAATTAAACGTCATGAAGAACATGTGGTAAAAGACCTGCAAGGCAGTAAAATTAAAATTGCTGAGGACATATTTCTTCCTGATAACAATATACGGTTGTGAATCATGGACTATCTCGTAAACAACAATGAAGAATATCGATTAATTCGAAAAAAATTACTACTGAAAAATCCTTTAACTCCCTTGGATATTGAACAAGAGCAATGAATACATATTAACAGATTTAAACATTAAAAGAACTGGCTTATAAAACCATTCTACAGAAGAAATTAAATTACTATGGCTACGTCAAAAGACACAACAAGCCAGAAAGAAAAATAATGGAGGGCATGGTTCCTGGAAGACGCACCAGAGGCAGTTCAAGAAGAAGGGGGTTTCAAGACATCAAAGTGACCTTGAGTATGACTACAGAAGTGGGTGATTTGGCTAGAGACATGGATTCTTTCAGACGGGCAATGCGACGAATTAACGTTCTGGAATGGATTTGCGATCTGATGATGTTAATGATGACGTTTCACTACTGGCTATCACTTCAATGTTCTACAACTGTTGGTCATAAACAGATGTTTAAAAGATGTGTTTAGTTATGGATTACATTTGTGTCAAATGTGTCTGCGTCAATACACGTTATTTTAAGAGAAGTCAAACACACACAAAAACCTTTAGAAATGAAAAAAAAAAAATGAATGTAACTATGGTGTCAAATATACCAATCGTGGTTCCTTTACATTATACTGCTTCTACTGACTACTGCCCCAGCCTTACCTCCTTAATTGTAATTTACTTTTCTAAAATAAGAATCAAACTCAATTATGATTCTACTGTCCCTTTTCAAGTCCAATAAAGAAAGTATTACGAATTTAACTTGACAGTTCTGGCAGTAGAGATCAGTTTAATAAAATAAGTTATATTATACATAGCTATGTACACCACCTTTAGCATTAATGGTACTCTCACGAGTATATTACGGCTACATAAATTATCTTCTACTTTAAGGATACGTCTACGAGTATATTACGGCTACATACATTATCTTCTACTTTAAGGATACGTCTACGAGTATATTACGGCTACATACATTATCTTCTATTTTAAGAATACTTCTACTAGTATATTACGGCTACATACATTATCTTCTACTTTAAGAATACTTCTACTAGTATATTACGGCTACATACATTATCTTCTACTTTAAGAATACTTCTACTAGTATATTACGGCTATATACATTATCTTCTACTTTAAGGATACGTCTACGAGTATATTACGGCTATATACATTATCTTTTACATTAGGGGTAGATTCGCAACGCACATTATCGTACAAGAAAAGTTCGGCACAAAGCTCAGCCAAAAATTCACTAAGGAGGTGCATGTTAGCCCTGGTATATATATCACTTAAAGATAATCTAGACACAAATACATTTTAAATGCCCCTTGTTTTGAGAGGGTTGCTGTTGTAAAACGAGTAAAGGCAATCCACAAAGCTGTCAACAAACGAGGCGAAAACAAAACAAATGTTCGACTGCAGGACGCCCTCCAAAATACGTTGATTAGACGAAACTTTACAAGCACTCAAAAAAAAAAGTAACAGTAATAGAGACCAAATATATAATTACAAATAAAATAAACATTGAAATCTATCTCGCCTCGAAGAAGAAGAAATAACTGCATCCCAAAGAGACAAACTTAAATAAAAAATTATCTCTGCCTTGTCGGAAAGTCAATGAAAACCGAAGGAATCGGTTATAGATACATGTGTCGATGCAATGGATCTTCAGGTGCTAAGCCGAGTGCAACGTAACTAAAGAAGGAAAGAAGACGACAAGAAATGTTGATCTTTGAAAGTTGATGTGAATAAAAGATATATCTTTGCCATCATTATTCCATTTCTGAGGGGTGCCGGAGCGTTAACTTCTGGCCGCGAATAAAGGTCACATGTTCAGTTCTGTCTGCGCAGTGTTCAGGTTTAGAACTTTTGATTTCTCGCCGTCCCATTGTTTGTGATCGGGGAAAAGTCTCTGATTCTACAGATTCTACAGAAAAGTCTCTGATTCTACAGATTCTACAGAAATGTCTTTGATTCTACAGAGCAGTCTCTGATTCTACAGAACAGTCTCTGATTCTACAGAAAAGTCTCTGATTCTACAGAACAGTCTCTGATTCTACAGAGCAGTCTCTGATTCTACAGAAAAGTCTCTTATTCTACAGAAAAGTCTCTGATTCTACAGAACAGTCTCTGATTCTACAGAAAAGTCTCTGATTCTACAGAACAGTCTCTGATTCTACAGATTCTACAGAAAAGTCTCTGATTCTACAGATTCTACAGAAATGTCTTTGATTCTACAGAGCAGTCTCTGATTCTACAGAACAGTCTCTGATTCTACAGAAAAGTCTCTGATTCTACAGAACAGTCTCTGATTCTACAGAGCAGTCTCTGATTCTACAGAAAAGTCTCTTATTCTACAGAAAAGTCTCTGATTCTACAGAACAGTCTCTGATTCTACAGAAAAGTCTCTGATTCTACAGAACAGTCTCTGATTCTACAGAGCAGTCTCTGATTCTACAGAGCAGTCTCTGATTCTACAGAAAAGTCTCTTATTCTACAGAAAAGTCTCTGATTCTACAGAACAGTCTCTGGTTCTACAGAAAAGTCTCTGATTCTACAAAACAGTCTCTGATTCTACAGAAAAGTCTCTTATTCTACAGAAAAGTCTCTGATTCTACAGAACAGTCTCTGGTTCTACAGAAAAGTCTCTGATTCTACAAAACAGTCTCTGATTCTACAGAAAAGTCTCTTATTCTACAGAAAAGTCTCTGATTCTACAGAACAGTCTCTGATTCTACAGAAAAGTCTCTGATTCTACAGAAAAGTCTCTGATTTTACCTAAAGTTGAAACTGCGTCACCAGCTTGACCTACGATTGGAATAATCGTCCGCTCACAACACGTCCACTCGCAACACGTCCACTCGCAACACGTCCGCTCGCAACACGTCCACTCGCAACACGTCCGCTCGCAACACGTCCGCTCGCAACACGTCCGCTCGCAACACGTCCGCTCGCAACACGTCCGCTCGCAACACGTCCGCTCCCTGCATATTTGTGAAGAAAAGATCTTATATATTATATATATATATATATAAAGCAGCTTTCCAAAAAATGAGGAAGATACTATGCAATCCATTTTTGAAAATAGAAACAAGAAAAAGAGTTCTTAAATGTTATGTAGAGCCAGTCTTAACATATGGGTGTGAATCATGGACAATAGGACAACAGACAAGAAAATCACAGGAGTCTGTAGAAATGTGGTTTTACAGAAGAATGTTGAGAATACCATGGACAGATAAGAAGAGTAATGACAACGTTCTGAAAGAGGCCAAAGCAAAAAGAGAGCTAATTTCCAATATTAGGAAGAATCAATCTTAATTTTTTGTCCATGTAATGAGAAGAAAAAAACTGGAATATATTGTAACAACAGGAAAAATTGAGGGACGAAGAGAAAGAGGGAAGCAACGAGAAAAGATACCAGACCGCTTAAGAGAATGGCTTGGCAGAAGGCAACAACAAAAATGCTAAAAAACTGTCGAGATCGAAAGTTGTGGAGAGACATGATCACCTACGCCAGCAGACCCGGTACTTGATGATGATGATGATATATATATATATATATATATATATATATATATATATATATATATATGTATGCACCTCATGCATGAAATTTATATGTATCCATATATAAGAAAGAGCCTAATAAGAGCCTCGGTGGTTGAGTGGTTAGTGTGCTCGCTTCCTGACCGGAAGGGTCCAGGTTCGATCCCCAGCAGTGACATTTTTTTTTTCGGACTAACATGGCTCCGGGGTTCACCTAGCCTCTAAAAATGGAAACCATAGATTTTTCCGGGGAGTAATAGCGGCCTAGCGTGATACCGACCCCATCACTCAAAAATGTGCTGTGGTGCCATAAAAAAATATGGTCACTAACACCATATTCCCCATACGCTTAGCAATGAGTGGAGGGATCCTTTACTTTTGTTATATATAAGCAGAAATGATGAGTTTCCAGCCCGACGTATTGTAATCACGTGTTAACCGCTACCAACCCACCTCACCGTGCCGTATTATATTCCATGACTAGAAGCAGCTATGTGAGTGAGTATATAAAAGTCTTCATGCAGAGTATAAGCTATTTTACTTTTGAGACTGCACCAGGAAGAAGACACCAACGTGCTAAGTTTAAATAAAACAGTTGTGTACGGCTGAGTCGATCAGAAGTGTTATGCAGAATATGTTTAGTTATTATGTGCCGAATTTAGTACGGTACTTGATGATGATGATGATAGTGTAAACCTTCTAGTTCAGTGCAGCAGGAGTTCGACGTATGGGAGTCAGGGCCCAGGTGGGCCCACCTCCCCATGTGTATCAAGAAGCTAAAGAGCGGAAATATTTGCTCGACAGGGCCTTCTGATGATCATATTGTCTCCTGCTATGAAGTTTTGTATAAAGGGTTCCCTGTTACTTAAATGAGAAACAATATTAATATAAAAAAGACTAATTTTATTTATATATTTTTTTTAAAATACCTCTAAAGGTAAATTAGAATGAAAGGTGAAGATATGTCTCGTTTTGAGTTGTGGACAAAAGAAAAAGAGACACAGTTAGATACATTAAACATTGTCACATGATACATCAGTGACAGATAACAAATCCAAGCGCGATTACCCAGGGCTGAGAATATTTCACCAGACAAGTAAAACATGATAACCGTCGAGATTGTCCAGATACCAACATTTTCAACAATTAGAACCGAAACACGCGCAAAATACATCCCGACATTCAAACCGATTTCATCTGAAAGTGGCTAGCGTGCAGCTCCCGGTCCTCAAGCGAGGCAACAACAGACATAACGACCGCAGCCAAAAATATAAATCTATGTAATGGCTCTGCAAACATTCAAAATGGGCGCCGTTCTTCGTCTGCGACTACTCAGAAATTGTTCCATCGAATGAATAAGGATAGTAACCTTGTGAACTCTATCTCGTTCGCAGATACGCCTTGTCGGAATTTAAGATTAAGACCGCTATTGATCGAAACTCTACAGCAGTACCTTTCCAACAAGGGTTTTCAATCGATGACCCGTAGGTCAAATTCGCCTCGTTGCCCTATTTATCTAACTTTTTCTATATTCATAGTTTTTTGTTTTTTTTTAACGTCCATATACAAGGATAGAGTCGGAAGCGTTATAACATTATTACAAGGGGATTAACTTATTGTCTTTCTTAAGAAGGTATTGATACATGGAAGTAAATCTTAGCCGACGGACAACAGGCAAATAATCGTTGAGGTTAGCAGAAATGTAGATTTACAGAGCAATATTAAATGTATACCATGGGTAGCTAATAAATAAACAAGTTGAGAACGTTCTAAAAAAAAATAGCAACACAACAAATAAAGTATGTTGTCAAATTCAAGAGGGAACACTCATCATTTTATGGTCATATAATATTATGTCATGGTAGGATCATGGTCATTGCACACCAGACGAACCAATAGGTATTCCGATTTTCCACTCAAAATATCGAGAATCTCCCAGGAGAACCCTGATCCACGTGCACAAAGTCCGTAACACGGTATAGGATCCATCAGTGTGGGCGGATTTTTTAAAGACAATTTTGACTGAGCAGCGGCCATGTTTTGGCCTACTCGTTTCGATTTGTTACTGTCAAGGATTCTTTAACGTGCGCTAGTGCTCACGGGACCTTCTGTTTTTCTCCCGTTATCCTAGATGACATGACCTCACTACATAGAGACTAGGGGTGGGTAAAGACATGAAGAAACCTCGAATTGAGTTTTCATCATTTGTTACAAATATTCTCATTGATGGAATTGAACCCGCAACCTTCCTGCCCAGGGGCCGTCGTCTTACCTCTAGACCAGACAATCCCTGGCCGTATAATGTGATGAGGGAGCCGCGATAGCTCAGTGGTTAATGAACTGGACTACAAAGGCCAAAAGGTAGGGTTCGATCCCAACCGACGGCTTCCGGTTCACCTAGCCTTTAATGGGTACCGGATTTTTTTCAGGGAAAGAAAAGCGGCACGGGCCTTATACCGACCACGTTATCCCGAAAAGCATGTGTCTGTAAAATTTAAGCTCACTAACATAATATTCCCTATACGCCACTTGGCGTGACGGGGGTTCTTTACTTTTTTAAAATAATGTAATGAGAAAGGAAAAGCTGGAATTATTATTTTAAATAAATAGACGTAGTGAGGAAAGAGAAGAAAAATAACAGAGAGTGGTTAGATGGGTTGTTAATAACAGAAATGATCAACAGCTGTAGGGATATGAAATGATGGATTAATATGATAACATACGCCAGCACGTTAATGATTCTTGATGTCGATTCTGATGATAAGTCCACTCTTGAGTAAAATAGCGCAAGTTGTGAACACAGATGAAGTGTGTCAGACGTATTACAGGAAACAGTCTGAGAGATAAGATCAGAAATGAATAACTGACAAGAATGCTAGGAATAACCCCCGCCATAGAATATATAAAGAAACAATAGATAAATTTGTTTGGCCACATGACAAGGCAGAGTAATCAAAACGTAACACAACGAGCCCTCAATAAACGTTGCGAGAATATCAGACCAAAGGGTCGACCACGAAAAAGATGGATCAATGGAATATTAGAAATACTAGGAAACTTAACCGCAGGCAGAGGCGAGCAGAAGAGCAAAAGACCACAAATTATATCTCCCCTCGACGCTGAAAGGCAAATGAGGAAGGAAAGAAGAAGTGAAAACATCTAACACGAACATGTTGTTGATTGACATCAACTCCTCTCCGAGGCTACAACTTAAACCAGAACGTTAAAATATCATGACCATTTATCAGTTCTGACGTGCTCCTCGTGGAAGTGATCGTCGGGCGCCATCTTGTCCGCTGGCAATGAATGGAAACCACTGCTTTACGGAGAAGCCATTAAGTTCATTGTGATTCGTCGTTTGATAAAGACTAGCCAATGAGCGCGCTCTACATCAGCTAACCCAGATCTTATTATAAACTCAGTTTCCTTATCTAGAAAAGAAATCTGTGTTTTATTTGAAGCGGATTTTTGACAGAATTTTATTTCCCAGAATACTTCTTGTCTAGTTTGTTCCCCGAGAGATCAGGTTTTTTTGTTGTATTATGTTGTAATTTACATACACATCTTTTGGCTCGGAATATCCAACTATGCCACGACACTTTTTGGAACCGGATTTGTCTTTCAAATTTGATCATTTTGCTTTGTTGAGTATATTTTTAGTACAATCACGAGAGGATGAAGTAGGTCTTAGTCAGATCAGATTCGCCGACCATGAGGACATCAGCTATTTATGAATCATAATATACTGTCAACTCATACATTGCGGCCGACCTACATTGTTTTCTAATATTAAACCATCATTTTAAGAGGCAACCTTGAGGCATCGACATTAATCAGCCATGAGAAAAATGTAAAATTGAGGCGCTTGAAATGTGACCACATATGGTATATCGTAATCGAAAGACGCAAACACAGAAATAATTTCTTCAAAAACAAATTAGGAACCAAACTATTAGCACTGAGTGAGAGAGAACAAGTCAGAAGTAAAATCGAGACTTACTGTGATGAAATATAATTTGGAGGTTTAACCATCAGTACATTTCAAGAGAAAGATACAGCATTAGAAGCTAACAATCACATACAGGACACAAAAACAAAACAAAATTAGAAGTTTAGCGACAATCCCAACGATACATACTATATTATGAAAGTAAAAAAAAAATGTAAAGTGTTCCCCTCATGCCAAGTGGCGTATTAGGAATATGGTGTTAGTGACCATACATTTTACAGACCTTCGGCACATGCTTTTTGGGGCAATGTGGTCGGTATTACGCCCGTGCCCTTTACTTTATCAGGAAAAAATCCGGTACCCATTAAAGGCTGGGTAAACCCGGAAACCGTCGGTTGTGATCGAACACTACCTCTTGTCCTGTGTAGTCCAGTTCATTAACCACTGAGCTATCGCGGCTCTCTACAATATTATGAGTTAATCAATAATTCTTCCAAATTATAAGTTAAGCAATAACTATTAAGATAAATACCAAATTAGAAGATTATCGACAATTATTAAGTTATATATACAATTTGAAGTTACACATCAGTATTGGGAGAGATTTGTTTTAAAATTATTTCAAACAATTACTCAAATAAATTCTTCTGTTTTTTTATATCTGAAGTCAGGAGGGTGTGAACCTTCATTTCTTAGAGAAAGATTTGACATATGGCATGGTTGCGGTGTTTTTTGTTTTTGTTTCCAGAGTTCTGCTGGAGAATTATAATTTGTTCATCATATAACAACTGCATACACTACTGTCAGAATCAACCATTTGTTCATCATATAACAACTGCATACACTACTGTCAGAATCAACCATTTGTTCATCATATAACAACTGCATACACTACTGTCAGAATCAACCATGTGTTCATCATATAACAACTGCATACACTACTGTCAGAATCAACCATTTGTTCATCATATAACAACTGCATACACTACTGTCAGAATCAACCATTTGTTCATCATATAACAACTGCATACACTACTGTCAGAATCAACCGTTTATTCATCATATAACAACTGCATACACTACTGTCAGAATCAACCATTTGTTCATCATATAACAACTACATACACTACTGTCAGAATCAACCATTTGTTCATCATATAACAACTGCATACACTACTGTCAGAATCAACCGTTTGTTCATCATATAACAACTGCGTACACTACTGTCAGAATCAACCATTTGTTCATCATATAACAACTACATACACTACTGTCAGAATCAACCATTTGTTCATCATATAACAACTACATACACTACTGTCAGAATCAACCATTTGTTCATCATATAACAACTGCATACACTACTGTTAGAATCAACCGTTTGTTCATCATATAACAACTGCATACACTACTGTCAGAATCAACCATTTGTTCATCATATAACAACTGCATACACTACTGTCAGAATCAACCATTTGTTCATCATATAACAACTGCATACACTACTGTCAGAATCAACCATTTGTTCATCATATAACAACTGCATACACTACTGTCAGAATCAACCATTTGTTCATCATATAACAACTGCATACACTACTGTCAGAATCAACCGTTTATTCATCATATAACAACTGCATACACTACTGTCAGAATCAACCATTTGTTCATCATATAACAACTACATACACTACTGTCAGAATCAACCATTTGTTCATCATATAACAACTGCATACACTACTGTCAGAATCAACCGTTTATTCATCATATAACAACTGCATACATACTGTCAGAATCAACCATTTGTTCATCATATAACAACTACATACACTACTGTCAGAATCAACCATTTGTTCATCATATAACAACTGCATACACTACTGTCAGAATCAACCGTTTGTTCATCATATAACAACTGCGTACACTACTGTCAGAATCAACCATTTGTTCATCATATAACAACTACATACACTACTGTCAGAATCAACCATTTGTTCATCATATAACAACTACATACACTACTGTCAGAATCAACCATTTGTTCATCATATAACAACTGCATACACTACTGTTAGAATCAACCGTTTGTTCATCATATAACAACTGCATACACTACTGTCAGAATCAACCATTTGTTCATCATATAACAACTGCATACACTACTGTCAGAATCAACCATTTGTTCATCATATAACAACTGCATACACTACTGTCAGAATCAACCATTTGTTCATCATATAACAACTGCATACACTACTGTCAGAATCAACCATTTGTTCATCATATAACAACTGCATACACTACTGTCAGAATCAACCATTTGTTCATCATATAACAACTGCATACACTACTGTCAGAATCAACCATTTGTTCATCATATAACAACTGCATACACTACTGTCAGAATCAACCGTTTGTTCATCATATAACAACTGCATACACTACTGTCAGAATCAACCATTTGTTCATCATATAACAACTGCATACACTACTGTCAGAATCAACCATTTGTTCATCATATAACAACTGCGTGCACTACTGTCAGAATCAACCATTTGTTCATCATATAACAACTGCATACACTACTGTCAGAATCAACCACTTGTTCATCATATAACAACTGCATACACTACTGTCAGAATCAACCGTTTGTTCATCATATAACAACTGCATACACTACTGTCAGAATCAACCGTTTGTTCATCATATAACAACTGCATACACTACTGTCAGAATCAACCGTTTGTTCATCATATAACAACTGCATACACTACTGTCAGAATCAACCATTTGTTCATCATATAACAACTGCATACACTACTGTCAGAATCAACCACTTGTTCATCATATAACAACTGCATACACTACTGTCAGAATCAACCGTTTGTTCATCATATAACAACTGCATACACTACTGTCAGAATCAACCGTTTGTTCATCATATAACAACTGCATACACTACTGTCAGAATCAACCGTTTGTTCATCATATAACAATTGCATACACTACTGTCAGAATCAACCATTTGTTCATCATATAACAACTGCATACACTACTGTCAGAATCAACCATTTGTTCATCATATAACAACTGCATACACTACTGTCAGAATCAACCATTTGTTCATCATATAACAACTGCATACACTACTGTCAGAATCAAACATTTGTTCATCATATAACAACTGCATACACTACTGTCAGAATCAACCATTTGTTCATCATATAACAACTGCATACACTACTGTCAGAATCAACCATTTGTTCATCATATAACAACTGCATACACTACTGTCAGAATCAACCATTTGTTCATCATATAACAACTGCATACACTACTGTCAGAATCAACCACTTGTTCATCATATAACAACTGCATACACTACTGTCAGAATCAACCATTTTTTCATCATATAACAACTGCATACACTATTGTCAGAATCAACCATTTGTTCATCATATAACAACTACATACACTACTGTCAGAATCAACCATTTGTTCATCATATAACAACTGCATACACTACTGTCAGAATCAACCATTTGTTCATCATATAACAACTGCATACACTACTGTCAGAAGCAACCATTTGTTCATCATATAACAACTGCATACACTACTGTCAGAATCAATCATTTGTTCATCATATAACAACTGCATACACTACTGTCAGAATCAACCTCTTGTTCATCATATAACAACTGCATACATTACTGTCAGAATCAACCATTTGTTCATCATATAACAACTGCATACACTACTGTCAGAATCAACCACTTGTTCATCATATAACAACTGCATACACTACTGTCAGAATCAACCATTTGTTCATCATATAACAACTGCATACACTACTGTCAAAATCAACCATTTGTTCATCATATAACAACTGCATACACTACTGTCAGAATCAACCACTTGTTCATCATATAACAACTGCATACACTACTGTCAGAATCAACCGTTTGTTCATCATATAACAACTGCATACACTACTGTCAGAATCAAACATTTGTTCATCATATAACAACTGCATACACTACTGTCAGAATCAACCATTTGTTCATCATATAACAACTGCATACACTACTGTCAGAATCAACCATTTGTTCATCATATAACAACTGCATACACTACTGTCAGAATCAACCATTTGTTCATCATATAACAACTGCATACACTACTGTCAGAATCAACCGTTTGTTCATCATATAACAACTGCATACACTACTGTCAGAATCAACCATTTGTTCATCATATAACAACTGCATACACTACTGTCAGAATCAACCGTTTGTTCATCATATAACAACTGCATACACTACTGTCAGAATCAACCATTTTTTCATCATATAACAACTGCATACACTACTGTCAGAATCAACCATTTGTTCATCATATAACAACTGCATACACTACTGTCAGAATCAACCATTTGTTCATCATATAACAACTGCATACACTACTGTCAGAATCAACCATTTGTTCATCATATTACAACTGCATACACTACTGTCAGAATCAACCATTTGTTCATCATATAACAGCTGCATACACTACTGTCAGAATCAACCATTTGTTCATCATATAACAACTGCATACACTACTGTCAGAATCAACCATTTGTTCATCATATAACAACTGCATACACTACTGCCGTTGTGAGGTCTGCTGGAGAATTATCATTTGTCCACCAAGTAACCAATGCATGCACTACTGACAGGATCAACCGACACAGATTTGTGAACAAAGATACGTTGAAAGACAATTACTGAAAAAAAAAGACAAAAATGAAGGGAATACAATTATTCTGATTATACAACGAAATATTGCATGAACATTAAAATCAAGCTAAAGAAAACATATTAACCACAAATATATAATATTGAGCGAGGCTGCTGTAACTCTGGCTGGAGCATGGACAAGTAAGTATAAGACTCTATTTACCAGCGTCATTAAGAAGAAGACAGTACAACATTATTATTAATAAAGATGATACATACAATTTTAGAAATGAATTGGGCTAAAGACAACTTATAAAGCTGAAGAGAGATTTATCAACGAATTATATCCTGTTGTGGTATGACAACAAGATTAGTCCAAGCGGGAGAACGTCTTTGGGGGACCAGCTTCTTTATGCAGGCGGCAAGAGAACCCGTCTGATGTCTGCGTCTGTTTTATGACTTGACCTCCCGGTATCTTAGTTGAAGAATCTGACTAAGTGAGCGCGATTGGGAAAGATAAGCAGATATATACATTAAGGAATAAACACGAGGAAATTTGTATAAAGAATGGCATAGATCGAGGGGGAGAGAGGGTGCGAGAGAAAGTGAGGAAGGAAAACGTGAGAGGGGTGAGGTACAGAATGAGGAAAGAGGAATGTGAGAGGCCATAGGAAATAGAGGTAGTTAGAGTAAGCATATGGAGAAACAAATCGAAGGAGAAGGAAAGTGAGGAACACACATTGATATGAAGAGAGTAAGAGAGACAGCGGAGGAGAAAGGGGCACGTAGAAGTGAATTTCATGTTAAGGTAGGGATAGGGAAATAGTTGCTGAGTGGGAGATAGTTGCTTAGTGAGTTGGAGATAGTTGCTGAGTGGGAGATAGTTGCTTAGTGAGTTGGAGATAGTTGTTTAGTGAGTTGGAGATAGTTGCTGAGTGGGAGATAGTTGCTTAGTGAGTTGGAGATAGTTGCTTAGTGAGTGGGAGAGAGTGGCCGAGTTGAAAATTGTTTTTGAGTGAGTAGGAGATTGTTGCTTAGTGAATGGGAGATAGTGGCCGAGTTGAAAATTGTTTTTGAGTGAGTAGGAGATAGTTGCTTAGTGGCAGAGAGTTGCTTAGTGAATGGGAGATAGTTGCTAACTGAGCTGGAGATATTTGCTAAATGAGTGGGAGATAGTTGATGTGTGAGCGTTAGACAGTTGATGAGTGAGTGGGAGATAGTTGATGAGTGAGTGGGAGATAGTTGCTAACTGAGCTGGAGATATTTGTTAAATTAGTGGGAGATAGTTGATGTGTGAGCGTTAGACAGTTTATGAGTGAGTGGGAGATAGTAGATGAGTGAGTGGGAGATTGTTGATGAGTGAGTGGGAGATAGTTGATGAGTGAGTGGGATAACGATTTAACCAACAAAAAAAAAAAAAAAAAGACGGAAAGACAGATTGAGAAAAAAACTGACCGGAATAGAAAGAGATAACATATGGAATATACGATTTGGGAGCAGAAGTAATAGATCGAGACAGTAGAAAGGAAAGATCGAGATAGAAAAATAAGTTTCAAAAAGCGATAGGGAAAGTCAAAAACACCGCTTCTGCAAGTGAGTTAGAGAGAGAGAGAGAGAGAGAGAGAGAGAGAGATAGAGAGAGAGGATGGAGAGGAAGGGAAGGGTAGAGCACTTTTAAGAAAGCGAAAACAGATTCAGAGAAAGACCTGAAATGAGGAAAGGAAATAAGAGGGACAGAGGAAGGACAAGAAAACAAGGGAGACAATTAACCCTGAATGATAACTACACAACCCAGATCACGATCCGAGACTGATCTCTCGAGTGCCCAAACACCCATGATTCAGATCTGCTTCAGCCAGGAGACAAAATGCGAAACAAATCTGGAACGACAATCAGAGATCAGAGATTAGGAAGTTAAGTAAGGTTGGGGTAGGGGAAGATATGGTGGCTCTGCGGATGGTAGTGGTGGGGAGAGAAGATGGGAGCATAGCACTGGTTTGATTAATGATTGAGGAATACGCGAGGGGTTGTGTGCAGCGAGTGAATGTATTGAGATATCGGCTTGTTAGAAATAAAAGTGTCAGCTCTTTGATTGGATGTTGGATTGTAAAACACCATTCCCTTGTATTTATGCAAATTAGGAGAGAGAGAGCGAGAGAGAGAGAGAGAGAGAGAAATAGTAGCATAAAGAGAGTAAAAAAATGGAGGCTAAAAGAAAATACAATTTTGACGCGAAGATGTCATAGTGTCGATCGCAATGCAAGAGAGAGGAACGGACGGGAGTGGGCTAGATATTCCGTGTTAAGATAAAAGAATATGAAAAAGATATTTCATTTGAAGCTTACTCATCACTGCCATACCATTAAGCCGTTTATGTAATCCATGTGACTGATAACTTTCCTACACTTTATTATGTGTGGCAGTTTTGTTTGCTATCTCAATATAATGCTTAATGGTCGTATCGGTCGTAAAGTGCGTTTCATATATTATGTGTGAACGTTATATGTAAAACTTTATGACCGACCTTTTTACTGATCTAAAGAAGACAAAAGAATAGGAATGGGAAAAAGTAATTTTAATTTCATGAAGAACATACTGACATCAAAACAAATAACACCAGGGCTAAAACTAAGAATAGCAAAATGTTATGTCTTCTTAATATTCCTATTGGTTATTGTTATTGGTTATTGGTTATGGAAGGCCTCGGTATCACTGCAAACGAATTAAAATTAATAATTGCTCAACCGCCCGTGCCAGTGGAATCATCCGAATTACTAACACATCTCCCAAACAAAGAAAGGTAACTGTAGTCGCCATCGTAGCAGTCTCAGCACACGCCAAAAGACATAAGGCGAAACCGCGCAGAAAGTGACCACAGCCAACTGTTCCCTATCATACGATATTATCATTCATCGTAAACAAGCGGGATATCGAAACAGGATCAAAACGGATGAGACACACAGCTCACGGTATGCACAGAGCACTTAACTCAGTAGCTCCTGCAACAAGCCGGACTTGGAATATGAGAAAACTACAAGAAGGAACACTTTTCAGACATAGCCTTCAATGGTTCCTGTCGCCTATCCACCATATACCATGGAAGTTCGCGTCCTCCCGAAAATGATGATCGTCGTAGCACTTCATGATGTTAGGCCATCATCGTTGATGACTCCAATTCCAAACATATAGACACACAGTGGTGGTAAGTTATCATTTCCAATCCAGCAGAAGCCACCTGACCTGTAGTTAGTAAAACCACAGAGAGAATATGATTTTGCGACCTTCACTGATTCACTCTTGGATGTGCATGTGTAGTTTACACAAGAGGAGAAGTTTTCAACTACATTGATCTCATTTAAGGCAATTCTGGGATAGCAAGGCAAGTCTCCTTTATAGAAGCAGAACTTGATGTTCTCTGCTCCCTTCTTGTAGCTGCTGCCACACGATTCTGATGTCTCATTAACTTGGACATCATTCAAGAACAATGTCAGATTAACATTCCATAGATATGGCTCTGCTGATGAAGTGCTTGGTGCAACAGTTGTATCAATCATACAGGAGGCTCCTGGTTTGTGGTCATTAATATCACAGACGGCATATGATGTTGTTATATTCAGTATTTCTTTCTGGGGTGTAAATATGTGGCACACACATGGAGATTGGTTTGTAGTCACAGTAATCCCATTAAAGGCAATTCTAGGGTAGCATGGCATAGCTGTTTCAGAACAGCACAATCCTATGATGTTTTCTGTGTTCGCTATAAAGCTTCTGCTGCTACACAATCCTGACCAATTATAGGTGTGGACATTATTCACTTGCAATAACAAAACTGCTTTGTTTACATCATAAACCTCCGGAAGCGAATCATTTATGGGACTAATAGTACAATTTATTCTTCCATCGGGGATATCTTCCTTGAGTCCCCCCCCCCCCCCCAAAAAAAAAAAAAAAAATCTTTGGTTAAAAAGCACATATGCTTTTGAGTTAAACACAAAATGAGCCCACTTCATAGATTCAAAATGATCCTTGCCAATGCCATGCGTTTGCACAAGTTAGGTCCTTAGTTACGAAGCTCACAAATGAAGCCATCGAATTAAAGACTTTATCTACAGCGAAGGTTAACGAACTGTGAACAAACATTTATGTTCAAACCCTTGAATACATTTTAAAAAATCTGCCAACTCGCTGCAATAACAGATATCGTGGAATTCAAAGTAAACATTGCTTAGTCCATGTTTAGACAAGAAAACAGAACAGAGAATTAAAGCCTTTGAAATGTGAATATATAGAAGAATATGTAGAATTGGATAGAAGGAAAAGAAAACAAACGCTGATGTCTAATAACAACTAAAAATGAAAAGAGAACTACTAAACACAATTCAAACAAGGCAGATGCGATTTTTGGGCCATGTTAAAAGACACAACAGCCTACTAAAAGTAACCCTGGACGGGAAAATATAAGGTAAAAGAGGCAGAAGCAGGCCAAGACTAACATGGACGAGTTACATCAAAAGATGGACAAACCAGCCTATGACAACCTGCACCATCAAAGCAAGAGACAAGGCAGAATGCCGCTCCATGGTAGCGAACCTTCGATGCGGAGATGGCACTCGATGATGATGAAAGAAGACAGGAAGCTTAGCTCAATAGCTATCAACGGCATCTAAATTAATCCAGCCATGAATGGGGGTACAGGGAAACTTGATCCAAGAAGGAAAGACGGACTAACCCCGTTGCTAAAAATGTGTTGATTTTTTTAAAAATACTGGCAATGTTTTATAATTGTCCTCCATGTTATATGCCTAGTTCGAAGCATTTTCTCCATAACCCAACTCTAGTACTAATGTCTTCATTTGTTTTTTGTTTGTCAATGTTTCACTCATTAAAGTAGTAGGATAGACACGACCGAGGTATTTCATTGGTGGACTTTCGTATTTGATCTAGCCATAAGGAGAACAAGGTACATTTGTGATGTGTGGTCTCTGCTCTTGCGTTCTCTGTCTTCAAACCTTGACCTCATCTCATTCTTGGTAATGGTTATGGTTATGGTTATGGAAGGACCCGGTATCACTGCAAACGTATTAAAATCCATAATCGCTCAACCGCCCGTGCCAGTGGAATCATCCGAATTACAGTCGCATCTTCCAAACAAAGAAAGGTACCTGAAGTTCCCATCATAGCAATCTCATTCTCGGATGTTGCATCAGTTCTTATGCAGTGGGCTGTGTACTTCATCCGAATCGTGTTTCGATGTTCTGATTGCTCACGATGAATGATGATATCGTACGACAAAGGGCAGTTCAGTTGCGTTCACTTTCGGTGTTGCTTTGCCTTATGCCTTTTGGCTTGTGCTTTTAACGTCTATGATGGAGATTGTAACTGCGTTTGTTTGTTTGGATCTTTCGATGAGATGAGTTTTAATCCAAATGATTCCACTGGCACGGGCTGTTGAGCAATAATGGATTTTAATTCGTTTGCAGTGATACCGGGGCTTTCGACTAACCATAACCATAACGTATGTAGTGTGTCTTCCTCGCTACCAAACCTGACATTTTCACAATAATTCTAACGACAATGAAGACTTTGCAACAAAATTTATTTCACTAGAAGTGCGTCTATTGTTTAAGAAGTGAGAAGAAATGTGACTGCAGTATTTGAGTAGCACAACATACATGATCCCTCTCTCAGCTGATCTATCTCATTTGACTGAGGCTGTCTGCACACTACGATTGTTGTTTGTGACCCATCATCATCAAGTGTCATACCGGTTGGCATGTGCGATTATGTCCTTCCACAATCTTCTATCCACCATGTATCGTACCAATGCTGTTGTTGACTGTTTAACATGCCATGACACCAAGCTGTCTAGTATTTTTTCTCTTTGTCGTCCGCTATCTCTCTTTCCTTTTATTTTGCCAGTTGTAACCAAGTATTCCACCTTTATTCCTCACATGATGTGATCGAAAAATGTTGATTGTTTCTTTCTAATGTTTTTCAGGAGCTCCCTTTTTGTGTTTATCTCTTTGAGAATTTCCTCCTTGGTCCTTTTAGCTGTCCATGGAAATTTCAACATTCCTCTGTGAAAGCCTATCTCTGTGGCCTCTAATCATCTTTTCATTTGTTTACTGCCCATGATTGGCTTCTATAGGTCAGAATTGGTTCTGTTCGTGACTATTAGTGTACAAAACGTGTGAATTCGCACGTCATAGCTGGAAAATATGTTGGTGTACTCAAGCAAGTTTTTGGTGGTAAAACCCATTAAAGAAATGTTAGATACGGTAGCCAGTGAGATCCTCTACATTTGTCCTCATGATGATATGCAATAGGAAACAAAATACAATCTATATGTTAAATAAGTTAACCTTAACGACAATGTGACAGTTCAATTAACATGTCAACTGAGCGTTAAAGAATAGAACTTTGTTTAAAGCCAGTTCAACCATTGCTGCAACACTTTTAGGAAATGTCACTGCTCACTAACAGGCAACAGCGTACAGATTGAGAACCGCGAATATAAGGTCAGAACGATCGATCTTATTTGTTCATTGGATTAGACGTCGAATTAAAGATTCTGCGCCTGTCAAAAGACAAAATGTTGAAGCATCGTCACTGAAGGGATCTGTGACTCATCTTATTTTCTGACACATTCAGGGAGAAAAATCTGTTTCTCAAAAGAAAAAAAAGAGCTTATTAAAAAGGAAAAGACTAAGACAAGAAAGTTCAACACAAGAAGAAAAATTATAAATCAGTGAACTTCTCAGAGATGTGAAGTTATTTCTGCACATAATGGACAAAAAGGCGATGATGGAAATCAAGATTTACACCGCCTGGGAAATTATAAAAAAAAATGCACAATGCTGTCGTTAGAAAGACATAATAAAAACATGTGTCAAGAACATGAAAACACAGGATGAAAATCATTAATGAAATGTGTTTTATGTTAATCTCAACGCTGGGTTGAGCTATTCAGAAAGGGCACATGTTTGAGTAGCAATTAATATATCTCTAGCTTAACTTTCATTTACTTGCTTCTAATCATTGAAGTGATATATCTTATTTCATATATTTCTGTAACATATGGAAATATAGAGAAATTATGTTAAATACATAAATAAAATTGTTCAACTCCTGTGTTAAATCAATCCTATTATAAGGCTGTAAAGCATGGAGAACAACAAAAGTGACAATCATGAAAATACAAACTTGCATTAATGGATGTTTGAGCAGAATAAAAGGATGGAGTTGACAGGATAAAATTACAACTTAGTTGGATAGGACACACACTGCGGAAACCAAATGAGAATATTACAACACACTTTTAGAATCCAAAGGGGAGAAGACGAGGAGGGACAAAATAAATTAGGAGAAAACAGGCAGAAGCAAAGATGAAGAAAATGGGAAAGACATAGAACAATCTTAAGAGACCGACAAGGAAACAGGACGGCTTGGAAAGTGTTTGTTGAAGACCTACACTCCACAGAGAGTTGAAAGGAAGAAAACGAATTTTGATTTGCTTACTTCTGATCTTCGAAGTGACATATTTTGTTTTATTTATGTGTAGCATCAAGTAATTTAATATTTCTTCATATATATATATTTATATATACACACACGTGTGTGTGAGTGTATGTAATGCACACATTTAGCATATTTTATTTTTTTTGGCTTAGTGTCTCTTTATCTTTAAGGCAGAAAATGTGCAGCTTAAATCCAGGGCCGGCTCAAGGTGCCGACAACTTGGACAGCTGCCCGAGGCGCCTCATATGCTTAGAGGCGCCATTAAAGATCTTCCCAAATGTTTAGTTTCTCCTTGTGAAAATTGTTTATATTATACTATAAAAGGGGGAGCCGAGATAGCTCAGTGGTTAGTGAACTGGACTACACAGGACAAGAGGTAGGGTTAGAACCCAACCGACGGCTTCCAGGTTCACGCAGCCTTTAATGGCTACCGGATTTTTTTCTAGGAAAGTAAAGCGGCACGGGCGTAATACCGACCACATTACCCCAAAAATCATGTGCCGAAGGTCTGTAAAATTTATGGTCATTAATACCACATTCCCTATACGCCACTTGGCGTGACGGGGCGCTTTACTTTTTTTCTTTATACTTTAAAAGGGCGCTGAAGTTCAGCTTGCCCAGGGCGCCAGCACCATAGGGAGGTCATTGACTAAATTATTGTGAAGTAATTTTTGACGCACTTGTTTCAAATGCCTGACATTTGATCCTAAAATCAGTTCAAAATAGGTCTGTCCACATTTCTTTTACTTAAAAAAAAAGTATGACCTACTACTTTTTTGTTTTGATTATGGTAGGTATCCGGTAAACATGGCAAATGCTCCAGGAACACACAACATATCCCGCCGTTAGCTTAAAATCACGAATTTAGCTGACTGCTGTGGAGGCAAACAACTTCCTGTATGTTGTTATTGTTGATTGAGTTCGCCAGCTTTGTATCTCTAGCGAAATCCCGAGGGACATATTTTTGCGTCAATATCACCTTTTCCTATTTTATACACTGAAAGCCGTGTGCTGAGCTGTCCCCCGCCGTACACGCAGATATTCTCCGTCTTCAGTGGTACTCATATTTTTATCGTCCAGTTTTAATGTTTTGGGGAGATTTTTCTAATTAGTTTTTACCCGGGAAGAGGCCATTTTTTTGGCTTACACTTTTTGATTTCCAACTGCAAAGAGTTTTTTTGTGTGTTTAAATTGCAAACAAGTCATTATGTTTATCGCCATTTTCCAAAAGGGCTATAGACATCAGATCTCACTACCCAGAGACCAAGAGAGGGTAAAGCCACGGTTTCGAGTTTATTTAAAAAGAAATAGATATCTATTTTTTCCATCGTCTTTGGCGGGAACCTGAATCGAGACCTTCTTTTCTAGAGATCGACGTCTTAGCTCAAGATTACCCCAGTCTTAAATGGGTACAGGATTTTTTTCTGGGAAAGTAAAGCGGCACGGGCGTAATACCAACAACATCGCCCCGAAAATCTTGTGCTGAAGGTCTGTAAAATGTATGGGCACTAACACCATATTCCCTATACGCCACTTGGCGTGACGGGGCTCTTTATTTTTTTTTTTATTTGTGAATTTATGTTTCCATGAAATCGATAATGTTTTCAATGTCATGTAAATAAAGTATTTCAATTTTCATACTTCTTCTTCTTCTTTTCTCTTTTCACTGATACCTAAAAGGTGTCGTGGTTTATATCATTTGTCGTTCTTGAGCTGCTCGAACTGTCTGAATTAATGATTTTCCTTTGTTGTTACATGTCTCTGTTACTGCAACTATCTATCTTCTTCTGGGTCTTCCTCTTGGTCTTTTCCCATGCATTCTCGAGAAGAACGCCCTTGATGGTGATTGGTGAGGATTCATTCTGACCAGGTGGCCAAACCATTTAAGTTGTTGGTTCATCCAAATTAGTGAATAAAAATTACGAAAAATGCACTCGATCATTGGGACCACCCGATCATTGGAACCACCCGATCAGCGGGACCACCCGATCAATGGGACCACCCGATCAGTGGGACCACGCGATCAGTGGGACTACTCGATCAGTGGGACCACCCGATCATTGGAACCACCCGATCATTGGAATCACCCGATCAGTGGGACCACCCGATCATTGGGATCACCCGATCAGTGGGACCACCCGATCATTGGAACCACCCGATCATTGGAATCACCCGATCATTGGAACCACCTGATCATTGGAATCACCCGATCAGTGGGACCACCCGATCATTGGGATCACCCGATCATTGGGATCACCCGATCAGTGGGACCACCCGATCATTGGAACCACCCGATCATTGGAATCATCCGATCATTGGAACCACCCGATCATTGGAATCACCCGATCAGTGGGACCACCCGATCATTGGAACCACCCGATCAGTGGGACCACCCGATCATTTGAATCACCCGATCAGTGGGACCACCCGATCAGTGGGACCACCCGATCATTGGAATCACCCGATCAGTGGGACCACCCGATCAGTGGGACCACCCGATCATTGGAACCACCCGATCAGTGGGACCACCCGATCATTGGAACCACCCGATCAGTGGGACCACCCGATCAGTGGGACCACCCGATCATTGGAATCACCCGATCAGTGGGACCACCCGATCATTGGAACCACCCGATCAATGGGACCACCCGATCAGTGGGACCACCCGATCAGTGGGACCACCAGATCAGTGGGACCACCCGATCATTGGGACCACCCGATCATTGGAACCACCCGATCAATGGGACCACCCGATCAGTGGGACCACCCGATCAGTGGGACCACCCGATCATTGGGACCACCCGATCATTGGAACCACCCGATCAATGGGACCACCCGATCAGTGGGACCACCCGATCAGTGGGACCACCCGATCAGTGGGACCACCCGATCATTGGGACCACCCGATCAGTGGGACCACCCGATCAGTGGGACCACCCGATCATTGGGACCACCCGAACAGTGGGACCACCCGATCATTGGGACCATTATTCAACAACGTAAATTGAGAAAAACCAAAACACCGGTGATACAGTGACATTTATATTGCCATTGACGACTTCTACGGGATATCGGGAGAGTAGCGTGTAGAGTTCAAATGCTGGACAAATGGATGATTTTAAAACTTCACATCTAAACGTTTCACCATTTAAACTATGAAAATGCATTTTTTTCTGGATTAAAAAAAAAATAAAAATTTTCTTCCCTGGCTGACGATGTTTGAAACCAGAGCAGTAACAAAAAAAAAAAAAAACAACCTTTCATACAATAAAAAATATTTTTCAAATATTTAGAAAGTATGATATTTTCTAGTGGAAAGTTCAAACAAAGATTGACAGATTTCGATGTAGATAAAGTCAAGTAATATAAAAATTTGCTTCAAAATTACGGAGCAAATGCGTCAGATTATATAACAAGAAAGAACTGTGTAGCTCATAATTATTTAGGATGCTACCTACTTACCAATGCCAAACACGGACATTTACAGCCTAAAGCAGCAGTCATTAATCAATTCAGTACACTGGGTTACAAGTTACATTTTACTTGTTGCCGCGGACCACTAAGGTTTAAAGCCTTTAAACTACATATCTATTATCATTTCTATGTGGAATCTTGACATTTGTAGAAAAGTGCAAAATATGTTGACGCACACACATCTTATTATATTTTTTTTTAAATATTCATTACAAAATCAAGCAATACTAATTATTATTATCTTCAATCCTTTCTGGAAAACTACAAACTACAAGTATACACAAAAAAATCAATAATATTACAAACATCTATATAATGTGTCAAATACAAATTTTAAAGAAAGAATGATGCTTGCGAATAATTTATACAAAATTGAATCTCATTAACTACGACCTTTATGGAAAATTGTAATAAACTATATATTGATACACTATATGAGAAAACTGGGAGCCGCGATAGCTCAGTGGTTAGTGAACTGGACTACAAAGGACAAGGGGTAGGGTTCGATCCCAACCGACGGCTTCCGGGTTCACCCAGCCTTAAATGGGTGCCGGATTTTTTTATGCTTACACGTTAACTGCGGAAAACCAATGTATGAAGGAACAAAATGTAGAGTGGTGCATGAAGGACAGCTTACAGAAGCATTTGAAATAAGAACACGAGTAAGGCAAGGATGCCTCCTGTCCCCATTTCTCTTTCTACTGGCCATAGATTGGGTTATGAAAATAACTCAAAACAACAGATATGGGATCCAGTGGTCACTGACCAAACAACTTGATGATTTAGACTTTGCTGATGACATAGCTCTATTTTCACACGGCCATCAACAGATGCAGGATAAAAGGAGTATATTAGATGAGAGATCACAACAGCTAGAACTAAAGATTAATAGAGATAAGACCAACATTATGAGAATTAACACAGTTGGTAATAACCAAATAAAACTAGGAGAAATACCTCTACTAGACGTACAATCTTACATATATCTGGGCAGTAATATAGATAAAGAGGGAGGAACAGAAAATGATACCAAAATAAGGATATCAAAAGCAAGAGGAGCTTTGACTGCATTGGGATACATATGGAAATCTAAAGAAATTAGGTTAAATACAAAAATAAAAATTTTCAACTCAAATGTTAAGTCGGTCATATTATATGGCTCTGAAACATGGAGAATAACAAAACTGGCAATCACGAAGGTACAGACTTTCATTAATGGATGCTTACGCAGAATAAAGGGATGGAAATGGCAGGACAAAGTCACTAACGTGGAATTATGGAAATGTACCAATGGATAAAGAGATACAGCGTAGACGATGGCGATGGATAGGACACACACAACGGAAGCCAACTGAGAGTATTACACAACAGGCCCTTTTTTGGAATCCCCAGGGGAAAAGACAAAGAGGAAGACCAAGGAATTCTTGGAGAAGACAGATCGAAGCAGAGATGAAGATGATGGGGAAGACATGGAATGATCTTAAAAGAATGGCAAAAAACAGAACGACTTGGAAAGTGTGTTGAAGACCTATGCTCCACTGGGAGCTAAAAGGTAAAAGAAGAAGAAGAAAGCAGCACGGGCGTAAAACCGACCACATTACCCCAAAAATCATGTGCTGAAGGTCTGTAAAATATAGGGTCACTAACACCATATTTCCCTATACGCCACTTGGCGTGACGGGGGTACTTTACTTTTTTTTTATATTCAATTATTATTAAGATAAAGTACTGTGGAAAATGATTTCTCACAAATGTATATCGTTAACGGTCGCATCAGTACTTGTATAAAGTTCTACGTCTAATCTAGAAATTCTGCCAGTGAGCCAAGACAAGAACCATTCTTTAGACTGCAGATACAGATCGCCATATATTTATTTTAGTCTGCTTTTCTCCGCTGCTGTTCATTATCATCATTGAGTGCCGTCTCCGCATCGAAGGTTGGCTACCATGGAGCGCCATTCCGCTCCGTCTCTTGATTTGATAGTGATGGTTGTCGTAGGCTGACTTGTCCATCTTTTTATGTTACTTGTCCTTGTTAGTCTTGGTCTGTCTCTTTTACCTTGTATTTTCCCTTTCAAAATTACTTTTAATAGGCTGTTGTGTCTTTTAACGACCCAAAAATTTCATTTGTCTTGCTCTAATTGTGTTTAGTAGTTCTCTTTTCATTTTTAGTTGTTTTGTTTTATATAAATTCACTGAAAATGGATTTCTAAACCAGTTTTTGTTTGCAACCGAAATATAAAAATATTCGTGGAAAACAGGCTGCTAATTTTACAAAAGCCATGCGATAAATGACGTGTTTTACTTAGACAGCTCTTCTTTGGTAGAGTACAAACAAAATTGAGGATTTAAAATGTCTTGAAGTTTCGCGTTAATAACAGATAAAGAAACAATTTCAACTAATTCTTGCCACTTGTTTTGACCTTGACTTAGACTTGAACACTTGTAACCTTTCTACCTTGAATATTTAAGTTCGGCAAATTTAGATTGGTGGAGATATAGACAGATATACCGATTTGATGACCCAAGGAAATATGTCAAACATTCCTAGGGTGAATTTAATTATCCATGAAAAATAATATTATCTTTGTATGTCTATGTTAGTCATATCTCATATCTTTGTGTGTGCATATCTATGTTAGTCATATCTTATATCTTTGTGTGCATGTCTATGTTAGACATGTGTCATATCTTTGCGTGTATATCTGTGTTAGTCATATCTCATATCTTGATGTGTGTCAGTGTTAGTCATGCCTCGTATCGCTGTGTGCACGTCTGTGTTAGTCACATCTCATATCTTTGTGTGTGCATGATTGTGTTAGTCACCTCTAGTGACACTGGCAGGTGGTGCTCGTAAACCTGGGAGGGCCGACCATCTAAGGGCAGAATCCCCCTACAGAAAAGACAATCTGCTGCCTTGCAGGAAGATTGGGGACAATCAAAGGCTAAGGAAAGCAAACCTGAATAAAATTCTGGCTGAAATCGGATGCACTGGGCCACTGGCGCAGAACACAGTGCAACGTTTTAACGGGTGTTCAATCAGAGTCTATCTGGCAGACTCTAATTGTGATGTTCTGTCAGTGGGGGCGATCAACACACTTAACCTGACAGCTGACTTCATGTGAGAGTCTGGAATCCTACTCTGATTGAATCCTGATCGCAGATATATATATATATATATATATATATATATATATATATATATATATATATATTATCTCGTCTCTCGATTTCCATAAACAAGACGCACGTTTACCTTTTGATAGCGCAGAACAGTTGTGGAAAGTTGGTAACGTACTGTCTATGTCTTTGCAAAACTTTAATAAGTCTTGGATTCATGTATTTGCTTTTTTAAAATATTGACAATTTTGATAGATTCGTGTAAGATATGTTTTAATTGTTGTGGTATCCTCTTACCAACGGGAGCTTCACTGTGTGTGAGGCCTGGTACTTAACTACCGATAGTATTGATTTCCTTAATCCGTGCTTTAAGTCATGTAAGGGAAAAAAAAAGTAAAGTACCCCCGTCACACCAAGTGGCGTATAGGGAAATATGGTGTTAGTGACCCTATATCTTACAGACCTTCAGCACATGATTTTTGGGGTAATGTGGTCGGTATTACGCCGTGCTGCTTTACTTTTCCCAGAAAAAATCCGGTACCCATTTAAGGCTGGATGAACCCGGAAACCGTCGGTTGGGATCGAACCCTACCCCTTGTCCTTTGTAGTCCAGTTCACTAACCACTAAACTATCGCGGCTCCCCTTTAAGTCATGTAAGCCTTCCAGAAATTCCTCGTGTCTCGTCTGTGATAATTCTAGCGTATTTCAACAAATCTATGTCATGAAATATTATAAACTTGCTTCTAATTTTTTCACCTGCAGTGTGTATCAACGAGATGATGAATAATATATGCCCGGAAGTATCTCCTTTGTGCTCATATGTAATGTAGTAATAAAATTTCACTAGCTTTCTTTTAGCCACTATTCTCAACCGTGTGCAAACATTTCAAGTTCTGAGAACGTTTTGCTACAAAACGTTTTTAAAATACTATACTTGTACTTTGTTTTTAAGAGAGCTTGTAGATATCAAAAGTCGAGTTTAACACTAGACAAACAAACTGTGATTTTTTCTACCCTTTCTTTTCATTCGTCCATTTTATCCTTCTATTTTAACTGCAGAAGGTCATATTTCTTTGAAACCTTAGTGGATCCATTGATAGGATACTAGAGCCTCCTGGTAGTGTTGGGGAATGGGTGGGGGGGGGGGGGGAAGAAGGGTAAACAAAAAGTTAAAGAATCGCTCTCTTAAGAAAAAAAAATATTCGATGTGAGATGTTCGAGTAGAATACTAAATATGAATTCACATCAAATGCGAGATGCTAGAGTAGAATACTAAATATGAATTCACATCAAATGCGAGATGCTAGAGTAGAATACTAAATATGAATTCACATCAAATGCGAGATGCTAGAGTAGAATACTAAATATGAATTCACATCAAATGCGAGATGCTAGAGTAGAATACTAAATATGAATTCACATCAAATGCGAGATTCTAGAGTAGAATACTAAATATGAATTCACATCAAATGCGAGATGCTAGAGTAGAATACTAAATTGTGAATTCACATAAGTTGTGAGATGTTCGAGTAGAATCCCATAAATGAATTAAATGTTAGATCTCCAAGTAGAATTTTGAATGTGAAAAGTAAGGACATAAACTGAAGTCATAATACAAGAAGGGGAATGGGATGGGGTGGGGGTGGGGGGGAGGTGGATAGTCTAGAGCAGGAGTGGCCAACCTATTTTCTGCTTGGGCCAGTAAATTGATTTTTAAAAACTTGAAGGGCAATCTAATTAATATCTATTTTGAATGTAAACTACAGTATTATATCAATATTAGTAAAGTATTCAGGTAAGTGTTGCAGCCACGATTGCCCAGTCGTTAGTAAACAGAACTACGAAGGACTAGAGGTAGGGTTCGATCCTAATCGACGGCTTCCGTGTTCACCCAGCCTTAAATGGGTACCGGATTTTTACTTGGAAAGTAAAGCGGCACGGGCGTAATACTGACCACATTATCGCAAAAAATCATGTGTCGAAGGTCTGTAAAAATTGTGGTCACTATCACCAGATTCCCTATACGCCACTTAGCGTGACATGTTTATACTATTCAGGTAAGCGTTTGGCACAAAGGTTTAAAAGTAATCCAGTTATTTATATAATCACATAATTTATTTTATACATTAACAAAAATTGTCATAAAAGGAAACATATTGAATTATTATAGAAAAATGCTGACTTCATTGAACATATATAACCTGTTGTTAAGAATATTCAAATGATGTGACATATCAACTAAAAATGCCAAATCACAAAGCCTCTCTTGGTTTTTAAGTAAACCACACTCCAAAGGCAAAACAGTTTTTGATTCCAAAAATTAAAGAACTCTATATTTTAATTTGAAAAAAAAAACGCAACGGCATTTTCAATTTAGAAAGCTACCTAATTGAGTTGTGAAGTAAGTGTTCACTATATTCATTTAATTGTTTTTCCAAAAGTTCTCTAAATATTCTTCGATTGAGGGCGCGTGAACGAATCATATTAATGCAACGCAGAACAGTATCAATGTCGTGTTGAAAGCTCATGTCTTTAGCACACAAAGCCTCCTGATGAATGATTCAGTGATGTGAAAGCTCATGTCTTTAGCACACAAAGCCTCCTGATGAATGATACAGTGATATGAAAGCTCATGTCTTTAGCACACAAAGCCTCCTGATGAATGATACAGAGATATGAAAGCTCATGTCTTTAGCACACAAAGCCTCCTGATGAATGATACAGTGATATGAAAGCTCATGTCTTTAGCACACAAAGCCTCCTGATGAATGATTCAGTGATTTGAAAGCTCATGTCTTTAGCACACAAAGCCTCCTGATGAATGATTCAGTGATTTGAAAGCTCATGTCTTTAGCACACAAAGCCTCCTGATGAATGATACAATGATATGAAAGCTCATGTCTTTAGCACACAAAGCCTCCTGATGAATGATTCAGTGATGTGAAAGCTCATGTCTTTAGCACACAAAGCCTCCTGATGAATGATTCAGTGATTTGAAAGCTCATGTCTTTAGCACACAAAGCCTCCTGATGAATGATTCAGTGATATGAAAGCTCATGTCTTTAGCACACAAAGCCTCCTGATGAATGATTCAGTGATTTGAAAGCTCATGTCTTTAGCACACAAAGCCTCCTGATGAATGATTCAGTGATTTGAAAGCTCATGTCTTTAGCACACAAAGCCTCCTGATGAATGATTCAGTGATATGAAAGCTCATGTCTTTAGCACACAAAGCCTCCTGATGAATGATTCAGTGATATGAAAGCTCATGTCTTTAGCACACAAAGCCTCCTGATGAATGATACTGTGATATGAAAGCAACTTCCGATCTAAATACTGCACAAGCAAAGAACCATTTCTATTCCCTAACATTGCTGGGGCGCCATCTGTACAAATGCTCTCAAGTTTAGACCATTCAAGTTTATTGCTGCCAACATCACTATTTTCGACACAGTTTTTCACGGCCTCAAATATATCTCTTCCAGTTGTTGTCGATAAATTACAAAACCCTAAAAGCTCACGAAACACATCAAAATTGTCATTCATGCACCTCACAAACACAGATAACTGAGCATTATCTGTCATGTCGCCACTCTCATCTATTGGAATAGTGAAGTATCTGGAAACAGTTACATATTTGATCTGTTTTGATACATCGCCTGCCATTCCTTCAATGCGCCTAATAATTGCACGATAGGGAAATATTTTCTACCATTCGTTTGATATTGGTATCACCAGCGTTTTCAGCAAAGATGTATATACTTTCCTTAATAATATCACCGTCTGAGAACGGTCTTTTCTTCTTAGCGAAAAGAAGTGATATTTCGTAAGTAGCCTTTACCGTGTTTTTCATTTCTTTATATTTTTTAACAAATAAGTTGTGCATATATTGAAGCATTTTCTTCCTTTTTCTTTGAGATATTGTCAGTTCTTAAAGGAGAGAAAAGAGGATATGATTTGTTGAATGCATCATGTGTTTGCTTGAAATGCCTTTCCAAGTTGCGTTTTTTAGGAACTGCTACTGTCATTGAACTTTATCAAACAACTCGGTTTCCAAGCACTTCCCATTGTAAAGAGAAACTGTTCTTCCCATTTTCCATTACATACTCGGACACCCACTTCACTTTCACCTTTTCTCCTTGACACACCATGCTTGTTTGAAGCCATCTTAACTAACACTAACTGCCAGCATAGCACAACACAAGCTGCAATAGAGTGAACCAACCTCACAAAGTAAAAAATAACGTATCGACAATTATTTAGAAACGAATAGGTAAGACTGCCCCATCTGTTGCAAGAAATATTACTAACAAACTATACCACAAATTTACTACAAAATACAAAAAAATGGAAAGATTAATAATAAACTACAGTTTGATTTATTCGATCTCAAATTCACAGATGGTGAAGGGTTGTTAATTTTGTTAAATTGTTATATCTCCATAACGACTAGACCTAGATATGCCCAGCGTGTCTCAAGTGGAAGATCAACATTATATGTATTTCCGCCTCAGTTAAAACCGAGGCTAGGCTTATCAATTCATGTATTCTACGAAAGAGACCAGTAACGACAGAAACCTAACGGCGGCAAATGGGGTCTTGACAAAAGGAAGGTTGTACTTGAACATCGGCTTCCATGAATCCCGCCGTCTGATAGTGATACAGAGGTTCGCATCGGATCTTCAGCTAACCAAAATGTCTTGACGGGCCATTACTTAGTCCACGGTCCTAGGGTTGGCCACCTCTGGTCTAGATGTACGACGTCGGTCCCAGGACAGGAAGTACCCAGGTTCAAAGCCTACCCGAGGTGGTGATGATTGAAATATAAAAGTTAAAATAATTTAATCCGTGGTCTCTTTATGATGTTCCCCTAATCTCTTGAGTGGTGAGATCCCATGTCTAGCCCTCTCGGATAACGGCAATAAACAGGAGTTCCATCTATGTGCACTCATGCACGTCAAAGAACCCTTGGAAGTTAAAAGTGAAAAAGATTAGAACATAAATATGGCCTCTGCCCGGGCAAACTTGTTAGCAGATGATCCACACCGTGGATCCCATCCATGTCACAGAGTTCGTGCATGTGGGCTAGGATTCTTCTCGCATCTTCTCGAGGGGGATATCGCATCACCCATGGATTCGTCCGGTGTGCAGAGATGATGATGGTCCTAACAAGAAAAAAATAAAGAAACATAAAACAAGAATGAGACTAGAGCCAGTTATATCAGAGCCAGTCAACTTTCAGAAACAACAGATGACAAAACATGGCGGAGTAAAGCGATCTGGAAAGCATTTCATAGGAAGCCTTAATACTGAGAAGCAACAAGAAAAGATGAAAAAGAGGATGCAGAAGACGATGAAGCAATGAAATATTAAACACTATGATGAGTAACAAGGGAGCCGCGAAAGCTCTGTGGTTAGTGAACTGGACTACAAAGAACAAGAGGTAGGGTTCGATCCCAACCGACAGCTTCCGGGTTCACCCAGCCTTTAATGGGTACAGGATTTTTTTCTGGGAAAGTAAAGCGGCACGTGCGTAATACCGACCACATTACCCCAAAAATCACGTGTCAACGGTCTGTAAAATGTATGGTCACTAACACCATATTCCCTATACGCCACTTGGCGTGACGGGGGCACTTTTTTTTTTTACTTTTTAAGATGGGTAACAATCATGAGATGACGAATCAATGGAATATCAGACATTGAGAGGAGTTACAATCATACGATGATAAATCAATGAAATGTTAGAGATTGCGATGAGTAACAAACATGAGGTGATAGATAAATGAAATGTCAGAGATTGCGATGAGTAACAATCTAAAGATGATGAATCAATGAAATATCAGGCATTACGATTTGCAACAATAATGAGACAGATTGTTGTTGAAAACTTGCACGAACACTCCATTTTAGCCCTCTGCACTTAAACGTAGCCAAAATTGGGGAAAGAAAAAAAACACTTAGAGCAATATAGCAGTCCTAATTTATTACGTTGTTCAAATCCAAGTCAGAGTTGGAATCATGACAGCGGAGAGACAGACAATTGAACAGCTAGCACGGAACCCAAGTTGCTAACAACAAAGAACGCTGTAACGTACAGAACAGTAAGCAAATGTTGGACATAATACTGGCTAAAAATAGAGCTGACATAATCTTGTGGGGGCGATCTTTAACGGAAATTATCCTATATTCCAGTCTTTTCCAGCACTCGCAGAATTAAAAAGAGACAGAGTACCCGCTTTAGCCATCCATCAATCCAAACACCTATCCACAAAATAATTCATCTGTTTATCTATTTTTTCCATCTACTAACATGTCGTTTCAGCAATTTGATTCCTGTACCTACCTATCTGTCTGTAACTTTCTATCTGCCACTCAGTAAACGATTTTGTTATTCATTCTCTTGTTCTGTTTGGCACCCTTCCCATTCACCTGTTGACTCTTTTGTCTATACTTTTTGTTCATTTGTCAATGATTCCATCTCTCCGTTCGCGTAGCGATGTTTCAGTCATTTATTTATCCGTTCATTTGTAATTCAATTGGAGCCGCGATAGCTCATTGGTTAGTGAACTGGACTACAAAGGGCAAGAGGTAAGTTTCACCCAGCCTTTAATGGGTACCGGATTTTTTTCTGGGAAAGTAAAGCTGCACGGGCGTAATACCGACCACATTACCACAAAAATCATGTGCTGAAGGTCTGTAAAATGTATGGTTACTAACACCGTATTCCCTATACGCCACTTGGCGTGACAGGGGTACTTCACTTTACTTTTTATAATTCAATTATCCATATATTTTATCGTTTTTAATGTTTCATTTGTCCATTGAAGCTATCCATCTATATTTCCATATGCCAATCAGTCAGTCCATTATTTTGCCAACTCATTAATTCTTCCTCTTAAAATAACTTAATAATAAACTAGTCAATCCATTCATCCATATACATTCATTAATCAAGTTCATCAAGATGTCACACTTCATTTCATTGATTTAATCCATCCATTCGTCCGTCTATCCATCCATACATTTGTTTCGTCCAACCATCTTCCCATCCAACCACAAACCACCCCATCCACTCATCCATCCAGCGTGTCTTTCTATCAAACCATTCAACCACCCATCCATCTATCCATTCATCCATGCATTGATCCAACCACCCAGCGGGTTCTTTAATCAAACAATTCAACCACTTATCCATCCACCCACTCACTCACCCACCCACCCATCCATCCACCCACCCATCTGCCCATCCGATCATCCATCCATCTGTTCACTCACCCATCCATCCAAAAAATCTATACATTAACCCATCAATCCATCTGTACCTTCATCAAAATATTCAACTACCCATCCATCCATCCATCCATCCATCCATCCATCCATCCATCCATCCATCCATCCATCCATCCACCCATCCATCCATCCATCCATCCATCCATCCAAACACACATCAATCAATCCATCCAACCATCCATTAACCCTTCCACCAACCCATTCATCCATTCATCCACCAACCCATCCACCAACCCTTAATCCATCCATCCATTAGCCCATTCATCCATCCAACCTTCTATAATCCTACCCGTCCATTTATTTGCCCTACCCAACATCAACTTTACATTGCCAGCTATTTCAATACAAGACACCAGGATACCTCAAAGCTGTATCCTCCTCGATTCTTTATTTTACCACAACGGTTCTGAAAATGTCAAATCTATCGAACTGCTTCGTACATTTAATGGGATTGCTTGCCTAGCCTACAACTTTCCCTGACCTTTCAGCAATGCAACATTTTTGTTATTTTCTTAGTTGTCTCTCCTAGAACAGAAACCATTTCTGAATAAATAGTGCTTTCTGAATTTGTTTCCTGTGTTCCCACTAAATAGTGCTTTCTAAGTTTGTTTTCCCTGTTTTCCCACTAAATAGTGCTTTCTGAGTTTGTTTTCCCTGTTTTCCCACTAAATAGTGCTTTCTGAATTTGTTCCCTGTTTTCCCACTAAATAGTGCTTTCTGAGTTTGCTTTCCCACTAAATAGTGCTTTCTGAGTTTGCTTTCCCACTAAATAGTGTTTTCGGAGTTTGTTTTCCCACTAAATAGTGCTTTCTGAATTTGTTCCCTGTTTTCCCACTAAATAGTGCTTTCTGAGTTTGTTTTCCCTGTTTTCCCACTAAATAGTGCTTTCTGAGTTTGTTATCCCACTAAATAGTGCTTCCTGAGTTTGTTTTCCCACTAAATAGTGCTTCCTCAGTTTGTTTTCCCTGTTTTCCCACTAAATAGTGCTTTCTGAGTTTGTTTTCCCTGTTTTCCCACTAAATAGTGCTTTCTGAGTTTGTTATCCCACTAAATAGTGCTTCCTGAGTTTGTTTTCCCACTAAATAGTGCTTCCTCAGTTTGTTTTCCCTGTTTTCACACTAAATAGTGCTTTCTGAGTTTGTTTTCCCTATTGAGAATAGGAGCCACGATAGCTCAGTGGTTAGTGAACTGGATTGCAAAGGACAAGAAGTCCAGTTCGATCCTGATCGACGGCTTCCGGGTTCACCCAGCCTTAAATGGGTACCGGATTTTTTTCTGGGAAAGTAAAGCAGCACGGGCGTAATACCGACCACATTACCCCAAAAATCATGTGCTGAAGGTCTGTAAAAAATAGGGTCAATAACACCATATTTCCCTTTACGCCACTTGGCGTGACGGGGGTACTTTACTTTTTACTTTACTATTCCACTTTAGGCAACATTAAATCCTGTGATTATAATTTTCTATGGAACTTGATTCACTCAAAAAAAAAAATAATAATATTCAACACCAATATCATCTTTGTAAAATAACATTCCTTATCACAAAGTGTAAGCTGCCAAACATTCACCATGATGCAAACTCTTTGAAAAAAAACTATCAAGATAAAGACCATTCAGTAAAGGCGAGTTGCTGTCTTAACACAGAGGAAGATACGTCTTATGGTTCACTTACTAGGTAGGTTCTACAAATCCCTGCCAGAGTGGCTTTTTTTGGCCTTCGCGAAAAGACATTGTCCACGATAGCTAATATTTTTTAGTTAGCTGAGTGGCAGTGTTCCCTAGCGTTTGGCTTTTCGTGGCAAGGCGCTGTGCCACTGAGTACGGGTTCGATCCTGCCTTGGTCCATATTTTTTTCTGTTGTTGATTATTTGTCATTTTTTCCGAGTGCTGTAAACATACCTCTTCCTCTGAATTGATTCGCTGATTATCGCCTCGGAAGTTTCCCTCTATAATAATATTCATTTATTATTATTTGTCTCCAGTCTAAACCACTGGAAACTACTATTCGTGCTGTTTCGTCCTAAATGTTTGTCTGCAACGCAAGTATTCAGCCCTACCCTATCCGGTAGATAATTGTCTTAACAGGAAAAATATTTCCGAGATGTGATCGCAGCCTTATGCTATAGTCATGAGAACACCTTCGTGAAAAGACATTGTCCACGATAGCTAATTTTTTAGTTAGCTGAGTGGCAGTGTTCCCTAGCGTTTGGCTTTTCGTGGTAAGGCGCTGTGCCACTGAGTACGGGTTCGATCCTGCTTTGGTCCATATTTTTTTCTGTTGATTATTTGTCATTTTTTTTCGAGTGCTGTAAACATACCTCTTCCTCTGAATTGATTGGTTTTTTTAAGTTCTTCCTACAATAACAAAGGCAAACAAGAGAGAACATTACATTGATTTTAAGAAATAAATAGCTACAAATTTAATTATAGTGACTTAGGTATATATATATATATATATATATATATAAATATATATATATATATATATATATATATATATATATATATATATATATATATATATATATATATCTATTGTCCTTTCGAGCCGAAGACGGCACATAGGGCAGAACCACAATCTCAAAAACAGAAACCTTGCATGCCAAAATGGCACATATTACAGAGATCACTGCTCTAAAATATATGGCGCTGTTTCCATAACAATACTTTTTACAATGACAGCTTGTCAAGCCATCGATCAACCTCCTTAGTCGCCTCTTACGACATGCCTGGAAGGTCACAGTGTCACTATTCTTTACTTCCCTCATAATGAGGCCCCGGTAACACACGGATATTTATATATCAATTATTCTAAGCATTAGGATAATTAAATATTTGATTATAATTGTATTATGAATAATACATTATTTATGCTCTCTTACTTGTTTTTCCTTTCTCTTCTTTTACCTTTCAACTCCTTGTGGAACACATGTATTCAATAAACACTTTCCAAGCCATCTTGTTTCTTGCCACTTTTTTAATATTGCTCCATGTCTACCCCATTCTCTTCATTTCTACCTCCTCTTGTCTTCTCCAATTATATTTTTGCATTTTCTCTATTTTCTACCCTTGGGATTTTTTTTTTTCTAAAAACGGACTTGTCATATGATACGCTCACTTGGGTTCCGCAGTTTGTGATCTATCCGGCGCCATCGTCTTTGTCGCATCTCTTTGCTCACTGGTATTTTCGCATAGTTCTAACTTAGTAAATTTGTACTGTCATTTCTATCCTGTTATTTTGCACAAGCATCCATTAATGAAAGTCTTTAATTTCATGACTGGTAAGATGTTTTCTTTATCCCATTTAAATATATTCTTAAGGAAATGTAGCGGGATAGCAAGTTACCTCATTACTAGACAAAGATCTACGTACTTGTCTGTTTGCATCACTTTGAGCAGAGAACGCAGACAACAAAACCCTGCAGTCGTATAGGCAGAGGGGTACACCTTGATCAATGAAAATTCACCTGTGGATGCGGTTGTCCTTTACACTGATGGACCCGCAATATAGCACAGTTGAAGATCGTGGGCTTTTACAGTCCGCGTCAGAGGAAGAACAGTAATGGATCGGATCGGTGCTTTCGTTGTAAATACAAGTAGTATGACAATAGACATCATGGCATATTATGACGTAAGAGATCATGGCAAACCAGTAGTTTGACGTAAGAGATCATGGCAGTTACTACCAGTAGTTTGACGTAAGAGATCATGGCAGTTACTACCAGTAGTTTGACGTAAGAGATCATGGCAAACCAGTAGTTTGACGTAAGAGATCATGGCAGTTACTACCAGTAGTTTGACGTAAGAGATCATGGCAGTTACTACCAGTAGTTTGACGTAAGAGATCATGGCAGTTACTACCAGTAGTTTGACGTAAGAGATCATGGCAGTTACTACCAGTAGTTTGACGTAAGAGATCATGGCAGTTACTACCAGTAGTTTGACGTAAGAGATCATAGCAAACCAGTAGTTTGAAAATTGATATTATGACAGTAACTACCAGTAGTTTGATAATAGAGATCATAGCAGTAACTATCAGTAGTTTGATAATAGAGATCATGGCATTAACTACCAGTAGTTTGACAATAAAGATCATGGTAGTAACTACCAGTAGTTTGATAATAGAGATCATGGCATTAACTACCAGTAGTTTGACAATAGAGATCATAGCAGTAACTACCAGTAGTTTGACAATAGAGATCATAGCAGTAACTACCAGTAGTTTGATAATAGAGATCATGGCATTAACTACCAGTAGTTTGACAATAGAGATCATGGCATTAACTACCAGTAGTTTGACAATAGAGATCATAGCAGTAACTACCAGTAGTTTGACAATAGAGATCATAGCAGTAACTACCAGTAGTTTGATAATAGAGATCATGACAGTAACTACCAGTAGTTTGACAATAGAGATCATGACAGTAACTACCAGTAGTTTGACAATAGAGATCATGACAGTAACTACCAGTAGTTTGACAATAGAGATCATGACAGTAACTACCAGTAGTTTGACAATAGAGATCATGACAGTAACTACCAGTAGTTTGACAATAGAGATCATGACAGTAACTACCAGTAGTTTGACAATAGAGATCATGACAGTAACTACCAGTAGTTTGACAATAGAGATCATGACAGTAACTACCACTAGTTTGACAAATGATATCATGATAGTAACGACCAGTAGTTTGACAATCGATATCATGACAGTAATTACCAGTAGTTTGACAATCGATATCATGACAGTAATTACCACTAGTTTGACAAATGATATCATGGCAGTAACTAACAGTAGTTTGACAATAGAGATCATGACAGTAATTACCAGTAGTTTGACGATGGGGGTAATGGAAGTGACTAAAGCAATGGCTTGGCTAGAAACACAATCTTTTACTCAAGAGAATTTTCTGATTGATTCGATGAGTATGCTCAGGAAAAAGGAAGGCGGCTGGCAATGACGGCAATGTGTAGATTCGCTACAGAACTCAGATCTGATTTGGGTTTGTTTCATCTTCGTTCCTTTACACTGTAAGATGATACAAAGGAGCTGACATCCTGGCTGGAACAGCCACCGTGGATGGTGGATGTTCAATGGATCGAGCTGACATTCTGAATGCCCTTAGGAGGCAGGGCGCACCGATGATTCAGTCTATGATCATGAATCTACAATCATATCAGACTGCACGGTCATCAGGTCAAAACTGGGCATGCCAGAAGGGAGCGCTGTGCATGGAAACACAGACGAATAAAAAATCAAAACTGAACTGTAGTCATCAGGCTCCACACACTAAGGAGAAAGTCTGGTCACTTATAGACATGTTCGGCGTTCAATGTGAACGATCGGTCGACTAAACTAAACTAAACTAAACTAAACAAAACTAAACTAAACTAAACTATACTAAACTAAACTAAACTAAACTAAACTAAACTAAACTAAACTAAACTAAACTAAACTAAACTAAACTAAACTAAACTAAACTAAGCTAATCTAAACTAAACTAAACTAAACTAAGCTAATCTAATCTAAACTAAACTAAACTAAACGACTCTAAAATAAACTAACCTAGGGTCGTAGCTCCGAAAAGTTTAGAACTGCTGGTCTAAAAAAAACATATTGGAAAATGAACATGGCTGAAGACCGCTAAACGCACAAATGAAAGAGTTGGAATAGACACACGAGGGCCAACGAAAAAACATACTGGAGTTACCTGAAAAAAAAAAGGTTTTATGAAGACAGGAACAATTAGAAAACGTTTGTTGAAGACGCGAGCTTAGCTAGGAGCAAAGAGGTTAATAGTTGTTTTGTTTATGATAATGATGAAGATGATTTTGATGTTTGTGATGACGATTGTGTATTGATGGAGAGCGTGATTGCAATGTTAATGATATTCATGATTGTGGACAAGTCGATGATAATCGTTCTGATACGATTTTGAAGATGATGTTGGGGATGATAATGATGGTTGTGGCGATTAAGGACGCTAGTAGAGATGTCAGTTTACAGATATTCTAATCGTGTTGAAATGTTTGATGTGTTTCTGATACTGGCGATGGTAGTGATGGCAGTGATCGCGACAATCGAATTGATGATAATGGTACTGGTAGTAACTGTGATGATAACGGTTTTAATGACAGTGAGGCTGATAGTGGTACTAGTATTCTCTGTGAGGATAACGGTTTTAATGACAGTGAGGCTGATAGTGGTACTAGTAGTGTCTGTGATGATAACGGTTTTAATGAGAGTGAGGCTGATAGTGGTACTAGTATTCTCTGTGAGGATAACGGTTTTAATGACAGTGAGGCTGATAGTGGTACTAGTAGTGTTTGTGATGATAACGGTTTTAATAACAGTGAGGCTGATAGTGGTATTAGCAGTATCTGTGATGATAAGGATTTTAATGACAGTGAGGCTGATAGTGGTACTAGTAGTGTCTGTGATGATAGTGGTACTGGTAGTAGCTGTGATGATAGTGGTACTAGTAGTGTCTGTGATGATAGTGGTACTGGTAGTAGCTGTGATGATAGTGGTACTAGTAGTGTCTGGGATAATAAGGATTTTAATGACAGTGAGGCTGATAGTGGTACTAGTAGTGTCTGTGATGATAGTGGTACTGGTAGTAGCTGTGATGATAGTGGTACTGGCAGTGTCTGTGATGATAGTGGTACTGGCAGTGTCTGTGATGATAGTGGTACTTGTAGTGTCTGCGATGATAGTGGTACTGGCAGTGTCTGTGATGATAGTGGTACTGGTAGTAGCTGTGATGATAGTGGTACTAGTAGTGTCTGTGATGATAGTGGTACTAGTAGTGTCTGTGATGATAGTGGTACTGGTAGTAGCTGTGATGATAGTGGTACTAGTAGTGTCTGCGATGATAGTGGTACTAGTAGTGACTGTGATGATAGTGGTACTGGTAGTGTCTGTGATGATAGTGGTACTAGTAGTGTCTGTGATGATAGTGGTACTGGTAGTAGCTGTGATGATAGTGGTACTGGTAGTAGCTGTGATGATAGTGGTATTAGTAGTGTCTGCGATGATAGTGGTACTGGCAGTGTCTGTGATGATAGTGGTAATGGTAGTGTCTGTGATGATAGTGGTACTAGTAGTGTCTGTGATGATAGTGATACTGGTAGTAGCTGTGATGATAGTGGTACTGGTAGTGTCTGTGACGATAGTGGTACTAGTAGTGTATGTGATGATAACAATTTTAATGACAGTGAAGCTGATAGTGGTACTAGTAGTGTCTGTGATGATAGTGGTACTGGTAGTAGCTGTGATGATAGTGGTACTGGCAGTGTCTGTGATGATAGTGGTACTTGTAGTAGCTGTGATGATAGTGGTACTAGTAGTGTCTGTGATGATAGTGGTACTGGCAGTGTCTGTGATGATAGTGGTACTGATAGTGTCTGTGATGAAAGTGGTACTAGTAGTGTCTGTGATGATAGTGGTACTGGTAGTAGCTGTGATGATAGTGGTACTAGTAGTGTCTGTGATGAGAGTGGTACTGGCAGTGTCTGTGGTGATAGTGGTACTGGTAGTTGATGTGACGATAGTGGTACTGGTAGTTGCTGTGACGATAGTGGTACTGGTAGTTGATGTGACGATAGTGGTACTGGTAGTTTATGTGGCGATAGTGGTACTGGTAGTTGATGTGACGATAGTGGTACTGGTAGTTGATGTGACTATAGTGGTACTGGTAGTTGCTGTGACGATAGTGATACTGGTAGTTGCTGTGACGATAGTTGTACTGGTAGTGGCTGTGACGATAGTGGTACTGGTAGTTACTGTGACGATAGTGGTACTGGTAGTGGCTGTGAAGATAATAGTACTGATAGTGGCTGTGACGATAGTGGTACTGAAAGTTGATTGTGATGATAGTGGCGCTGGTATGGATGTGATGATAGTGGTACTGATAGTGGCTGTGATAATAATGTTACTGGTAGTGGCTGTGATAATAATGGTACTGTTAGTTACTGTGACGATAGTGGTACTGGTAGTGGCTGTGATGATAATGGTACTGGTAGTGGCTGTGATGATAGTGGTACTGGTAGTGGCTGTGATGATAGTGGTACTGGTAGTGGCTGTGATGATAGTGGCACTAATATTGGCTGTGATGATAGTGGTACTAGTATTGGCTGTGATGATAGTGGTATTGGTAGTGGCTGTGATGATAGTGGCGCTAATATTGGCTGTGATGTTAGTGGTACTTGTATGGCTGTGATGTTAGTGGTACTGGTAGTGGCTGTGATATTAGTGGTACTGGTATGGCTGTTATCATAGTGGTACTGGTAGTGGCTGTGATGATAGTGGTACTGGTAGTGGCTGTGATGATAGTGGTACTGGTATTGGCTGTAATGATAGTGGTACTGGTATGTCTGTGATGATAGTGGCACTAGTATTGGCTGTGATGATAGTGGTACTGGTAGTGGATTTGATGATAGTGGCACTAGTATTGGCTGTGATGATAGTGGTACCTGTATGGCTGTAATGATAGTGGTACTGGTAGTGGCTCTGATATTAGTGGTACTGGTATGGATGTTATTATAGTGGTACTGGTATGGCTGTGATGATAATGGTACTGGTAGTGACTGTGACGATAGTGGTACTAGTAGTGGTTGTGATGATAGTGGTACTTATAGTGGCTGTGATGATAGTGGCACTAATATTGTCTGTGATGATAGTGGCACTAGTATTGGCTGTGATGATAGTGGTATCGGTAGTGACTGTAATGTTAGTGGAACTAGTATTGGCTGTGATGATAATGGTACTGGTAGTGGCTGTGATGATAGTGGCACTAATATTGGCTGTGATGTTAGTGGTACTTGTATGGCTGTGATGATAGTGGTACTTGTAGTGGCTGTGATGATAGCGGTACTTGTAGTGGCTGTGATGATAGTGGCACTAATATTGTCTGCGATGATAGTGGTACTTGTAGTGGCTTTGATGATAGTGGCACTAATATTGGCTGTGATGATAGTGCTACTGGTAGTGGCTGTGATGATAGTGGTACTTGTAGTGGCTGTGATGATAGTGGCACTAGTATTGGCTGTGATGATAGTGGTATCGGTAGTGACTGTGATGATAGTGGAACTAGTATTGGCTGTGATGATAATGGTACTGGTAGTGGCTGTGATGATAGTGGCACTAATATTGGCTGTGATGTTAGTGGTACTTGTATGGCTGTGATGATAGTGGTACTGATAGTGGCTGTGATATTAGTGGTACTGGTATGGCTGTTATCATAGTGGTACTGGTAGTGGCTGTGATGATAGTGGTACTGGTAGTGGCTGTGATGATAGTGGTACTGGTAGTGTCTGTGATGATAGTGGTACTAGTAGTGTCTGTTTTGATAGTGGTACTGGTAGTAGCTGTGATGATAGTGGTACTGGTAGTGTCTGTGTTGATAGTGGTACTAGTAGTGTCTGTGATGAGAGTGGTACTGGCAGTGTCTGTGGTGATAGTGGTACTGGTATTTGATGTGACGATAGTGGTACTGGTAGTTGCTGTGACGATAGTGGTACTGGTAGTTGATGTGACGATAGTGGTACTGGTAGTTGATGTGACGATAGTGGTACTGGTAGTTGATGTGACGATAGTGGTACTGGTAGTTGCTGTGACGATAGTGGTACTGGTAGTTGCTGTGACGATAGTGGTACTGATAGTTGCTGTGACGATAGTGGTACTGGTAGTTACTGTGACGATAGTGGTACTGGTAGTGGCTGTGAAGATAATAGTACTGATTGTGGCTGTGACGATAGTGGTACTGGTAGTTACTGTGACGATACTGGTACTGGTAGTGGCTGTGATGATAGTGGTACTGAAGGTTGATTGTGATGATAGTGGCACTGGTATGGATGTGATGATAGTGGTACTGATAGTGACTGTTATAATAATGGTACTGGTAGTTTCTGTAATAATAATCGTACTGTTAGTTACTGTGACGATAGTGGTACTGGTAGTGGGTGTGATGATAATGGTACTGGAATTGGCTGAGATGATAGTGGTATTGGTAGTGGCTATGATGATAGTGGCACTGATATTGGCTGTGATGATAGTGGTACTTGTAGTGGCTGTGATGATAGTAGTACTGGTAGTGGCTGTGATGATAGTGGCACTAATATTGTCTGTGATGATAGTGGCACTAGTATTGGCTGTGATGATAGTGGTATCGGTAGTGACTGTGATGATAGTGGCACTAGTATTGGCTGTGATGATAATGGTACTGGTAGTGGCTGTGATGATAGTGGCACTAATATTGGCTGTGATGTTAGTGGTACTTGTATGGCTGTGATGTTAGTGGTACTGGTAGTGGCTGTGATATTAGTGGTACTGGTATGGCTGTTATCATAGTGGTACTGGTAGTGGCTGTGATGATAGTGGTACTGGTAGTGGCTGTGATGATAGTGGTACTGATATTGGCTGTAATGATAGTGGTACTGGTATGTCTGTGATGATAGTGGCACTAGTATTGGCTGTGATGATAGTGGTACTGGTAGTGGATTTGATGATAGTGGCACTAGTATTGGCTGTGATGATAGTGGTACCTGTATGGCTGTAATGATAGTGGTACTGGTAGTGGCTCTGATATTAGTGGTACTGGTATGGCTGTTATCATAGTGGTACTGGTATGGCTGTGATGATAATGGTACTGGTAGTGACTGTGACGATAGTGGTACTAGTAGTGGTTATGATGATAGTGGTACTAGTAGTGGCTGTGATGATAGTGGTACTGGTTTATGGCTGTAATGATAGTGATAGTGGTACTGGTATGGCTGTGATGATAGTGGCACTAGTATTGGTTATGATGATAGTGGTAATGTTAGTGGCTCTGATGATAATGGTACTGGTAGTGGCTTTGATGATAGTGGCACTAGTATTGGCTGTGATGATAGTGGTACCTGTATGGCTGTGATGATAGTGGTATTAGTAGTGGCTGTGATATGAGTGGCACTGGTATGGCAGTTATCATAGTGGTACTAGTATGGCTGTGATGATAATGGTAATGGTAGTGGCTGTGATGATAGTGGTACTGGTAGTGGCTGTGATGATAGTGGTACTGGTAGTGTCTGTGATAATAGTGGTACTGGTAGTGGCTATAATGATAGTGGTACTGGTATGACTGTGATGATATTGACACTAGTATTGGCTTTGATGATAATGGTACTGGTATTTGGCTGTGATGATAGTGGTACTGGAATGGCTGTGATGATAGTGGTACTGATATGGCTGTGATGATAGTGGTGCTAGTAGTGGATGTAATGATAGTTGTACTAGTAGTGGCTATGATGATAGTGGTACTGGTATTGGCTGTAATGATAGTGGTACTGGTATGTCTGTGATGATAGTGGCACTAGTATTGGCTGTGATGATAGTGGTACTGGTAGTGGATTTGATGATAGTGGCACTAGTATTGGCTGTGATGATAGTGGTACCTGTATGGCTGTAATGATAGTGGTACTGGTAGTGGCTCTGATATTAGTGGTACTGGTATGGATGTTATTATAGTGGTACTGGTATGGCTGTGATGATAATGGTACTGGTAGTGACTGTGACGATAGTGGTACTAGTAGTGGTTGTGATGATAGTGGTACTTATAGTGGCTGTGATGATAGTGGCACTAATATTGTCTGTGATGATAGTGGCACTAGTATTGGCTGTGATGATAGTGGTATCGGTAGTGACTGTAATGTTAGTGGAACTAGTATTGGCTGTGATGATAATGGTACTGGTAGTGGCTGTGATGATAGTGGCACTAATATTGGCTGTGATGTTTGTGGTACTTGTATGGCTGTGATGATAGTGGTACTTGTAGTGGCTGTGATGATAGCGGTACTTGTAGTGGCTGTGATGATAGTGGCACTAATATTGTCTGCGATGATAGTGGTACTTGTAGTGGCTTTGATGATAGTGGCACTAATATTGGCTGTGATGATAGTGCTACTGGTAGTGGCTGTGATGATAGTGGTACTTGTAGTGGCTGTGATGATAGTGGCACTAGTATTGGCTGTGATGATAGTGGTATCGGTAGTGACTGTGATGATAGTGGAACTAGTATTGGCTGTGATGATAATGGTACTGGTAGTGGCTGTGATGATAGTGGCACTAATATTGGCTGTGATGTTAGTGGTACTTGTATGGCTGTGATGATAGTGGTACTGATAGTGGCTGTGATATTAGTGGTACTGGTATGGCTGTTATCATAGTGGTACTGGTAGTGGCTGTGATGATAGTGGTACTGGTAGTGGCTGTGATGATAGTGGTACTGGTAGTGTCTGTGATGATAGTGGTACTAGTAGTGTCTGTTTTGATAGTGGTACTGGTAGTAGCTGTGATGATAGTGGTACTGGTAGTGTCTGTGTTGATAGTGGTACTAGTAGTGTCTGTGATGAGAGTGGTACTGGCAGTGTCTGTGGTGATAGTGGTACTGGTATTTGATGTGACGATAGTGGTACTGGTAGTTGCTGTGACGATAGTGGTACTGGTAGTTGATGTGACGATAGTGGTACTGGTAGTTGATGTGACGATAGTGGTACTGGTAGTTGATGTGACGATAGTGGTACTGGTAGTTGCTGTGACGATAGTGGTACTGGTAGTTGCTGTGACGATAGTGGTACTGATAGTTGCTGTGACGATAGTGGTACTGGTAGTTACTGTGACGATAGTGGTACTGGTAGTGGCTGTGAAGATAATAGTACTGATTGTGGCTGTGACGATAGTGGTACTGGTAGTTACTGTGACGATACTGGTACTGGTAGTGGCTGTGATGATAGTGGTACTGAAGGTTGATTGTGATGATAGTGGCGCTGGTATGGATGTGATGATAGTGGTACTGATAGTGACTGTTATAATAATGGTACTGGTAGTTTCTGTAATAATAATCGTACTGTTAGTTACTGTGACGATAGTGGTACTGGTAGTGGCTGTGATGATAATGGTACTGGAATTGGCTGTGATGATAGTGGTACTGGTAGTGGCTGTGATGATAGTGGCACTAATATTGGCTGTGATGATAGTGATACTGGTAGTGGCTGTGATAATAATGGTACTGTTAGTTACTGTGACGATAGTGGTACTGGTAGTGGCTGTGATGATAATGGTACTGGTAGTGGCTATGATGATAGTGGTACTGGTAGTGGCTGTGATGATAGTGGCACTAATATTGGCTGTGATGATAGTGGTACTAGTATTGGCTGTGATGATAGTGGTATTGGTAGTGGCTGTGATGATAGTGGCACTGATATTGGCTGTGATGATAGTGGTACTTGTAGTGGCTGTGATGATAGTAGTACTGGTAGTGGCTGTGATGATAGTGGCACTAATATTGTCTGTGATGATAGTGGCACTAGTATTGGCTGTGATGATAGTGGTATCGGTAGTGACTGTGATGATAGTGGCACTAGTATTGGCTGTGATGATAATGGTACTGGTAGTGGCTGTGATGATAGTGGCACTAATATTGGCTGTGATGTTAGTGGTACTTGTATGGCTGTGATGTTAGTGGTACTGGTAGTGGCTGTGATATTAGTGGTACTGGTATGGCTGTTATCATAGTGGTACTGGTAGTGGCTGTGATGATAGTGGTACTGGTAGTGGCTGTGATGATAGTGGTACTGATATTGGCTGTAATGATAGTGGTACTGGTATGTCTGTGATGATAGTGGCACTAGTATTGGCTGTGATGATAGTGGTACTGGTAGTGGATTTGATGATAGTGGCACTAGTATTGGCTGTGATGATAGTGGTACCTGTATGGCTGTAATGATAGTGGTACTGGTAGTGGCTCTGATATTAGTGGTACTGGTATGGCTGTTATCATAGTGGTACTGGTATGGCTGTGATGATAATGGTACTGGTAGTGACTGTGACGATAGTAGTACTAGTAGTGGTTATGATGATAGTGGTACTAGTAGTGGCTGTGATGATAGTGGTACTGGTTTATGGCTGTAATGATAGTGATAGTGGTACTGGTATGGCTGTGATGATAGTGGCACTAGTATTGGTTATGATGATAGTGGTAATGTTAGTGGCTCTGATGATAATGGTACTGGTAGTGGCTTTGATGATAGTGGCACTAGTATTGGCTGTGATGATAGTGGTACCTGTATGGCTGTGATGATAGTGGTATTAGTAGTGGCTGTGATATGAGTGGCACTGGTATGGCAGTTATCATAGTGGTACTAGTATGGCTGTGATGATAATGGTAATGGTAGTGGCTGTGATGATAGTGGTACTGGTAGTGGCTGTGATGATAGTGGTACTGGTAGTGTCTGTGATAATAGTGGTACTGGTAGTGGCTATAATGATAGTGGTACTGGTATGACTGTGATGATATTGACACTAGTATTGGCTTTGATGATAATGGTACTGGTATTTGGCTGTGATGATAGTGGTACTGGAATGTCTGTGATGATAGTGGTACTGATATGGCTGTGATGATAGTGGTGCTAGTAGTGGATGTAATGATAGTTGTACTAGTAGTGGCTGTGATGATAGTGGCACTAGTATTGACTGTGATGATAGTGGTACTGGTATGGCTGTGATGATAGTGGTACTAGTAGTGGCTGTGATGATAGTGGTACTGGTATGGCTGTGATGATAGTGGTACAGGTATGGCTGTGATGATAGTGGTACTAGTATTGGCTGTGATGATAGTGGTACTGGTATGGCTGTGATGATAGTGGTACTAGTAGTGGCTGTGATGATAGTGGTACTGGTATGGCTGTGATGATAGTGGTACTGGTATGGCTGTGATGATAGTGGTACTAGTAGTGGCTGTGATGATAGTGGCATTAGAAGTGGCTGTAATGATAGTGGTACTGGTGTGTCTGTGATGATAGTGGTACTAGTAGTGGCTGTGATGATAGTGGCATTAGAAGTGGCTGTAATGATAGTGGTACTGGTATGGCTGTGATGATAGTGGCTCTAGTAATGGCTGTGATGACAGTGGCACTGGTATGGGTGTGATGATTGTTGTACGGCTAGTGTCTGTAGTGGTACTGGTGTGGCTGTGATGATCGTGGTACTGGTAGCGGCTGTGATGATCACGGTTTTAAGGACAGTGTGCTGATAGTTCTGTTGGTAGTGATACTAATAATTGTGTTGACTGCAGTGGTGATTATTTTTATGAGGATGATAATGATGGTTTTTGATGACAGTGTCATTATTGATAAAAGCGACGATAACGGAGATAATTGTAGTTCGATGTGACAACGGCTGCGATGATTGTTGTAAAAATGGTGGTTGTGATATTTGTGATAATGATTGTGATGCTGGATACGTTTATTTGGTAGATATTTATGATTCTAAAGATAACTATGATGACAAAGATAACCACATTACCCCTCACTCATCGCCATTTCAAATTTATTAACCGCTTTGTATGCCAGGGAATGTGACTTAATGCGTCCAGAGACGGCAGTGCGTGCCGAACATACGAGGATGTACACGAACTATACACCGAGCCTTCAAATCGAGTGAATAATGAGGGGCGACATCACTGACCTTGGACACTTGGGCTCTTTAATGTATTAGAAATATATCGATGGTTATGGGCTTTGGGATGAGATGGGGGATTTATTTTTAGATTGTGTGTGTGGGGGGGGGGGGGGAGTTAATGTTTGTATTAAGGAGAAATCATTCTCTGTAATGTTTGCAGTGTTTGCTAATGTCTTTAACCTTTGTAATGTTCGCGATGTTTGTAATATTTTATATATTTGCTCATGTTTGTAATATTTTATATATTTGTTATTTTAAAAAAATGTACCCCCGTCACACCAAGTGGCGTATAGGGAATATGGTGTTAGTGGCCATACATTTTACAGACCTTCGACACATGAATTTGGGGTAATGTGGTCGGTATTACGTCCGTGCCGCTTTACTTTCCCAGAAAAAAATCGGGTACCCATGAAAGGCTGGGTGAACCGGTGCCGTCTGTTGTGATCGAAGCCTACCTCTTGTCCTTTGTAGACCAGTTCACTAACCACTGAGCTATCGTAGCTCCCATATTTGCTAATGTTTGTAATATTTTATATATTTGCTCATGTTTGTATTATTTGGAATTTTTTGCTAATGTTTGTAATAGTTTCTTCTTCTTCTACCCTTTTCAGCTCCCTGTGGAGCATAGGTCTTCAACAAACATTTTCCAAGCCGTTCTGTTTCTTGTCATTCTTTTAAGATCATTCCATGTCTTCCCGATCATCTTCATCATAGCTGCTTCCATCTGTCTTTTCCAAGAGAATCTTGGTCTTCCTCATTGTCTTTTTCCTTGGGGGTTTCAAAATGAGCCTGTTGTGTAATACTCTCAGTTAGCTTCAGAGAGTAATAGTTACTATAGTTAGTATAGCAATAGTTGTGATAGTTTATATATATGCTAATATTTGTAATATTTTATAGTAGTGTGTGTACTGTTTATAAATGTGTGATGGTTGTAATGTTTGTATTATTTTTTATTATATGATTGTTTGTAATGCGTAAATATAAAGTACGAGACATGAAACGACGTTTTAGCACGCGAATTTTCACCCATTTGTGCTCGGCCGCCTATCCATAAGTGTTCGGAGACTTCTAGATAGTGTCGCTTCAAGCATCGAGGCTCGCGAAGCGAGGTGGCATTCCTCACCTTCCCAGAACAATAAACTGGTCCCCATTTCTGCCAGCGGCTGGGTCGACCGCGGGGGTATTTTTTTCTAACCACGAGCACAACTCACACTGCTTCCAGCGGGAATCAAACACGGGTTGTCCGAACGTCGGCAGCAAAGTTGGGTGGTTTTTCCAACTAGTAGGCTACCGAGGCCTCCCTCTTATAAAGTTGAAAGCGTGTTAACTCTTTCCGTACGTTTCTGGTAGGTAAAAAGAGGGTTAACACGCACAGTTCACTTCTTAGTCTTTATGGACTTCGTCAGAGGTCAAAGCTGGCGAACGCAAAAAAAAAAAAAATTGAAACATAGTCCGTCACGCGGTGTTGTGCAATGAACGAAACGTGCATAACCGGCGAGGTAACGACACGCTTATAAAAACGTAATAACTGTTTTATTAATCTAAATCTGTAGACGATCTTTGTATTTTTAATTCATTTCTGGGGATTTCTATTGGCTGTAGAACAAAGGTCGCATGCCCTGTATAGTCGCCCTTGATGTATTCAATTCAGAAAAAAAAAAACCACTTATTCTTGTATTCTACCTGACTTGAACTCACGAACCTGAGGAAGACACACAAAAAACATCGATTACTATCAATAATAATTTGAAAAAAAAGAGTGGATGTGAAATCAAGACCTTCAACTAGTCAAGATCCTCAGCATTAAATCTTCAGATTCTGATATGATTATTATTGAGATTCTGATATGATTATTATTGAAGATTCTGATATGATTATTATAGATCATCATCTACAAGTAGACGCAGACACCGTACTAGACATTATAAGAATCTAGACATCACTGAATGTTATGGAAGTATGTGGTCAGGTTTCATGTAAATACTATATCTGGACATCATATTGACTTTTTATTTCGCGGAAACCCTGAAGAAAATAATTCTGATATTTGTTAGATCTTAAATGTTTATTGTAATTTTTGTTTCCTTCTTTTTTATTATTTATTTTATGGTAGCCTGGGTGGTATAAATGTGGTGAATATTGGCACCTGGACAAGAAGCTCCCATGTTCGAATCCAGAGATAGGCGGTAGTTGTTACCTTGCAGCTTTACCCTCCACGATCTCTGAGTAGTGAGATGAGTCTGTCCTCTCGGATATCGGCGATAAACAGGTGTCGCATCCCGTGTGCATTCTGCGCACGTTAAAGAAACCTTTTTTCTTGGAAATTGAAAATAGTAAATGATCGCTGCTCCGACAAAACTGATGGGAAAAATCTACGCGAAAACTGTCGACGAAAAAAGAAAAGAAGTACCTCTAAAGTCGAAGATATCTGACTCAAGCACAAGGGATACCTGAGCAAACCGCTGCCAGTTTGAAACGGGAAACAAGTTATTTTCGCGCAAAATTCAGTTTCTCGGAACTTTGATAGAAATATAAAGCTGACGTAAGCAAACACAGAACAAACATTGCCATTATTATCCTTTACTGAATTCAGTTTCCCTTGCTCGGAAGCATAAACGCATGAGTTTCCTCCATGAATGTAGTCGCTATCAGTTGTCCAAGTTGCGTGTGTTCTCTTCGCTCTACTTAAGCACGTGTGACTCACTATCGGTTGCCAGCTCGTATTTTTTGCAAAATATATGTGAAATTATCTATCCATCTGACATTTGCATTTTAACAAGACATAAAACTAGACCGTTGGTTGTGGTAGCTGCAATCTCTTGAGATGATTGAACCACTTTACTTCTGTCATTTTCTGCTTTTATTTCTGGTATTTTCAACACCTTTCTGATGTTATAAATTCGTCTGACTAATGACATTTATTATTTATCCTTTGTAGTTCCATACTCAAAACTTGTACTATTCAAATCAAACGTACTATCAGCCCTGTTACGTACGCATGTGAGAGCTGGAAAACAACAAGAGACAGAGACAAAGTTGAACGCATTCGAAAATAAATGTCTGAGGAAAATACTTGGTATAACGTGGAACGAATATAAAAATAAACGAGGAAATTAGAGAAATCGCCAATCAACCACTAATATCTTCAGTAATAAAGAAAAGACGATGGTCATATGTTGGACATGTGATGAGGAGAAATAATAATCGAATAACAAGGCAAGCCCTAACAACAGGAAAGAGAAAAAGTGGCCGCCCCAGAGAGGCACTGAGAAGAACATTGATCAGAGAGGCAAGAGCAACATGAATCAGCCCCCTCAATGAGATAGAGTTGCCTGACACAGAACAGACCCAAATGGCGAGATATGATAAAAGATCTTTACAAAGATTGGAAACTGCTAGAATAAACAATTAGGTAAGAGAAAGAGTATTTGGGTGTATGCCCTATGGGCCGGCTGCAGCTCGAAAGGTCAATAGATAGATAGATAGCTCCATACTTCGCGCTGATGTTGTGTTCCCAATCACGTTGATTTTTAGCTTATAACTTTTCCTCAAGACTTCTTGTGGTTTCACTCGCACTCCATTTTTCCAGATACTAATCAGCTGCTCTAGATCCTTTCTTTTCCTTTTTTTTTTTCTGAACATATCTACAAATAATCGTATCTATGTACATTTTATTTTGATACAATTAATGTTATCTTGATAGTTTTTACTGGTCATTTGTATTCGTGTTTGTCCTAAGAAAACGAGAAATAAAACCAGTAACGCCTAGAATATTTGATGTTTCTTTCTTGCACCTCAGAAAAAGGGATGTTTGACAATATTCTATCATCATCATCATGTGTCATACCGGTTAGCGTGGGCGATCATGTCCTTACACAATCTCCTATCTACAGTGCTTCGTATCAGTTCTGTTGTTGACTGTTTTCCATGCCATGACACCAAGCTATCCAGTATTTTCTCTCTTTGTCCTCCGCGATCTCTCTTTCCTTTTATTTTGCCAGTTGTAACCAAGTATTGACGATGAAGTTTTAAAACAACTGAAAATAAAAATAGAACTACTAAATACAATTAAGACAAGACAAATGAAATTTGTGGGGCATGTTAAAAGACACAACGGCCTACTAAAAGTAATATTGGAAGGGACAATACAAGGTAAAAGAGGCAGAAGCAGACCAAGACTAACATGAACGAGTAACATCAAACGATGGACAAGTCAGTCTATGACAGCCTGCACCATCAAAGCAAGAAACAGAGTAGAATGGCGATCCATGGTAGCCAACCTTCGTTGCGGAGAAGGCACTCAATGATGATGATGAACCAAGTATTCTAACTTTACTCTTCTCATGATGTGCCCAAAAATGTTTATTGTTTCTTTCTGATGCTTTTTAGAAGTTTCCTTTTTGCGTTGGCCTCTTTGAGAATTTCTTCATTGGTCTTTTTAGCTGTCCAGGGAACTTTCAACATTCTTCTGAGAAATCCCATCTCCGTGTCCTCTAATCGTCTTTTCATTTGTTTGTCTAATGTCCATGATTCGCTTCCATATGTCAGAACTGACTCTATATAGCACAGATAAACGGTCTTTCTCACTACTACATGTATTTATATTGATTTATTGTATTAGATGTTTTTCATTTTCTGAAATGCTATTTTGGCCTGAGCTATTCTGTTTTTTTATTACTGTGGTACATCTTCCATCTGATATTATTGTACCAAAGTATTTGACGCGTTACATATGTTTCAGATTTGTTCTGTTTATATCTTGATGCTGCATGATGGTGATGTTTGTTGCAGTGTAGCTTTACTTAAATATAATACAAATTTGACAGTCTGTAAAAAGAAATATATTTATCCTATTAGTTTCTGTTAACTAAATTCTCTGCTTCGTTTTCTTAGTTTACATGCATTGAATTGGCGGCATATGTTTTTAAATTACATTATCTTCAGATTTTGCTTCTCATGTTATTCTTCTTCTTCTTTTCTTTCCTTCCTCATCTGCCATTCAGCGTCGTGGGGAGATATAATTTGCGGTCTTTTGCTCTTCTGTTCGCCTCTGCTGCTGTTATGTTTCCTAGTGCTTCTAATATTCCATTGATCCATCTTTTTCGTGGCCGACCCTTGGGTCTGGTATTCTCACAACGTTTGTTGAAGGCTCGTTGTGTTGTGTTTTGATCTTTCTGCCTTGTCACGTTGCCAAACTATTGTATCTGTTGTTTCCTTATATATTCTATGGCGGGGGCTATTCCTAGCTTTTTTCTCATTTCTTCATTTCTGATCTTATCTCTCAGGCTGTTTCCTGTCATTCGTCTAACACATTTAATCTCCGTAGAGGTCATTTTTGTTATTATTCTTGCATCTAGGGTACAGGTCTGGCATTGGTAGCACGACGTTGGGATGAAGATTATATTGTATAGTGCTCGTTTTGCCTCCAGTGTTATTTCCTTGTTGGACAATAGTGGTGATAACTGTCCAATGATTTGACAAGCTTTGTTGCATCTTGATTCTATCTCTGCTGTTTATGAATTATCGTTTGTCATTAGACTTCCTAGGTATTTGAATTTACGTTGTTCTGAAGTTGTATATACGAGTCTAAATGGTGACAATACACAGCGAGAATAAATGACTCATAGTTTTATACTTAACCTTTTGTATTATATTTATAACTTTAAGCCGTGGGAAGTTTTGAAACAGCTGACAATGAAAAAATAAATTTGAACAAATGACATTTTAAAGACACATAAAGACGATCTTCTTCATCCCAACGTTGTGCTACCAATGCAAGACCTGGACCCTAGATGCTAGAACAATAAGGAAATTAAGCTCTACAGAGACGAAATGTGTTAGACGAATGACAGGAAACAGTCTGAGAGATAAGATCAGAAATGAAGAAATGAGAAAAAAGCTAGGAATAGGCCCCGCCATAGAATATATTAGAAAACAACAGATAAAATGGTTTGGCAACGTGACAAGGCAGAAAGAACAAAACACAACACAACGAGCCTTCAACAAACGTTGTGAGAATACCAGACCCAAGTATCGACAACGAAAAAGACGGATCGATAGAATATTAGAAGCACTAGGAAACATAACAGCAGCAGAGGCGAACTGAAGAGCAAAAGACCGCAAACTATATCTCCCCTCGACGCTAAAAGACAGCAGGTGAGGAAGGAAAGCAGAAGAAGAAGAAGAAGATAAAGATGATTAATAAATACTAAAAGTCATCTTGAATAAAATACAAGTTAAATGAGGCCAAGACAGACAAAGTCTACAATTGACTGACTACATCTTGAAATAAACAGAAAAAAATCATGTTTGTGTGTACCATAAAGGTGATAGAGAGAAATGGTTCTCTGTGGTAGCCAACCTTTATTGCGGAGTCGGTATTTTGTCCTAATCTTGTCACGCCTCTTTTTTTGCATGGAATTAATATCACTCGTGATGTTCATTTGACATTATATTATATCGAGTAAAGTTGTATATTTTATCATTTATTTTCACTTACTTTGACCCTGTCTCTTTTCCTGTAGGCGAATATTATATTCGTAACTTCGCTAGTACCATCCTTCTTATGCTGTAAAGCCGTAACCACTTAACTTTTCAACTCCATTAATCTGACAGCACAAATCCTGTTTTTGATTTCCGATACTTCAAGTGCATCGGCAAATCTTTTTTTTTAAAAATATATTTTAACTTATCAACAATGTGATATGATTCAAATGCAATTTGCCTTCAATTAAAAACCGATTTTTTTGTTGTTGGCAGAGCAGTGATTGTAAACACTGAAATAATGCATTATCGATGTTCATTGTAGCTGTAACAGGGGATGTAAGAATATAGGGAAATAATGGAGTTAGGGACAGTGTAAGGAGAATTGAGAGAACCATCTTAGGTGTGGGGAAAGTGACATTCACGGGATGAGGTGTGAACTGTGTTTGGGTGAGTAGAGATGGGAAAGTCTCGTGGTTTGGGGACTGGCGAGAAGCACGGAGGAGTGAATAGACTTATGGGAAGTGTTAGGTGAGATAGAGGCTATGACGTGAAGAGATTTAATTAGCTGGGAAATTACTTAGGTAGTTTTTGATTGGCTGATGTACGAGATACTTAAGGCTTGGCAGAGGGTTTCCAGACAGAGAAATCACATGTAAGCTAATGAAATAGGAGACTGGCCGCGCCGCTAGGGCGTTGGGCCATTTGTAGCAGTAACCGATCAAATGTTCTTTATTAGTTAGGAGTGGGTAGCATGGAGTTTCCAAACAAGAAGGAAATTAGATGGAAACGAAGTAAATAGAAAGACACAGTGGATTTAAGTTAGGCTCTTGTAATAGTACCCAAGCAAAAGCTCTTTATTAGTAGGAGTGGGTAGGATGGAGTTTCAGTCAAAATAGATACAAGATGGAAACTTAGTAACTAGGACGACACAGTTGAGATAAGCTGGTAGGACCGAGCAAACGCTCATTTAGTGAGAAGTGAGTAGCGTCTGGTGAGACAGTCTTGAGATTGGTTATAAGAGTCGAAGGTAAATGATATTTCCTTAGCATTTACTTTGATACAGGAGCGGTGATGCAAGGCCACTGGGCTTTGTTATATTGATGCATTTCTGTTTGTTGGACTATAACAGTAAAGTCTAACTATTCTTTTATACGAGAGACTTGCGTGTACAAACCGGTACATGTAAACCATGTGCTGTATTCCAACCAAAGTCTTCAAATTTGACAGTCTACACCAACGACTGAGCACAGGCATTGAAGAAAAGAGCAAGCGGCCACGGTGAGATTTAAAAAACCACATATCCACATCTCCACATATTCAACATACATAACGTCTCCACATATTCAACATTTAGAGTCCTCTACATATAAGACCTCTACATATGAGACCTCTACATATAAGACCTCAACATATGAGACCTCTACATATAAGACCTCTACATATAAGACCTCAACATATGAGACCTCTACATAAAAGACCTCTACATATGAGACCTCTACATATAAGACCTCTACATATAAGACCTCTACATATGAGACCTCTACATAACCACCTCTAGCTCAATGCACTTACGCTAGCTCTTAGAAACTGAGAAAAAAATGAAACAACCAAAAACAAAATAAAATTACACATTATCCAATGCTATGCACCAACCAACGATAAAGATGATTTCTATAAACAGCTGCAATGTCAGATGGATGCAAGACGAGCCAAGGATATTAGAATCTTGATGGGAGGCCTAAATGCTAAAGTAGGATCAGACAACAGAGGCTTCGAAGAGATTATGGGAAAACATGGACTTGGAGATATAAACGAGAATGGAGAGATATTTGTGAATTTCTGCGCCCTTAATCAAGTGAGCCTAGGAGGAACAATATTCCAACATAAAAAAATACACAAAGCTACATGGATGTCACCAGATCATAGAACGGAAAATCAAATTGATCACATATTTATTAATAAAAGAGGTAAAGGCATCAAGATGCACCAAGATGCGTAGAGATGCGAAGCTGCTGTAAAGCTGATGATAATGGCGATACTAAAAAAAGGAAGAAAAAAAGTGGTATAGTAACAGCTTTACGTGGTAATGGACGAAACAAAACGGACGAAACATTACCACGTAAAGCTGTCACCATACTACTTTTTTTCTTCCTTTTTTTTAGTATCGCTATGTATTAATAATAAGTTTAAGTCATCCTTAGAAGATGTAAATGTATATAGAGGGGCAGATGTAGCTTCTGATCATCATCTTCTGATCGCCAAACTTAAAATTAAACTAAAAAGGTATACTACAACGAAGAAGGGTAGAAAGTATTTCAATGTAGGGTTTCTTAAAGAACAAGGAATTCAAGATAAATTCGCAGTCACAATATCAAACAAATAATAAGTCCTCCAACAACTATAAAGTACAATAAATATAGAAGATCATTGGAAACAGGTAAAAGATATATGGAAAGAGACATGCGAAGAAACACTAGGGAAAAGAGAACGCCAGAATAAGGCATGGATGACAGCAGAGACCCTGGACAAAATTAAAGAAAGAAAGAACAAGAAAGCAGACATAAATAAAAGCAAAACGAGAAGTAATAAAGCCAAGACACAGGAAGCTTACACAGAGGTGAACAAAGAACTGAGAAGATGCATTAAAAAGGATAAGAGGAAATATATAGATGAACTAGCTAAAGAGGCAGAAGAAGCAGCAAATAAAGGGAATATGAAAGAACTGTACAACAGCACAAAGAAATTAAGTGGAAAATACAAACAGATCAATGCCTTTATTAAAGATAAAAAAGGAAATCTGCTTAGTAATATAAGGTAACAAATGATGAGATGGAAAGAGCACTTTGAAGAAGTTTTGAACAGACCCAGCTCAAATAATCCTCCAGATATACTACCAGCAGAGGAAGAGTTACACGTTAACTGCGGAAAACCAAGCAAAGAAGAAATAATGAGAGCCATCAAACTATTAAAAATGGTAAAGCCACAGGACCAGATGAAATTCCTTCGGAAGCCGTCAAAGCAGATATTAACACCTCTACCAAGATGCTACATAATCTATTAGATAAAATTTGGGAGAGGGAAGAAATACCTAAAGATTGGAAAGAATGTTATATGATCAAACTACCAAAGAAAGGAAGTTTACAGGAGTGCACAAATTATAAGGGAATTATGCTACTATCAGTGCCAGGAAAAATATTAAACAGAATCATTCTGGAGAGACTAAAAGAGGGCATAGAGAAACATTTGAGAGATGAACAAGCAGGTTTTAGGAAGAACAGATCATGTGCTGATCAAATAACTACTCTACGTATAATAGTGGAACAAAGTTTAGAACTAAAATCCCCACTTTATATTGGATTCATAGATTACGAAAAGGCATTTGATAGTTTAGACAGAAGAATGATTTGGAAGTTGAATCATTACGGAATCCCCATAACGTTTATTAACCTGATAAAAACAATGTATGAATGTACTAAATGTAGTGTGGTGCATGAAGGACAGCTTACAGAAGCATTTGAAATAAGAACAGGAGTAAGGCAGGGATACCTTCTGTCTCCATTTCTCTTTCTACTGGCCATAGATTGGATTATGAAAATAACTCAAAACAACAGAAATGGAATCCAGTGGTCACTGACCAAACAACTTGATGATTTAGACTTTGCTGATGACATAGCTCTCCTATCACACAGCCATCAACAGATGCAGGATAAAATGAGCATACTCGAAGAGAGATCCCAACAGCTAGGACTGAAGATTAATAGAGATAAGACGAACATTATGAGAATTAATACAGTTGGCAATGACCAAATAAAACTAGGAGAAATACCTCTATTAGATGTACAATCTTACATATATCTGGGCAGTAATATAGATAAAGAGGGAGAAACAGAAAATGAAACCAAAATAAGGATATAAAAAGCAAGAGGAGCTTTCATTGCACTGGGAAACATGGAAATCCAAAGAAATTAGGTTAAATAAAAAAATAAAAATTTTCAACTCAAATTTTAAGGCGGTCCTATTATTTGGCTGTGAAACATGGAGAACAACAAAATTGTCAATCACGAAGATACAGACTTTCATTAATGGATGCTTACGCAGAATAAAAGGATGGAAATGGCAGGACAAAATCACTAACATAGAACTATGGAAATGTACCAGTCAAACACCAGTGGATAAAAAGATACAGCGAAGACGATGGCGCTGGATAGGATACACACTACGGAAGCCAACTGAGAGTATTACACAACAGATCCTTTTTTGGAATCCCCAGGGGAAAAGACAAAGAGGAAGACCAAGGAATTATTGGAGAAGACAGATAGAAGCAGAGATGAAGATGATGGGGAAGACATGGAATGATCTTAAAAGAATGGCAAAAAATAGAACGACTTGGAAAGTGTTTGTTGTAGACCTATGCTCCACTGGGAGCTAAAAAGGTAGAATAAGAAGAAGATATGAGACCTCTAGATATAAGACCTCTACATATGAGACCTCTACATAACCACCTGATGTAGTTGTTTTTTTCGGACGGGTGCGCGGTCACTCATACACCGCTGCCTGAACCTCATCAAAATCCCGAAATGTAGTCTCACTTAGGCGCATTCTTCAGTGGACCGCCGACCTGAGAATGTGACTGTGAGAGTTAGGGTGTGGGATGCACTCAAACGACAGTTCTTCAGTTGTGACACCAGCTCTAGTTGTGGCTTTGCATTGTTGTGTAGGAGACATACTCCCATCGTAGAAAATCTGAGCCGTTTCTGGCCAATAGTTGGCTTCAGTGTTTTCCTCAAACGATTTAAGTAGCTGGCACTGGTCACGGTGTTTTCATCGGGGCTTGTAGTGCTCTAAGATCGGTCCGCTGTGATCACTGAAGAATAATCAACATGACCCTGACTACATCGACAACTGTTTTGGAAACAGAGATGTCGCTCTACTTCATGCTTTATCACCTTCATTTGGCTCGTAGAAATGTTCCAAGCTCTCATTCATTGTGACGATGCGCAGGATAAATTCACAACTATTAGTCTCAAATCGATGCAACAGTTCTTTGCAAGCATCAGCACGTTTCTCTTTCATTTTATGTGTCCATCGCTTGGGTTCCCATCGTGAACACACTTTTCGGAAATTTAGCTCGTAATGAATGATATAATGGGCTGATCTAACACTAATATCCAGTGGTACAATATCCTTGACCACTACACCGGTTTCCCCATATAAACGGTACCAGTTCCCCCATATAAACTGCACCAGTTCCCCCATATAAACGGCACCAGTTTCCCCATATAAACGGCAGCAGTTTCCTCATATCACGTTCTCCACATCTGAAAAGCTGTCTTCCGTGACTGCCAGGAATGTTTGACCCGAGCAAAGAGAATCACTCTAGTGACGCAGTTCTTGAACTTATAAGTGCAGTCAAAGGCTTATGTACGACTCACACACATGTTATTGTACTGAATCCTCATCCGATGATGCATTTCTATAGGGTTCACTATAAAAACATATTCGGAAATTTTGATGCTCATGATTTGTACAATTTTGCTGGAACGCCGTCATCTTGTCGAATTGTTTTCAAGCGTCTATGCTTGTCGAGATCGTATCAGTGCTAAAATTCGATAGCTCAAGGTCACCTTCACCGCATACCAGATACACAATAATATCAGTCATACTCGCGATTTTTAATACAACTGTCCGGGTTCCCACTGAACCAATCTTGTATCAGTAATTACTTGTTTTTACTTAATCATCTACAATTGTCGGTGGTTTCATTTTGCCAGTTTTTAACCATCTACTTATAATTATATATATATATATATATATATATATATATATATATATATATATTACTATATACTTAAATATTTGCTATCTATCTATATATTTAGTATCTACAAAAATATTTACTATCTACTGTTGTGTTTTTGAAGAAGAATGTAAAGAAGAGTGGGTTTGCCATTGCTAATTTTAGTTACCACGTGTGAACCGTGATGACAGAAACGTGTTGCGTTGGCAGACATCTTGTATAGTATTTCCTATTCTCTGCTGCTGTTTTGGATGTATTTTCATAATGATATTTATCTATGTATTTCTCATGTTTCTTTTTTGAAATCTTCTGACACTACCATTGTCGATAAATTAGTTGTGTATTCATCTGGACCTGGCTCGCCACCTGTCTTGCGGACAACCACCTGCCATTTTTTCCCTCCTTCTTTAAAAGTTGAGTTTCTCTTCCAGATGGGAAGAAAACATTGTTTTGTGACAGTTTCACGGTTCTTGAATGATCAGCGTCTTCAAGATGGCGGATCTAGTCCACGTCCTCTCGATCGCTGCAGAAAGTGCACCCAGGGTCTGAGTAATTTCGGATTTCCTTTGCACATTTCTGCGTTAAAGTCAAAATGATGATATACTCAATACATCTGTGTCGCAAAAGTGAGGTCGTAGGCCGACAACAGTCCGTTTTTGACGAATCAAGTGTTGTGAGTGAGACCTTCCACCGTCTAGACTTGATCTGCGCTTTACGTCACATTAGTGCTGTTCAAGACCGTTATTGGAATTCTTTGACCCAAGATATTTCCATGTTACACATTAATGTAAACTACTTCGTCAGCCGCAGTTTAGTCTCTTTGGGGAAGTTGCTTCGTGTTTTGTTCGTCGTAGGCTGCTTACACTTGAGTAATCAGACAGAAATCTAAAGGGAACGAGATTATTAGTGGCCGGCAACATTGTTGTGTGCTACGTCATCGTAATGGTTCCCTAAACCGGCCGTGCGCAAATCTTACGGTTTGCTGCTTGATGTGCGACGGGGATAATTGATGACTGATTGTGTGTCTATATGTTCGGAATTGGAGTCATCAACGATGGCCTAACACCATCAAGTGCTACGACGATCATAATTTTCAAGAGGACATGACTTACCGGTATATGGGGATAGGCGGCGGGAACAATTGAAGTTGAAGGCTATGCATGAAAAGTGTTCCTTGTTGCAGTTTCCTCATATTCCAAGTCGCATGCCTGTGTTAGTCACCTCTAGTGACTCGGGCAGATGGTGCTCGTAAACCTGGGAAGGCCGACCATCTAAGGGCAGAATCCCCCTACAGAAAAGATCATCTGCTGCCTTGCAGGAAGATTGGGGACAATCAAAGGCTAAGGAAAGCAAACATGAACAAAATGCTGGCTGAAATCGGATGCACTGGGCCACTGGCGCATAACACAGTGCAACGTTTTAACAGGTTTTCAAGCGGAGTGGATCTAACAGGCTCAAACAGACAGCTGTCTTCGTGTGAGAGTCTGGAGTCCTACTCTGGTTGAGTCCTGATCGCAGAGAGAGAGAGAGTATTCATCTGATGTAGGAATTCTTCTTCTTCTTTCCTTCCTCACTTACCTTTCAGCTTTGAGGGGAGATATAATTTGCGGTCTTTTACTCTTCTGTTCGCCTCTGCTGCTGTTATGTTTCCTAGTGTTTCTACTAAACCGTCAATCCACCTTTTTCGTGGTAGGCCCTTGGGTCTGATGTTCTCGCAACGTTTATTGAATGCTCGTTGTATTGTGTTTTGATATTACTGCCTTGTCACGTGGCCAAAGCTATTTGTATCTGTTTCTTTATATATTCTGTGGCGGGGGCTATTCTTAGCTTTTTCTCAGTTCTCCATATCTGATCCTATCTTTCAGACTGCTTCCTGTCATTTGTCTAACACATTCCATTTCAGTAGAGGCTATTTTTCATTTTGTTCTTGCATCTAGGGTCCAGGTCTGGCATTGATAGCACAACGTGGTGATGAAGATTGTATTGTATAGTGCTCATTTTGCCTCCAGAGTTATTTCCTTGATGGACAGTAGTGGTGATAACTGTCCAATGATTTGACAAGCTTTGTTGCATCTTGAGTTTATTTCTGCTGTTTGTGAAGTGTCGTTCGTCACTAGACTTTCTTGGTATTTTAAATCCTCTACTTATTTTAGGTGTCTGCCGTATATAGTTATGTTGATGTTCAGTTTCTCTTTTGCGATATTCATGACTTCTGACCTGTTGTTGATTTTCATGTTGTATTTTGTGCCTGTGCTGTTGAGTTTGCTTCCATTTTCATTTATTTCAGCTGTCTTATCGCCAAAGGGTCCCAGGAGATCTCTTTTCTCATTTTGCGTTTCCCAAGCCTTTCATTAAAATCTCCCATCACTAAAATGTCGTCGCTTTCATCAGTATTGTTGACATTCATTTAGTGTGTCACAGAATTCTTCTCTGTCTTTTTTTACTCTTGTTACAATGTACATAAATATGTATGTAAGTTATTTTTCGGTCGCCTTTTAGTATTCTGGCTGTGATTATTCTCTTTGAGTAGTATTTTATTTCTAGAATATTCTTTGCTGTTCTGGGTCGATGATAAAGCCTACACCGTGTGTTGCTCTTTCTGTCTTGTCGACTCCTGAAAATATTATCATGTAGTTCATGTGTGTTTTCTTTATCTGTTGTCCTTTTACTCTGGTCTCCGCTAATCCTAATATTTTAATTTTCCTCTTTGTCATTTCCTCTATAAGTTCAACTTCTTTGTTTTTTACTCCGCATATATTGATGGCTACTACTTTATAGTTGTGATCTATCCCCATTTTTCTGTGATTTCTTTGAGCATAACACGTTTATCCCTTACCGACCTGCTGCGTTAGTCGTAAGTTAAGCGCTTAACTTAAAAACACATTGGGGGTAGCCCGGAGATGTTTCCCCACGTGCTAGATCGCTAGGTATCACAAGCGAACTCTTACAGTCTAACTATAAACTTATAGATGGTTACATTTTAAAACTACTTTTCTAATATTGTCCTCCTCCTTGAATATAACACTTTACCCAACTTTAAAAAAAATATATATCCGTTAGAAACAATTTTTCGATCATCACTTTTATCACATAATTCCCACTCTGAATTTAAAACAAACTGCCATCTTGGACAACAGGAAACCAGAATTTTAAAAAGGAATTAATGAACCATATTTGAACATAGAGAGCTTTCTTTTTTATTTTATACCTGATTTAATAGGATTGTATATGAACGCTTTGCTCAATTTATTATATTATTTGTTATGCTGAAATGGATAAATCACACACACAAAAATGCTATTACATTAATGAGACTGTTGGGATCTTCAATTAATATGTCGGAGAAGTGGAATGGTCCCAATTGGGGATATATTAAGGGTATCTCTAAAAGGTGAGCTACTAGAACAAACAGCATATATATATTCTTCAGCAATTAATATGAGGGACTGAGCACCATTATGACTGCCTCGTGTGCGATGCGATTCTCTCTTGTAGCTAATAGAAAAATCGTTATATCTGATGGGCTATAAATGATAACATTCTATTCCACTACTTTGTCACGCGAGAATTAACATATCCCACATGACAGGAACTCTTGACAACATATTCTATTTGTAAAAAAATATGAATTTGCCAGTATTTCCTGGAGTCCTGTATCGTTCACCAGTGGAAACAGCCGCAGATCCCATATTATCACATTTCACATATTCGTGATAATTGCTTTCTCTGGAGAAATTGTTCTCAATTCTCACAGGAACAATTATTTGCCTATTTTGCTCATTATTGCCTTGTTGCGGATTAATCTAATAAGATGTCATTATGGCTATGTTATAACTCTGTTCAAATATAAACCACTGCTGTCTCACTTATGTTATGGATTTATAGTAATATGAAACACTTTATACAGAGCTTCGTAGTGGGAGGCAATCTGATCATCAGAAGTGAAACCCCCATTGAGCTAATGTTTCGGCCTTTTAGAAGGTACTAATATGTTTCACAATGTGAAAAGAAAAAAGAAAAATAAACTGAAGAACTCGAAAGCAATGAATTAATGAAATAGCTGAGTAACTGAAGGCATTAAATGGAGCAAACTGCAAAGCTTCGTCTCAAACGCTCCATTTTATATCGAAGACACTCAAGGACAATATATATAAATATCGTATATAGATATAGTGATATATAGTAATATATATATATATATATTTATAGTGAGATCATTTTAAAATCCATAAGGGGCATGCCTGGAATAACAATCGGATGTCATAATATAAATAATCTAAGGTAAGCTGATGATACAGTCTTAATCGCTAAGAGTGAAAATGAGTTACAAGAAATGTTAGACATTATAGTGAAAGAAAGCAAAAATAAAGGACTCAGCCTTAATAGCAAAAAGACAGAAGTAATGGTAACAACAAATAAAAAGACATCACCTCAGAGCAAAATAATAAAGACAAGTGGAACAATATTAAAACAGGTAAATGAATTTAAATATTTGGGAACTTTGTTAACCTCCGACGGAAGATGTACAACAGAGGTGAGATGCAGAATGGCTCAGGCAAAAGCAGCTTTCCAAAAAATAAGGAAGATACTATGCAATCCAATTTTGACAATAGAAACAAGAAAAAAGAGTTCTTAAATTTTATGTAGAGCCAGTCTTAACATATGGATGTGAGTCATAGACAATAGGACAACAAACAAGAAAATCACTGGTGTTTGTAGAAATGTGGTTTTACAGAAGAATGTTGAGAATACCATTGAGAGCTAAGAAGAGTAATGAAAACGTCCTGAAAGAGGCCAAAGCAAAAAGAGAGCTAATGTCCAATATTAGGAAGAAACAATCATCATTTTTTGGCCATGTAATGAGAAGACAACAACTGGAATATGTTGTAACAAATGGGAAAATTGAGGGACGAAGAGATAGAGGGAAGCAAAGAGAAAAGACAACAGACAGCTTAAGAGAATGGCTTGGCAGAAGGTCAACAACAGAAGATAACTGTCGTGATCGAAGGTTGTGCAGAGACATGATCACCCACGTCAGCAGGCTTTGTACTTGATGATGATGGTGATATATAATATTAAATAATATAAAATTTAATGGGACCATGAACGACAATGACGTATGCGTGCTAGGTAGGTCTTCGCTTATTAATAAGCTAGCTTTGATGTTTCTGTCACGTTCATTACTGGAATGGGAATAATTTTTTTTTAAAAACTCAACTGCACTGCTTCCGTTAGTGAAGTTGTGTTAGTAAGGTTTATACTGTGTGTTTATACTGTATTTTTATACTATGAATGTGATGTATGTTGAGAGATAAGTTAAAATGTGTGATATAATTAATGAACTCCTGGAAAGATAAAAAAAACACCATTTGCAGCCACCCACATAAAGATGAAGGGAGCCGCGATAGCTCAGTGGCTAGAGAACTGGACTACAAAGAACAAGGGGTATTGTTCGATCCCAACCGACGGCCGACTGGGGTTCACCCAGTCTTAAATGTGTACCGGATTTTTTTTCTGGGAAAATAAAGCGGCACGGGCGTAATACTGACCACATTACCCCAAAAATCATGTGCCGAAGGTCTGTAAAATTTATCGTCACTAACACCATATTCCCTATACGCCGCCACTTGGCGTGACGGGGGTACTTTACTTTTTTTTTCTATATAAAGATAAGCTTCAAATGTGGAATACGGTAAGCATCCACTAGCCCTTCCAGATCATAAAGTGAACATAAAGAAAAGAACGATATCTATTACATGTTTTAACGAAAGTAACTGAACATAAAGAAAAGAATGATATCTATTACATGTTTTAACGAAAGTAACTGAACATAAAGAAAAGAATGATATCTATTACATGTTTTAACGAAAGTAACTGAACATAAAGAAAAGAACAATATCTATTACATGTTTTAACGAAAGTAACTAGAACATAAAGAAAAGAACAATATCTATTACATGTTTTAACGAAAGTAACTAGAACATAAAGAAAAGAACGATATTTACTAATTTTTTTACTGAAAATAACTAGAACATAAGAAAAGAATGGTATTTATTATATGTTTTAATTAAAATAACTAGAACATAAGCAAAGAACGGTATTTATGAGATGTTTTAATGAAGATAACTAGAACATAAGAAAAGAACGCTATTTACTAGATGTTTCAACGATAGTAACTAGAACATAAAGAAAATAAATAGGGATATACCAGATGTTTTAACGACAATAACTAGAACAAACACATTTGGAAACCTTCGGGCTTTCTTCTGTGTGCTTTGTGGTAATATATGCAGATTTATGCTTTCAATCATGAATGGTTATGTAAGCATGCTTTTTTACACACCTGTTCATTGTGCACACACACACACAGTTAGATATACGTTTTATACGTATCTTGTCCGGTCGGGTAATTTTACCTGCTACTGTATACAGTAAACAGTACAACCTCTGGCTGCCCTGCTGCCTTGCAGGTAAGCTCGGGAGAGTAAAAGGCTAAGGGAGGGTACCCCGACGTAAAACAACCCCACTGCCTTGTGGGTGAGACTTTTTAGTCAAAGGCTAGCGGAGTCAACCGTAAACAAACCGACGGAAGGCAACAGAAACCACCGTCGTAATTTCTTTGTATAATCATGAATCGCCACAACATTAGATATAACGGTAGAGCCAGTCTTAACATACGGATGCGAGTCATGGACAATAGGACAACAGACAAGAAAATCATTGGAGTCTGTAGAAATGTGGTTTTACAGAAGAATGTTGAGAATACCATGGACAGCTAAGAAGAGTAATGAAGAGGTTCTGAGAGAAGTCAAAGCAAAAAGAGAGCTAATTTCCAATGTTAGGGAGAGACAATCATCATTTTTGGCCATGTAATGAGAAGAGAACAACTTGAATATATTGTAACAACTGGAAAAATAGAGGGAAGCAAAGAGAAAAAATAACAGACAGCTTAAGAGAATGGGTTGGCAGAAGGTCAACAACAGAAATGATAAATAGCTGCCGAGATCGAAAAATGTGGAGAGACCTGAACACCTACGCCACTAGGCCCAGTACTTGATGATGATGATGATGATGATGTACCCACCTCGACGTATTTTTAGAACTCTTCCTTTTTCTCACCTGATTGCCTGGTCAGTAAGATATATAGCTGGTCATCCCGTCTACTTATATTAGTTCTTTCAGAAGCTGACCACGCTCTGGACCGCAGGGAAGTGACCTATTTGTATTTCTTTTCTTGAGTATCTAGCATATTATCGCCATGTAGTTAGATTTGTGTGTACATCCTATATATATATTTGTGTTGTTTGTTTGTCTAGCTGAAGGCCTACTTGACCGAAACGTCGTTCTACTTCTGTTTTGTTAATTACCACGTAAAGCTGTTACTAAACCGCTTTTTTTGTTCTTTTTTTCTAAATTGTCATTATCATCTGCTTTACAGCAGCTCCGCATCTCTGTGCATCTTGGTGCATCTTGGTGCATCTTGTTACCTTTACTCCTTTACTAAAACAAACACCAGTGGCTAACTGTGTCGAATAAATGTAACAAATTGTACTGTTTGCATGTTTGCTTATTTAACCTGATACACGTTCTTGCAATAAGACAGGTTTTAGCAGTGACAATTATTTTGTAACGGTTTGTTGACAAAACACGGAGTGTTTATAATATATATAATATAAATAATTATATTATATGACTTATTAGTCATATGTAAGCGTTCAGTACTCTACAGACATTGACCTGTCAAAGCATCGACTAAGCCTTGAATTACAAAATGTCATCGTTGACAGATCGCCCGTGCGCTGTCGGGGACCGAAAGATAGAGTAAACAATAGTGGCGCTGTTCCCTACCAGGCATGTTCGTAAGAGGCGATTAAGGAGAGATAATCCAACAATATTCTAGAGAGAGATAGCCCAACAACACTCTGGCATGAGAATACCCAACAAAACTCTACAAAGATGCAACAAAAAACGTGTTCTTGAGAGATATAACAAAAGACAACTCCATCATGAAATAAATCAATAACACTCTCGAGCGAGATAAGCCAACAATACTCAAGAGAGATATAACCAAGCAACATTATAGAGAGAGATAACACAAGTATTCTCTAGAGAGAGATAACCCGATAATACTCTAGAGAGATACAACTCAATAATATTCTAGCAAGAGATAACCCAACAATATCGTAGAGAGAGAGATAACTCAATAAAACTCTAGCAAGAGATAAATCTCAACAAAACTCTAGCAAGAGATAAATCTCAACAAAACTCTAGCAAGAGATAATCCAAAAATTCTCGTGAGAGAGATAACCCAAAAATACTCTAGAGAGATAACCCAAAAATTCTTTAGAGAGAGAGATAACCCAACAATACTCTAGCAAGAGATAACCTAGCAATACTCTAGCAAGAGATAACCCAATAATACTTTAGAGAGAGAGAGAGAGATAACCCAACAATACTTTAGCAAGAGATAACCCAACAATACTCTAGCAAGAGATAACCTAACAATACTTTAGAGAGAGAGAGAGAGAGAGATAACCCAACAATATTCTAGCAAGAGATAACCCAACAATACTCTAGCAAGAGATGACCCAATAATACTTTAGCAAGAGATAACCTAACAATACTTTAGAGAGAGAGAGATAACCCAACAATACTCTAGCAAGAGATAACCCAACAATACTTTAGAGAGAGAGATAACCCAACAATACTCTTGCAAGAGATAACCCAACAATACTTTAGAGAGAGAGAGAGAGATAACCCAACAATACTCTAGCAAGAGATAACCCAACAATACTCTAGCAAGAGATGACCCAATAATACTTTAGAGAGAGAGAGGGATAACCCAACAATACTCTAACAAGAGATAACCCAACAATACTCTAGCAAGAGATAACCCAACAATACTTTAGAGAGAGAGAGAGAGAGCACCCAACAATACTCTAGCAAGAGATAACCCAACAATACTTTAGAGAGAGAGAGCACCCAACAATACTCTAGCAAGAGATAACCCAACAATACTTTAGAGAGAGAGAGAGAGCACCCAACAATACTCTAGCAAGAGATAACCCAACAATACTTTAGAGAGAGAGAGAGAGATAGCCCAACAATACTCTAGCAAGAAATAACCTAACAATACTCTAGCAAAAGATGACCCAATAATACTCTAGAGAGAGATAACGTACAATACTCTAGCAAGAGATAATCCAACAATTTTCTAGCAAGAGATGACTCAATAATACACTATAGAGAGATAACATACAATACTCTAGCAAGAGATAATCCAACAATTTTCTAAAAAGAGATGACTCAATAATACTCTAGAGAGAGATAATGCACACTACTCTAGCATGAAATAACCCAACAATACTCTCATCATTATTAAGTACCATGCCTGCTGGCGTAAATGATCATGTCACTTCACAACTTCCGATCTCGATAGTTATTTATCATTTCTATTATTTACCTTTTCCCAAGCCATTATTTTAACCTGTCTGGTATTTTTTTCTCTTTGCTTCCCTCTATCTCTTTGTCCCTCATTTTTTTCCAGTTGTTGTAATATATTGAAGCTGTTCCCTTCTCATTACATGGCCAAAAAATGATAATTGCTTCTTCCTAATTTTGGATATTAGCTCTCTCTTTGTTTTGACCTCTTTCAGAACGTTGTTATCACTCTTCTTAGCTGTCCATGGTATTCTCAACACTCTTCTGTAAAAACATATTTCTACAGCCTCCAGTAATTTTTGCATGTTGTCCTATTGCCCTTGATTCATGTCCACTGCCTTGTGGGTGAGACTTTTTAGTTAGAGGCTAGCGAAGCCAGTCTTAAACAAACCACGGAAGACAACAGCAAACCACCGTCGTAACTTCTTTTTTAATCATGGCTCGCCACAATTATAGAACAATACTCTGGGGAGAGATAACAGAACAATACACTAGAGAGAAATAACTCCACCACACTCTAGAATGAGATAACCCATAATACTATAGAACAGTGGTTCTGGAGGCAGCACTCGCTGGGGCCATTGTGCCCGCTGCGTGTTTTCTTGGTGTTCGGGAACGTCCTGTCTCATTTCATTCTAGAATGAGATAACCTCAACATAATACAGAATAAGCAAATACTAAAATATTCTAGAATAAGATAACTCCACCATACTCTAGAATGAGCAAATACTAAACTATTATAAAATGAGATAGCCCCAACATACTCTAGAATGAGCAAATACTAAACTATTATAAACTGAGATAGCCCCAACATACTCTAGAATGAGAAAAAACTAAATTTACTCTAGAATGAGATAGCCCCAACATACTCTAGAGTGAGATAACCGAAAAAAATATTGTAGAATGAGAAAACCCAATCTACTCTAGAATGAAATAACCAAACAATATTCTATAATGAGATAACCCCAACATACTCTAGAATGAGATAACTCAAAAATATTCTAGAATGAGAAAACCCAACACACTCTAGAATGAGATAACCAACAAATATTATGGAATGAATTAACCCCAACATACTCTAGAATTGGGAGCCGCGATAACTCAGTGTTTAGTGAACTGGACTACAAAGGACAAGAGGTAGGGTTCGATCCCAACAGATGGTTTCCTGTTCACCCAGCCTTTAATGGGTACCTGATTTTTTTCTGGGAAAGTAAAGCGCCACGGGCGTAATACCGACCACATTACCCAAAAAATCATGTGCTGAAGGTCTGTAAAATTTATGGTCACTAACACCATATTCCCTTACGTCACTTGGCGTGACGGGGGTACTTTACTACTTTTTTTTTAATACTCTAGAATGAGATAACCCTTAAATATTCTAGAATGAGATAACCCCAACTTAATCTAGAATGAGATAACCTCAAAATACTCTAGAATGATATAACCCAACTTATGAACTGATCATACGACATTGAAGACAAAACAAAATAGAGAATAAGACCAGTATATTTTATGATATGATGACAGATTTCTCGGCTCTTTTTGTTGTCATTCTCTGCGTTTTTGTTTCATCATTTTTTAAATAGCGCAACTGCCATCTGTAGACTACCGTGGAACAAAACTGCAGGTAAAATAAAGGTATGTTGTTTCACCAACACGCACACATACACACATACACACACACGCGCATACATGCACAATCACAAACATAAAACACATACACACATATGCTCAGGAATTAGTGAACTGAACACCAATGGTCAGGGTGTCGAGTTTGATTCTGATAGATGACTCCTAGGCTCGCCTTGCCATAAGCCTTACTGGACTGGATATCTTTGGCAAATTAGAACGACCTGGAGTGATACATAGAATACGTTGTTGATCATGACATTTTGCTGACATTAACATCACATTTCCTACACGCCTTTAAGGAGACAAATAATAATAACTTATTATTATTATTATTGGGGGGGGGGGTAAGGGGAGAGAGCTGCGATAGCTCAGTGGTGGGTAAACTGGACTACAAAGGACAACAGGAAGGGTTCGATCCCAACAGATAACTTCCGGTTCACCCAGTCTTTAATGGGTACAGAATTATTTTTTTCTGGGAAAGTAAAGTGGCACGGGCGTATTACCAACCACATTGCCCCAAAAATCATGTGCCGAAGGTCTGTACAATTTTTACACCATATTCCCTATACGCCACTTGGAGTGACAGGGGTACTTTACTGTTTTTTTTTTTACTATTATTATTGGTAAAGGGGGCGGGGGGCTTCTGGGGCAATAGATTAGCGAATGATTTTTGTGTAAGAGGTATGTTTGCAGCACACGGAAACAAATAATTTATAATAATCAACAGCAGAAAAAAAAACAAAGAACAATAGTTGGTCCGAAGCAGGATCGAATCCGCACTCCTCGGCACAGCGCCTTGCCACGAGAAACCAAATTTTAGAGCACACGGCCAACTCAGCTATCTAAAAAAATAACTATAATTTGTGATGTCTATCACGCAGGTGTACTCAATAACTATAGCATAGGGTTAAGCAAGTATTCAACCCTATCCTATACGGGAGATACTTGTCTTAATAGAAAAATACAGATACACAATTTATTCCCGAGTTGTGATCGTAACCCTTAGCTATAGTCATGAGTACACCTGCGTGAAAGACATCACCAATGATAGCTATATTTCTAGATATCTGAGTTGGCCAGGTGCTCTACCGTTTGGTTTCTTGTGGCAAAGCGCCGAGCCAAGGAATTCGGGTTCGAACCAGATTTGGACCATCTATTGTTCTTTTTTTCTGATGTTTATTTTTTTTTTCCGAGTGCTGTAAACAAGCATTTTCCCCTGAAATAATTCACGCCTTTAAGGGAGAGTAGACAACCCACTTTTTCCCTTTAACTCATACACTGAGGCTGGCTAAACTCCGAAGTCATGTCAGTTACAAAAAAAATAAATAAAAAATTGTTACACCTGGGAATTATGTTTCGACTATTCTGGTCAATAATGAGCGCATCAACCACGAATGTCCTTTAGTGGTAACAATGTTCGTCTCATGCACCGATATCACACATCTGCTGCAAGATCGGTCAATACACCGATACAAGTCTACTACAAGATCGGTCAATACACCGATACAAGTCTACTACAAGATTGGTCAATACACCGATACACGTCTACTACAAGATCGGTCAATACACCGATACAAATCTACAAAAAGATCGGTCAATACACCGATACAAGTCTACTACAAGATTGGTCAATACACCGATACACGTCTACTACAAGATTGGTCAATACACCGATACAAGTCTACAACAAGATCGGTGAATACACCGATACAAATCTACAACAAGTACGGTCAATACACCGATACACGTCTCTACAAGATTGGTCAATACACCGATACACGTCTCTACAAGATTGGTCAATACACCGATACACGTCTCTACAAGATTGGTCAATACATCGATACACGTCTCTACAAGATTGGTCAATACACCGATACACGTCTCTACAAGATTGGTCAATACACCGATACACGTCTACTACAAGATTGGTCAATACACCGATACACGTCTACTACAAGATTGGTCAATATACCGATACACGTCTACTACAAGATTGGTCAATACACCGATACACGTCTATTGCAAGATTGGTCAATACACCGATACACGTCTATTGCAAGATTGGTCAATACACCGATACACGTCTACTGCAAGATCAGTCAATACACCGATACAAGTCTACAAAAAGATCGGTGAATACACCGATACAAATCTACAACAAGTACGGTCAATACACCGATACACATCTACCTCAAAATTGGTCAATACACCGATACACGTCTACTACAAGATTGGTCAATACACCGATACAAGTCTACAACAAGATCGGTCAATACATCGATACACGTCTCTACAAGATTGGTCAATACACCGATACACGTGCTCTACAAGATTGGTCAATACACCGATACACGTCTCTACAAGATTGGTCAATACATCGATACACGTCTCTACAAGATTGGTCAATACACCGATACACGTCTCTACAAGATTGGTCAATACACCGATACACGTCTACTACAAAATTGGTCAATACACCGATACACGTCTACTACAAGATTGGTCTATACACCGATACAAATCTACAACAAGATCGGTCAATACACCGATACACGCCTACTACAAGATTGGTCAATACACCGATACACGTCTACTACAAGATTGGTCCATACACCGATACAAGTCTACAACAAGATCGGTCAATACACCATACAAGTCTACAACAAGATCGGTCAATACACCGATACACGTCTACTACAAGATTGGTCAATACACCGATACAAATCTACTACAAGATCGGTCAATACACCGATACAAGCCTACTACAAGATCGGTCAATACACCGATACACGTCTACTACAAGATCGCTCCAAACACCGATACAAGTCTACTACAAGATTGGTCAATACACCGATACAAGTCTACTACAAGATTGGTCAATACACCGATACACGTCTACTACAAGATCGCTCCAAACACCGATACAAGTCTACTACAAGATTGGTCAATACACCGATACAAGTCTACTACAAGATTGGTCAATACACCGATACAAGCCTACTACAAGATCGGTCAATACACCGATACAAGTCTACTACAAGATCGCTCCAAACACCGATACAAGTCTACTACAAGATCGGTCAATACACCGATACAAGTCTACTACAAGATTGGTCAATACACCGATACAAGTCTACTACAAGATTGCTCCAAACACCGATACAAGTCTACTACAAGATTGGTCAATACACCGATACAAGTCTACTACAAGATCGGTCAATACACCGATACAAGTCTACAACAAGATTGGTCAATACACCGATACACGTCTACTACAAGATCGCTCCAAACACCGATACACGTCTACTACAAGATCGCTCCAAACACCGATACACGTCTACTACAAGATCGCTCCAAACACCGATACAAGTCTACTACAAGATTGGTCAATACACCGATACAAGTCTACTACAAGATTGGTCAATACACCGATACACGTCTACTACAAGATTGCTCCAAACACCGATACAAGTCTACTACAAGATTGGTCAATACACCGATACACGTCTACTACAAGATTGCTCCAAATACCGATACAAGTCTACTACAAGATTGGTCAATACACCGATACACGTCTACTACAAGATCGGTCAATACACCGATACACGTCTACTACAAGATCGGTCAATACACCGATACACGTCTACTACAAGATCGGTCAATACACCGATACAAGTCTACTACAAGATCGCTCCAAACGCCGATACAAGTCTACTACAAGATCGCTCCAAACACCGACACAAGTCTACTACAAGATCGCTCCAAACACCGATACAAGTCTACTACAAGATCGCTCCAAACACCGATACAAGTCTACTACAAGATCGCTCCAAACACCGATACAAGTCTACTACAAGATCGCTCCAAACACCGATACAAGTCTACTACAAGATCGCTCCAAACACCGATACAAGTCTACTACAAGATCGCTTGATTCACCAATACAAGTCTACTACATGGTCGTCTCGTACTCTAAGGTTTATTTCCGCTATTTTCTATTTTCATTAGCTGTGACTCACGTGACCACCCCTAGAATAATTGATAAAAGGATAAAGGTGGGAAATCTGGAGTGGGGTTGCGAAATCAGACTTCCGTCTCTTGTTTGACAACAAGAACGTCTAAAGTGAATTATGGGGGTCCTGTACCAACGTGCAAGGAAAGACCAGGTCCATTATTATCATCAGAACCGTCGTGTCTGGCCTGGCACCGGGGATCGAGTTCAAGAAACTGTCATTATTTATTTGATGTGTGGCCCAAGTTAACGAAACAGTTGCCTGAAACAGTATCCTATTGGAGCAAACGGGAGGCTGTGTTTTGAGGATAATTGTAATCGATTGGCAATATATATAATAATAATAATAATAAAACAAATGTTATTTTTGTGCTACTTTAAAAAGTTAGTTTTGTGATGTTTTGTCATGTAATACTTACTTTTCAGGCAGTGAGATAAATGTGAAAGACACTGAGTGGAATCATAAGATGAAAGGATACATATAGATAGAGTTGAGACTTATGAAACAATGAGATAAATGTGAAAGACACTTATTGTAATCTTAAGATGAAAGGATACACATAGATAGAGCTGAGGTCTCTGAAGCAAGGAGATAAGTCGAAAGAGAAGATTCGGTGGTACAGCGTCAGAGAGGCTCGAGAGGCGGTTTCCAGTGGTGCAAAATTCCAAGCTGTGCAAAATGTCAAACGAAAAAAAAAAAATCAGTGGCAATAAATAAATATAACAGTTTAGAGTGCACAAACGTTACTTTTCACAGAAATTAAATGTCAATTAAACATCTGATTTTTATCTCTACTTTTTTGAATGCCCACATGTTTTAGGTTTACGTTTTTAATTTTGCTCTTACCTCGTGTACTCATATGCATGTAAATAATACATATATAATCTGTTGTACAATTTAAGATTGAAACTCGGATATTTCCGGTCAATATGGCGGATAGGCGGCAGGAACCATTGAGGCTTTGTCTGAAAAGTGTTCCTTGTTGCAGTTTCCCCATATTCCAAGTCCGGCTTGCTGCTGGAGCTACTGAGTTTAGTGTCCCCATATTCCAAGTCCGGCTTGCTGCTGGAGCTACTGAGTTTAGTGTCCCCATATTCCAAGTCCGGCTTGCTGCTGGAGCTACTGAGTTTAGTGTCCCCATATTCCAAGTCCGGCTTGCTGCTGGAGCTACTGAGTTTAGTGTCCTCATATTCCAAGTCCGGCTTGCTGCTGGAGCTACTGAGTTTAGTGTCCTCATATTCCAAGTCCGGCTTGCTGCTGGAGCTACTGAGTTTAGTGTCCCCATATTCCAAGTCCGGCTTGCTGCTGGAGCTACTGAGTTTAGTGTCCCCATATTCCAAGTCCGGCTTGCTGCTGGAGCTACTGAGTTTAGTGTCCCCATATTCCAAGTCTGGCTTGCAGCTCTACTGAGTTTAGTGTCCCCATATTCCAAGTCCGGCTTGCTGCTGGAGCCACTGAGTTTAGTGTCCTCATATTCCAAGTCTGGCTTGCTGCTGGAGCTACTGAGTTTAGTGTCCCCATATTCCAAGTCCGGCTTGCTGCTGGAGCTACTGAGTTTAGTGTTCCCATATTCCAAGTCCGGCTTGCTGCTGGAGCTACTGAGTTTAGTGTCCTCATATTCCAAGTCTGGCTTGCTGCTGGAGCTACTGAGTTTAGTGTCCTCATATTCCAAGTCTGGCTTGCTGCTGGAGCTACTGAGTTTAGTGTCCTCATATTCCAAGTCTGGCTTGCTGCTGGAGCTACAGAGTTTAGTTTCCCCATATTCCAAGTCTGGCTTGCTGCTGGAGCTACTGAGTTTAGTGTCCCCATATTCCAAGTCCGGCTTGCTGCTGGAGCTACTGAGTTTAGTTTCCCCATATTCCAAGTCTGGCTTGCTGCTGGAGCTACTGAGTTTAGTGTTCCCATATTCCAAGTCTGGCTTGCTGCTGGAGCTACTGAGTTTAGTGTTCCCATATTCCAAGTCCGGCTTGCTGCTGGAGCTACTGAGTTTAGTGTCCCCATATTCCAAGTCCGGCTTGCTGCTGGAGCTACTGAGTTTAGTGTCCCCATATTCCAAGTCTGGCTTGCTGCTGGAGCTACTGAGTTTAGTGTCCTCATATTCCAAGTCCGGCTTGCTGCTGGAGCTACTGAGTTTAGTGTCCTCATATTCCAAGTCCGGCTTGCTGCTGGAGCTACTGAGTTTAGTGTCCCCATATTCCAAGTCAGGCTTGCTGCTGGAGCTTCTGAGTTTAGTGTCCCCATATTCCAAGTCCGGCTTGCTGCTGGAGCTACTGAGTTTAGTGTCCCCATATTCCAAGTCTGGCTTGCTGCTGGAGCTACTGAGTTTAGTGTCCCCATATTCCAAGTCCGGCTTGCTGCTGGAGCTACTGAGTTTAGTGTCCCCATATTCCAAGTCCGGCTTGCTGCTGGAGCTACTGAGTTTAGTGTCCTCATATTCCAAGTCCGGCTTGCTGCTGGAGCTACTGAGTTTAGTGTCCCCATATTCCAAGTCCGGCTTGCTGCTGGAGCTACTGAGTTTAGTGTCCTCATATTCCAAGTCCGGCTTGCTGCTGGAGCTACTGAGTTTAGTGTCCTCATATTCCAAGTCTGGCTTGCTGCTGGAGCTACTGAGTTTAGTGTCCCCATATTCCAAGTCCGGCTTGCTGCTGGAGCTACTGAGTTTAGTGTCCCCATATTCCAAGTCTGGCTTGCTGCTGGAGCTACTGAGTTTAGTGTCCCCATATTCCAAGTCCGGCTTGCTGCTGGAGCTACTGAGTTTAGTGTCCCCATATTCCAAGTCCGGCTTGCTGCTGGAGCTACTGAGTTTAGTGTCCTCATATTCCAAGTTCGGCTTGCTGCTGGAGCTACTGAGTTTAGTGTCCTCATATTCCAAGTCTGGCTTGCTGCTGGAGCTACTGAGTTTAGTGTCCTCATATTCCAAGTCCGGCTTGCTGCTGGAGCTACTGAGTTTAGTGTTCCCATATTCCAAGTCCGGCTTGCTGCTGGAGCTACTGAGTTTAGTGTCCCCATATTCCAAGTCCGGCTTGCTGCTGGAGCTACTGAGTTTAGTGTTCCCATATTCCAAGTCCGGCTTGCTGCTGGAGCCACTGAGTTTAGTGTCCTCATATTCCAAGTCCGGCTTGCTGCTGGAGCTACTGAGTTTAGTGTCCTCATATTCCAAGTCCGGCTTGCTGCTGGAGCTACTGAGTTTAGTGTCCTCATATTCCAAGTCCGGCTTGCTGCTGGAGCTACTGAGTTTAGTGTCCTCATATTCCAAGTCCGGCTTGCTGCTGGAGCTACTGTGTTTAGTGTCCTCATATTCCAAGTCCGGCTTGCTGCTGGAGCTACTGAGTTTAGTGTCCTCATATTCCAAGTCCGGCTTGCTGCTGGAGCTACTGAGTTTAGTGTCCTCATATTCCAAGTCCGGCTTGCTGCTGGAGCTACTGAGTTTAGTGTCCCCATATTCCAAGTCTGCTTGCTGCTGGAGCTACTGAGTTTAGTGTCCCCATATTCCAAGTCCGGCTTGCTGCTGGAGCTACTGAGTTTAGTGTCCTCATATTCCAAGTCTGGCTTGCTGCTGGAGCTACTGAGTTTAGTGTCCTCATATTCCAAGTCCGGCTTGCTGCTGGAGCTACTGAGTTTAGTGTCCTCATATTCCAAGTCCGGCTTGCTGCTGGAGCTACTGAGTTTAGTGTCCTCATATTCCAAGTCCGGCTTGCTGCTGGAGCTACTGAGTTTAGTGTCCCCATATTCCAAGTCCGGCTTGCTGCTGGAGCTACTGAGTTTAGTGTCCTCATATTCCAAGTCCGGCTTGCTGCCGGAGCTACTGAGTTTAGTGTCCTCATATTCCAAGTCGGCTTGCTGCTGGAGCTACTGAGTTTAGTGTCCCCATATTCCAAGTCCGGCTTGCTGCTGGAGCTACTGAGTTTAGTGTCCTCATATTCCAAGTCCGGCTTGCTGCTGGAGCTACTGAGTTTAGTGTCCTCATATTCCAAGTCCGGCTTGCTGCTGGAGCTACTGAGTTTAGTGTCCTCATATTCCAAGTCCGGCTTGCTGCTGGAGCTACTGAGTTTAGTGTCCTCATATTCCAAGTCCGGCTTGCTGCTGGAGCTACTGAGTTCAGTGTCCCCATATTCCAAGTCCGGCTTGCTGCTGGAGCCACTGAGTTTAGTGTCCCCATATTCCAAGTCCGGCTTGCTGCTGGAGCTACTGAGTTTAGTGTCCTCATATTCCAAGTCCGGCTTGCTGCTGGAGCTACTGAGTTTAGTGTCCTCATATTCCAAGTCCGGCTTGCTGCTGGAGCTACTGAGTTTAGTGTCCCCATATTCCAAGTCCGGCTTGCTGCTGGAGCTACTGAGTTTAGTGTCCTCATATTCCAAGTCCGGCTTGCTGCTGGAGCTACTGAGTTTAGTGTCCTCATATTCCAAGTCCGGCTTGCTGCTGGAGCTACTGAGTTTAGTGTCCCCATATTCCAAGTCCGGCTTGCTGCTGGAGCTACTGAGTTTAGTGTCCTCATATTCCAAGTCCGGCTTGCTGCTGGAGCTACTGAGTTTAGTGTCCTCATATTCCAAGTCCGGCTTGCTGCTGGAGCTACTGAGTTTAGTGTCCTCATATTCCAAGTCCGGCTTGCTGCTGGAGCTACTGAGTTTAGTGTTCCCATATTCCAAGTCCGGCTTGCTGCTGGAGCTACTGAGTTTAGTGTCCCCATATTCCAAGTCCGGCTTGCTGCTGGAGCTACTGAGTTTAGTGTTCCCATATTCCAAGTCCGGCTTGCTGCTGGAGCTACTGAGTTTAGTGTTCCCATATTCCAAGTCCGGCTTGCTGCTGGAGCTACTGAGTTTAGTGTCCCCATATTCCAAGTCCGGCTTGCTGCTGGAGCTACTGAGTTTAGTGTTCCCATATTCCAAGTCCGGCTTGCTGCTGGAGCTACTGAGTTTAGTGTCCCCATATTCCAAGTCCGGCTTGCTGCTGGAGCTACTGAGTTTAGTGTTCCCATATTCCAAGTCCGGCTTGCTGCTGGAGCTACTGAGTTTAGTGTTCCCATATTCCAAGTCCGGCTTGCTGCTGGAGCTACTGAGTTTAGTGTCCCCATATTCCAAGTCCGGCTTGCTGCTGGAGCTACTGAGTTTAGTGTCCCCATATTCCAAGTCCGGCTTGCTGCTGGAGCTACTGAGTTTAGTGTCCCCATATTCCAAGTCCGGCTTGCTGCTGGAGCTACTGAGTTTAGTGTCCTCATATTCCAAGTCCGGCTTGCTGCTGGAGCTACTGAGTTTAGTGTCCCCATATTCCAAGTCCGGCTTGCTGCTGCAGCTACTGAGTTTAGTGTCCCCATATTCCAAGTCCGGCTTGCTGCTGGAGCTACTGAGTTTAGTGTCCCCATATTCCAAGTCCGGCTTGCTGCTGGAGCTACTGAGTTTAGTGTCCCCATATTCCAAGTCCGGCTTGCTGCTGGAGCTACTGAGTTTAGTGTCCCCATATTCCAAGTCCGGCTTGCTGCTGGAGCTACTGAGTTTAGTGTCCCCATATTCCAAGTCCGGCTTGCTGCTGGAGCTACTGAGTTTAGTGTCCCCATATTCCAAGTCCGGCTTGCTGCTGGAGCTACTGAGTTTAGTGTCCCCATATTCCAAGTCCGGCTTGCTGCTGGAGCTACTGAGTTTAGTGTCCCCATATTCCAAGTCCGGCTTGCTGCTGGAGCTACTGAGTTTAGTGTCCCCATATTCCAAGTCCGGCTTGCTGCTGGAGCTACTGAGTTTAGTGTCCCCATATTCCAAGTCCGGCTTGCTGCTGGAGCTACTGAGTTTAGTGTCCCCATATTCCAAGTCCGGCTTGCTGCTGGAGCTACTGAGTTTAGTGTCCCCATATTCCAAGTCCGGCTTGCTGCTGGAGCTACTGAGTTTAGTGTCCCCATTTTCCAAGTCCGGCTTGCTGCTGGAGCTACTGAGTTTAGTGTCCCCATATTCCAAGTCCGGCTTGCTGCTGGAGCTACTGAGTTTAGTGTCCCCATATTCCAAGTCCGGCTTGCTGCTGGAGCTACTGAGTTTAGTGTTCCCATATTCCAAGTCCGGCTTGCTGCTGGAGCTACTGAGTTTAGTGTCCCCATATTCCAAGTCCGGCTTGCTGCTGGAGCTACTGAGTTTAGTGTCCCCATATTCCAAGTCCGGCTTGCTGCTGGAGCTACTGAGTTTAGTGTCCCCATATTCCAAGTCCGGCTTGCTGCTGGAGCTACTGAGTTTAGTGTCCCCATATTCCAAGTCCGGCTTGCTGCTGGAGCTACTGAGTTTAGTGTCCCCATATTCCAAGTCCGGCTTGCTGCTGGAGCTACTGAGTTTAGTGTCCCCATATTCCAAGTCCGGCTTGCTGCTGGAGCTACTGAGTTTAGTGTCCCCATATTCCAAGTCCGGCTTGCTGCTGGAGCTACTGAGTTTAGTGTCCCCATATTCCAAGTCCGGCTTGCTGCTGGAGCTACTGAGTTTAGTGTCCCCATATTCCAAGTCCGGCTTGCTGCTGGAGCTACTGAGTTTAGTGTCCTCATATTCCAAGTCCGGCTTGCTGCTGGAGCTACTGAGTTTAGTGTCCCCATATTCCAAGTCCGGCTTGCTGCTGGAGCTACTGAGTTTAGTGTCCCCATATTCCAAGTCCGGCTTGCTGCTGGAGCTACTGAGTTTAGTGTCCCCATATTCCAAGTCTGGCTTGCTGCTGGAGCTACTGAGTTTAGTGTCCCCATATTCCAAGTCCGGCTTGCTGCTGGAGCTACTGAGTTTAGTGTTCCCTGCACACCACGAGCTGTAATTTTTCATCCGGATCGTGTTTCAATATTTCGATTCATTACCGTGAAATGATGATACCGTATGACGAAGAGCAGTTCGGTTGCCGTCACTTTCGGTGCGGCTAAGCATTATGTCTTTTGGCGTTTCCTATGGCTGCCGTGATAGGAATTGCAGCTGCCATTCTTTGTTTGGATCCTCAATGACATGAGATGATTTATCAGATGATTCCACTAGCACGGGCTGTTGAGCAATTATGATTTTAATTCGTTTGCAATGATGCCGGGGCCTTAGACTCTCTAAGGCTATAACTTCTTCGTCTACCTTTTTAACTCTCAGTGGAGCAGAGGGTCTTGAACAAACACTTTCCAAGTCATTCTGTTTTTTGCCATTCTTTTAAGATCATTCCATGTCTTCCCCATCATCTTCGTCTCTGCTTCTATCTGTCTTCTCCAAGAATTCCTTGGTCTTTCTCTTTGCATTTTCCCCCTGGGGATTCCATAAAAGAGCCTATATGTGTAATACTCTCAGTTGGCTTCCGCAGTGTGTGTCCTATCCAGCGCCATCGTCTTCGCTGTAAGTTTTTATCCACTGGTATCTGGTACCTTTCCATAATTCTATGTTAGTGATTTTGTCCTGCCATTTCCATCCTTTTATTCTGCGTAAGCATCCATTAGTGAAAGTCTATATCTTCATGATTGCCAGTTTTGTTGTTCTCCATGTTTCACAGCCATATATTAGGACTGACTTAACATTTGAGTTGAAAATTTTTATTTTCAAAGCTATAACTATTGGCATGTAATAAACGCCGTTAGTGATTTTTATCCAACAATGTTTATCTGGCAATTCATCTGGCGTTACAAAATGACTGACTTTTCTCATGAAAATGAACTGTTTTTCACTCATTTTCTCATACCTTTCTCAGGATTTTCTTTCACTAGAAGTCTGTTGCGTGCATTCCAAGCTCCGATAATATTCCTTTCATTCGTGAACTTTCAGGATCAATTTTGCTGTTCAGATAAAGTGGCACCTCGGATCGACATCAAAATAGCAGGAATCAGTCTTCTGCATTCTGTCTGACCCAAACCACTATCCTGGTTTGCAGTAATCATAATCTAAACCCAAAATGACGCAGCCTGTCTCCATACCATAGTGAATCCATTATGACCATTTACCCGAGTGTCTTAATCCGTTATAGCGTCCCATTTTACTGGCTTTAACCCATTGACAACGAAGACAATCAATACCGAGAAAAACAGAATGGCTAATATCCACTTGCACTGTCCATATTGATCACAACCCGCGGATAAAAGCAGATTTTTGCGAACGAGCGGAAATAACTGAGTACTGCGAAGTTTGGATTTGTCCAAAGTGCATTTTTGGTGCCTCTAAAACATTATTACTGAATGTGGAATGTTCAAGACACAGGATCGCTGCATCAAATTCAAGAAGAAAAGATTTCAAGCTAAACAAAAAATAACACTGTTATTTATAATAAAGATATATAAACTTATAGGTTAATTTCAGTTATTTTTGTTTTGTCTTTTTATCCTTAACAAATTGCCAAATTTACTTGACTAATTTCAGATCTTTCTAAGTAAGAAATTAAGATTATGCCTGTGGCACAGCGCGGATTCCCACTCACCAGGATGAACCAAGAGTAATTCCAACCCTTCTAACTGGCTTTCCAAATTATTACAGCTTTATTTTTATTTTTTTTCGTTTTGGAAATTTGCACCATAAGAATTGTGTGCCTTGGTCAACCGCTTCCCCACCCCTTCTCCACCCAAAGGTTATATGAGGAAGCACATTTTGTGAGAAAATCGATGTCTTATATGAGAGAGAGAGAGAGAGAGAGAGAGAGAGAGAGAGAGAGAGAGAGATATGGAGACGAAAAAGAAGACGTGACAATACTAAAAAGTAGAAGTAGAAGAAGAGGTAATAATAGATAGAAATACAAAAAAATGAAGCTGCATCAATCGTAGTAGTATTGGTTGTACTAGTAGTAGTAGTAGTAGTAGTAGTAGTAGTATGTAGTAGCAGCTGTAGTAGTAGCAGTAGTAGTAGTAGTAGTAGTAGTAGTAGAAGTAGTAGTTGAGGTGGTAGTTGCAGCAGCTGTAGTAGTAGTAGTAGTAGTAGTAGCAGTAGTAGTGGCAGTAGTAGTAGTAGTAGTAGTAGTAGTAGTAGTATCAGCAGCAGCAGTAGTAGCAGTAGTAGTAGTAGTAGTAGTAGTAGTAAAGGTAATAGTTGTAGTAGTAATGATAGTGGAGTAGTAGTAACAGTATTAGCGGTGGTGTTAGTAGTGGTGGAGACGAAGAAAGGGACACAAGATTAAGAAGAAGAGCAAGATAATAAAAGAAAATGAACTACAAAAATGAATTCGAAAGGAGTGGAAATGAGACGTGACGAGAGAAAAGAATATTGACATTTTCATAAAAATAAGTGTAGATTGAGAAAACTATGACAACAAGCAAGAGTTGGAATCAATTATCGAATCCGACTCACACATAATGGTTTCCGACTCCGTAGTTCCATTCCTCACAGTCCAGCTTTTTACTGTTCCTCGTACGATCCATTTAGCGTAATGAGTCGAGGGAGCGCCTCAATGCCTCTGTACTCCCCGTGGACCATGCAGAATGTACATCCAACGCTTGCCGTCTGCTAGTAACAAAAGCGGGGATACCCTCTGCGTGCCTTTCTATCAAATACTGGAATTTCTAAGACTCATAATACACTCACGGAATTTCTGAAACCACATATTTTCTGGTATAGTTATACCTCATATATAATAAGTAAAAGCTCTCGACTTTCTCAGAGGAAAAGATAATTACCAAACGTTTAATGGACTAAGAACAGAATATTACCCACAGAGCAATTGTTTTTGTGGAAATAGCCATCTTTAATTTCAGGCGAATGTATTATTGTCCACTCACGAGGACTTATCTTACAAAGCAGCCTATTATTTTGAGTATAAGTCGAGCCAGATGACGAGTTCAGAATGATTGCCCTAGTTTTCTGAGTGTCAAACAACACGTGACGATCGTTTGCAACAGATCCATTCGCTGCTGTCGGGTGGAGGAACAATGGAAGAATGGGACCGAAATTACGTTTGCTTAGTTTAACAATTTAGGAATAATGTGTTTTTTTTTGTTTTTTTTTTTAAGTCTTCTTAAGAATCTAAATGGTATCGGAGCAGGTATCTGCTGGTTGCAGGTGTCTAGCACATCTTGGCGCATGCATATTTTAATCTATCTTTTCTTCCAGAAACAAACGGCAAATGAAAATAGAAAAAATATCATAATAAAAATATAAAGCAGGATAAATCTAGAAACTGACGAAAGGAATCGAACTCGACTTCATGTGTTCGGTAGACCAATTCACCAGCTACTGCTCTATAGGTGATATAATCCTTTTATACAGAAAGTTACAAGATAATATCCATTTTAACATTCTTGTTAATAAAAGTATCAGTCCAGTTTATGTGGAGTAAATATAGACTTAGCAATAATTAAATTAAGAAGTCGTTGTAACGCTGTCTTACACATCTGGTAGATATAAAGCTGTCATTAACATACACAGCTAGTAGTTGTAAAGCTAGCATTCTTACAAAGCCAGTAGGTGTAAAGCTGTCATTACTGTATAAGGCTAGTAGTTGCAAAGCTGTCATTATTTAGAAAGCTAGTAATTGTAAAGCTGTCATTAAGTTACATCACTAGTAGTTGTAAAGGTGCCATCTACTTACATTGCTGTTAGTTATAAAGTTGCCATTAACTTATAATCCAGCAGCTGTTCATCTAAAGTTGCATTGCGATACAAATGTTACAAAACACGACACCTACTTTCAAAATAAACCAGTCAACATCATCATCATCAAGCGCCGTGCTTACTGGCGTAGGTGATCATCCTTCAGTTATCTTACACCTCTGTTTTCCCCTCCTTCCCTCAAATTCGTCAGCTATTACAATCATCATCATCATCATCATCATCGAGTACCAAGCCTGCTGGCGTAGGTGATCATGTTTCTCCACAACTCTCAATCACAACAGCTATTTATCATTTCTGTTGTTGACCTTCTGCCAAGCCATTCTCTTAAGCTGTCTAGTATATTTTCTCTTTGCTCCCCTATATCTCTTCGTCCCTCAATTTTCCCAGCTGTTACATTATATTCCAGCTGTTCTCTTCTCATTACATGGCCAAGAATGATGATGGTTTTTTCCTAATATTGGAAATTAACTCTCTTTTTGTTTTGGCCTCTTTCAGAACGGTTTCATTACTCTTCTTAGCTGTCCATGGTATTCTCAACATTCTTCTGTATCAAAATATATTCCAATTTTTCCCTTTTCATGACAAAATTGTTATTGTTTTTCCCTAATGTTGATAATAAGCTTCTCTTTCACCTTATCTCTTTTAGAAGGTCATCGCGCTTCGTTTGAATTGCTCTGTGTAGTCGCAACATTATTTCTGTGAATTCCCAATTCCAATAACCCGCAAGGGTTTTATTTTCTATTGTCTAGTTGCCCATGATTAACTTCCACATTTTTCAATTTCGTAAGTGTTAATAGACGTAAATCAGAATCAGTGATGACAATAGCTCATGTTTGAGTATTTTACTTTCTCTGTGTTTTTGATCTTTTGTTGAGTATAGGAGTTTACATTGTCCGAGGTGTAGGAGTTTACTTTGTCCCAGGTATAGGAGTTTAGGTTGTCCGAGGTGTAGGAGTTTACGTTGTCCGAGGTATAGGAGTTTACATTGTCCGAAGTGTAGGAGTTTACATTGTCCGAGGTGTAGGAGTTTACATTGTCCGAGGTATAGGAGTTTACATTGTCCGAGGTATAGGAGTTTACATTGTCCGAGGTATAGGAGTTTACATTGTCCGAGGTATAGGAGTTTACATTGTCCGAGATATAGGAGTTTACATTGTCCGAGGTATAGGAGTTTACATTGTCCGAGGTATAGGAGTTTACATTGTCCGAGGTATAGGAGTTTACATTGTCCGAGGTATAGGAGTTTACATTGTCCGAGGTATAGGAGTTTACATTGTCCGAGGTATAGGAGTTTACATTGTCCGAGGTGTAGGAGTTTACATTGTCCGAGGTGTAGGAGTTTACATTGTCCGAGGTGTAGGAGTTTATGTTGTCTGAGGTGTAAGAGTTTACATTGTCCGAGGTGTAGGAGTTTACATTGTCCGAGGTGTAGGAGTTTAAGTTTTCCGAGGTATAGGAGTTTACGTTGTCCAAAGTATAGAGTTTACATTGTCCAATGTATAGGAGTTTCTTTGTCCGAGGTATAGGAGCTTACGTTGTCCGAGGTATAGGAGTTTACTTTATCCGGAGAACACATTAATTTTGTCAAAACTGAATGAAGATTCTAATTTTTGCTAGAAAAAAAGAGCCACAAAGCTCATTTATCAAACCAGTAGAAAAATTATTTACATTCTTGAGGATTTACTTCCCCGAAATCAGAATGTCTGTGACGGCAGACAAGCTCGTTTATACAAAACTTGTCAATTGATTCAAAGTCTTTTCTTAACGTGGCTAAGCCGACGTTTTGCGTGTACAGTTCTGATAGTTCAAACACGTGACCCGAGGTTAATGGATTACACTTGTTGATTTCTTTTTTCTGTTTTGATCGTTTGAGATGTTGCTGGGCAACGAGACACGACTAATTTCATAATGGATTTGCTTCTGTGTAGCTCTGTCTTGTTTTGTCTTTCGGTGTGAAGATGTCTTTGTTGATATAAACTGAGTGGCTTGTAGTATTAGTTGGTTGTATGTTATTTGTGTTGACTACAAAACATATTTCAAGTTAGAAATATACAACAAATGTTAAAGGTGTTGGCCAGGCCTTTTGATGAAGAAGGAGATGGTAGAGCTAGTGCCAAAATCTTGGTTTCTTTGGCCATCGATTTGTGGGTGATTTGTTAGTATTGTGGAGACCCTCCTACTTTTACTGAAAATAAAATTAGAACCTAATTTCATAATCATTTCTCCTTCCTTTCTTCTCTTCCTTTTTCCCTTTCTTCTCTTCCTTTTTCTTCTTCCTCCTTTTCTTCTTCTTATTTCTCTTTGTTTTCTTTGACAATCTGCCTTCAGCGTCGAGGATAGAGATATAGTTCGCGATCTTTTGTTTTTCTGTTCGCCTCTCCTGTCGTTATGTTTCTTAATGTTTTAATATTCCATCAATCCATCTTTTTCGTTGTCGGCCCTTGAGTCTGGTTTTCTAGTAATGTGTATTAAAGGATCGTTGTGTTGTGTCTTGATCTATCTGTCCTATCATGAGGTCAGACACGTTAATCTGTTGTTTGTATGTGTATTCAATTGTGGGAATTATTCCTAGCACTCTTCCCATGTGTTTTATGTCTGATCTTATTTCTCTTGTTATGCCTTTGACTCAGTTCAATTCTGTGGTGGTATATAAATCATATAGAATCAGACAAAGAAGGTAAATCATATAGAATCGGACATATAAGGTAAATCATATAGAATCAGACAAAGAAGGTAAATCATATAGAATCAGACAAAGAAGGTAAATCATATAGCATCGGACAAAGAAGGTAAATCATATAGAATCGGACAAAGAAGGTAAATCATATAGAATCGGACAAAGAAGTTAAATCATATAGAATTAGACAAAGAAGGTAAATCATATAGATTCAGACAAAGAAGGTAAATCATATAGAATTAGACAAAGAAGGTAAATCATATAGAATCAGACAAAGAAGGTAAATCATATAGAATTAGACAAAGAAGGTAAATTATATAGATTCAGACAAAGAAGGTAAATCATATAGAATCAGACAAAGAAGGTAAATCATATAGAATCGGACAAAGAAGGTAAATCATATAGAATCAGACAAAGAAGGTAAATCATATAGAATCGGACAAAGAAGGTAAATCATATAGAATCAGACAAAGAAGGTAAATCATATAGAATCGGACAAAGAAGGTAAATCATATAGAATCGGACAAAGAAGGTAAATCATATAGAATCGGAAAAGAAGGTAAATCATATAGAATCAGACAAAGAAGGTAAATCATATAGAATCAGACAAAGAAGGTAAATCATATAGAATTAGACAAAGAAGGTAAATTATATAGATTCAGACAAAGAAGGTAAATCATATAGAATCAGACAAAGAAGGTAAATCATATAGAATCGGACAAAGAAGGTAAATCATATAGAATCAGACAAAGAAGGTAAATCATATAGAATCGGACAAAGAAGGTAAATCATATAGAATCAGACAAAGAAGGTAAATCATATAGAATCGGACAAAGAAGGTAAATCATATAGAATCGGACAAAGAAGGTAAATCATATAGAATCGGAAAAGAAGGTAAATCATATAGAATTAGACAAAGAAGGTAAATCATATAGATTCAGGCAAAGACTACAGTGGACTGACAACATCAAGAGGTAGATAGAAGAACCTGTGACAGCGTGTCACATCAAGGAAAGAGATGGAGCGAAAGAGCGATCCATGCTAGCATACCTTTGATGCCGATAAAGCACAAGATGATGACCGATTTTCAGAGACACACAAACAGAGTGCGTCGTAAAAATGCTACAATTTTTAATAGTAAAAAAAAATGCTACATATACAAATAGCAAAAAGGGCTACAATTCTGAGTAGAACATAGAGGGCGACTACACTAACATTAGGTTACCGTGGCTTTGAGACTGACATCAATGCATGCTCTTTGTTGCTTTCTCCTATCAAATTCCTCATTTGTTTATTGTTAGCGTTAGTTGATGTTTTAGTAAATTAATACTCGAGAAAAGAATTGTTTGAGACAGACTGACTAATTGATATTTTCTTATCTGAAAGCTACTTGTATGTGATGTTAGAGTCATAACGTTTTTTTTTATTGAACCTCAATTTACAACGAAACGCGGATAAACATTTTAAAATGATGAGGATAACTAAAATAGCCATGACAAAGTGTTGTGTTATAACGTTGTCATTTTATACCAGTCAGTTATCACTAAACTTTGATCTTCTTCTTCTACATTTCAGCTCCCTGTGGAGCATAGGTCTTCAACTAACACTTTCAATTGTTCATCAGCTAAAAGTAACTCATTTTTCAGTCGTTATGGGTGCAGATCAGCAAATCAGTTCTCTGTCCCATCTTAAAACTGACGTCCGACTCATGGAACAAAGGGCTACAGCCACACTGAAAGCGAACAGAGTTCTGTGATATCTTCTCCAGCTGAGCCTATTTCCATCCTGCAAACTTAGCTTCTGTCTCGACTGTTCTTCTAGAGGTCTGCGTGGGGCTTCCATCTTTCCTTGTTCCTCGTGGACTCAGTTTCATTAACTGTCTTGCAATATTGCTTGGTGGTCGTCGCGCAGTACAACCAACTCATCCCGTTTTCCTTCTCTTGATCTCCGTTCTAAAATCACTTTGTCCTTTATAGTTGTTTCTGTTATTCGGAATAATATGCAGTAACATCATCATCGTGTGCAGTCTCCGCATCGAAGGTTGGCTACCATGAAGCGTCATTCCGCTCTGTCTCTTACTTTGATAATGCAGGTTGTCATGGGCTGACTTGTCCATCTTTTGATTTTACTTGTTCATGTTAGTATTGGTTTACCTCTTTTACCTTGTATTTTCCTTTCCAAGATTACTTTTAGCAGGTTGCTGTGACTTTTAACATGCCCCTAAAATCTCATGTATCTTGTTTGCATTGTGTTTAGGTAGTTCTCTTTTCAATTTTAGTTGTTTTAGACTACATCATTTGTTTTCTTTTCTTGCCATTCTTCTATACATCCACATTTCAAAGGATTCAATCATCTGTTCTGTTTTCTTGTCTAATGTCCATGTTTCTGCGCCATACGTGAATGTTGAGTTGATATAACATTTTGCTATTCTTAGTTTTGGCCCTGGTGTTATTTGTTTTGATGTTAGTATATTATTCATGACAATAAAATTGTATTTTACATCCATATTGTTTTGTTTATTTCAGGTTTCGATTCTCCATCACTGGTTATAGTATGTCCATTGTAGTTGTAACATTGAAATGTCTCCAGGTAACAGTAACGAGTATTCAGTTATTTATTTTATTCACTTGTGCTGTGATGCGTTATTCGGAGTAGCAGTTTTCTATTCTTGATCAAATGTGTCACAGTGGAAGCTGTAACCCCCTGCCCCTTGAAGTTCTCGATCTTATTTGTTATCACCTGCCGATTAGACTCGACGTCTTCCTGTAACCTAAAAGCCAAATCGTTTGCTGCCATTGACACTATAAATGTTTACTACACGAAATTCTATGAGATGACATAACCAATGTTGTTTTTATGGTTTTTTTTTTTCTATTTGTTTTGTCCTTTGTTTAGTTGCAGTGTTTGAATTCTCTAGTGGTATTGATTTTGTTCTTTTTTGTGTCCTGCCATATCTCATCTAACATATTATTGCTATCTTTATTTTCACACTTTTTAGACGATGATCATGCCTGACCAAATTAATTATGTCTTCCTTCCTTCCTTCCTTCCTTCCTTCCTTCCTTCCTTCCTTCCTTCCTTCCTTCCTTCCTTCCTTCCTTCCTTCCTTCCTTCCTTCCTTCCTTCCTTCCTTCCTTCCTTCCTTCCTTCCTTCCTTCCTTCCTTCCTTCCTTCCTTCCTTCCTTCCTTCCTTCCTTCCTTCCTTCCTTCCTTCCTTCCTTCCTTCCTTCCTTCCTTCCTTCCTTCCTTCCTTCCTTCCTTCCTTCCTTCCTTCCTTCCTTCCTTCCTTCCTTCCTTCCTTCCTTCCTTCCTTCCTTCCTTCCTTCCTTTTCCTTCCTTCTTTACTTACTTACTATTACCGTATCTCTCAAGATTGTCGTGGTAACATTCAAAGCCGTAACGAATTTCGTCCATTTCCTATACACAATCATGAAGTTCCGACTGGGGACGAAGAATACCCTGACTCGACCCTCTCCGTTCCAGGAACTTAAACTTAGAAGCTCATTTAATGTTGACCACTTCTGGAACCGTAGAGACAAACATACGTAGCACTGTCTTCGAGGCAAAGGTCTCGACAGCTCAGTGTGTAGAAGAATGATTTTGCTTTAAATGTAAATCGTGACCACCTCAAAATAATAGAGACAACATATGTAAATATGGTCAAATCAATAATGTTTAAAATGTATGATAGTTACAATACAAACAGACACGGTAAGGTAAAAAGTAAAGTGCCTCCCCCCCCCACCGCCACGTTTTTTACGGAAACATTGTGTTAGTTCTCACATATATGTATAGACCTTCGATATATTGGGAGCCGTGATAGCTCAGTGGTTAGTGAACTGAAAAACAAAGGACAAGAGGTAAGGTTCGATCCCAAATGATGACTTCCGGTTCACCCAGCCTTTAATGGGTACCGGATTTTTTTTCTGGGAAAGTAAAGCGGCACGGGCGTAATACCGACCACAGTACCCCAAAAATCATGCGCCGAAGGTGTGTAAAATGTATGGTCACTAACAACATATTCCCTATATGCCACTTGGCGTGACGGGGGTACTTTACTTTTTTTTTCGATATATTATTATTGGGATAATATGGTCAGTATTACGCCGTGCTGGTTTACTTTCACGTAAATAATCCAGAACCCATTTAAGGCTGGGTGAACCTAGAAGCTGTCAGGTTCGAAGTTGCCTTTTTATCCTTAGTAGTCCAGAGAGGGTGACTGGGTGGACTAAAGGAAAGACGTCGTCCTCTGGACAGGAATGTTCTAGGTTTGATTCCCGTCACAGGCGGTGGGAATTTTTTTAAAAATCGGACCCGTGGTTTTACCTTTCCCTGTTCCCTGAGTAGTGAGATCCGAAGTGTAGCCATCTCGGCAGTCTCGTATGAACTTGCGCACGTTAAGGAACCCTTGGCAGTCTAAAGTCTAAAAGATCAGGCCAAAAATGGCTGCTGTGCTGACAAAATTGTGAAACAAATCTACCGATCCGTGCCAAAGACGGATGAGTCGGGTCGAAAGGAGCAGATATCGCGGCTATGCTGTAAACTAGCGACACAACACATCCACGCCTACTTAACAGGTGAACACTAAGAAAAGTTATCCAGAGTTATCTCTCCCCCCCCCCCCCCAGCCCCCACTCTTTCCATAAACTGATAAATTTAACCGTAAATATTGATCTAATTCCCAGCAACGGTCCGCGACATATACGTCTACGTTTTATCCGATACGTGGCGTTAAGTCAATTTCCACTTGAATTGTTGATGCTGGGGTAACTGAGGATATCGTTAAAACTATGTGCACTGGGCTAATGGGGTGTGATTGATTGCGCTCAATACAGTTGTTTGAGTTAACGGACAAGAGTTGATCGTTGCAGAATACGTACAGAGAGGAGGGGTTGCGGTATTGATATTTCTCAACACAAGTAATCGAACTCTCCTTTAAGCATTGACTGGCCAAGCTTCTCGAAGTCTTCATCACCAAGTCAGCGCGCTAACGAAATCACAACACCTAATGATTACAATTCACTACAATACCAATAATTTATTGGTTTTATTTGTGTGCTATTTATTTCCGAAATCTTTGTTTTAATTTTAGATCTCTACCTTATTTATGTTTAAAAAGGGTTTCATACTTGTAATTATTTATATATTTTTTGTTGCTTTGAACCTCGCACATTACATAAGACACTTATTGCCAAAAAAGCCATAGCAGCAAGACAGGCTGAATATCAGAATAGTGGCCTCTCCGTTTATAATCAACAATCGATTATAATTTGAAGGCATTTAAAACAAATGTAAATTGTTTGTTTTGACTGAAGGTAAACCATATATTTCTTGGTTAGTTTTGACTCTACATAAATCATATATTTCTTGGTTGTTTTGACTCAAAATAAAACACAGATTTCTTGTTTGGTTTAACTCACCATAAAACAAATATATATGTTCGTTGGTTTGTACTGACCAAGCAGCCGGTGAATATTTGCCCTTTTAGATTCGTTGAATTAAATCGCTGAGAGGATTTTGATTATCAGCGAAACCAAACCCATTTTCCTCTAACAGCTTAATTTGAGAAGATCTCTCAGCAACTACTTATTCGTATTTTAGTATCGACATCTTCCTCAGATGATTCCACACGGCTTGATTTCTTTTCTTGTTTTATAATTTTAACAGCAACAGTCTATTCGAAGTGTTGGTAAAGGTATCAAGATACATAGAAATGGGAAGCTGCTGTAAATTGATGTTAATAATGAAAATGTTTTTTAAAAAAAGTAAAAAGTGGTATTGTAGCAGCTTTACGTTGGTGTGAAACACAACACAAGTAGAACGCTGTTTCGGCCAAATGGCCTTCAGCAGGAACAGCAAACTACAACACAAAAATATATATGGATATACACAGAAATCTAAAAACTTGGTGATTAATATGCTAGACTCTTCAAACAAGGAACATAAGTCACTTCCCTGAGGTCCAGAGTTTGGTCAGCCACAGAGACGGATCAGCCACAGAGCTTGGTCAGTCACAGAGCCTGGTCAGTCACGGAGCTTGGTCAGTCACAGAGCTTGGTCAGTCACGGAGCTTGGTCAGTCACGGAGCTTGGTCAGTCACAGAGCCTGGTCAGTCACAGAGCTGCTTGGTCAGTCACAGAGCTTGGTCAGTCATAGGGCTTGGTCAGTCACAGAGCTTGGTCAGTCACGGAGCTTGGTCAGTCACAGAGCTTGGTCAGTCACGGAGCTTGGTCAGTCACCAAATGAATGAATGACCAAACTCTATGACTGATCAAGCTCTGTGACTGACCAATCTCTGTGAATGACCAAACTATATGACTGTCCAAGCTCTGTGACTGATCAAACTCTGTGAATGACGAATGACCAAACTCTATGACTGACAAAGCTCTGTGAATGACCAACCTCTGTGACTGACCAAGCTCTGTGACTGACCAAGCTCTGTGACTGACCAAACTCTGTGACTGACCAAGCTCTGTGACTGACCAAACTGTGTGACTGACCAAGCCCTGTGACTGACCAAGCACTGTGACTGACCAAGCTCTGTGACTGACCAAACTCTGTGACTGGCCAAGCTCTGTGACTGATCAAGCTCTGTGACTGACCAAACTCTATGACTGATTCAGCACTGTGACTGACCAAGCTCTATGACTGACCAAACTTTGTGACTGACCAAGCACTGTGAATGACCAAGCTCTGTGACTGATCAAGCTCTGTGACTGACCAAGCTCTGTGACTGACCAAACTCTGTGACTGACCAAGCTCTGTGACTGACCAAGCTCTATGACTGACCAAGCTCTGTGACTGACCAAACTCTGTGACTGACCAACCTCAGTGACTGACCAAACTCTGTGACTGACCAAGCTCTGTGACTGACCAAACTCTGTGACTGACCAAGCTCTGTGACTGACCAAGCTCTGTGACTGACCAAACTCTGTGACTGACCAAGCTCTGTGACTGTCCAAGCACTGTGACGGACCAAGCTCTGTGACTGACCAAGCTCTGTGACTGACCAAGCTCTATGACTCACCAAACTCTGTGACTGACCAAGCTCTGTGACTGACCAAACTCTGTGACTGACCAAGCTCTGTGAATGACCAAACTCTATGACTGATCAAGTTCTGTGACTGACCAATCTCTGTGAATGACCAAATTATATGACTGTCCAAGCTCTGTGACTGATCAAACTCTGTGAATGACGAATGACCAAACTCTATGACTGACCAAGCTCTGTGAATGACCAACCTCTGTGACTGACCAAACTCTGTGACTGACCAAGCTCTGTGACTGATCAAGCTCTGTGACTGGCCAAGCACTATGACTACCAAGCTCTGTGACTGATCAAGCTCTGTGACTGACCAAGCTCTTGGACTGACCAAACTCTGTGACTGACCAAACTCTGTGATTGACCAAGCTCTGTGACTGACCAAACTCTGTGATTGACCAAGCTCTGTGACTGACCAAACTCTGTGATTGACCAAGCTCAGTGAGTGACCAAACTCTGTGACTGACTAAGCTCTGTGACTGACCAAGCTCTATGACTGACCAATCTCTGTGACTGAACAAACTCTGTGACTGACCAAGCTCTGTAACTGACAAAACTCTGTGACTGACCAAGCTCTGTGAATAACCAAACTCTATGACTGTCCAAGCTCTGTGCCTGACCAAACTCTGTGAATAACCAAACTCTATGACTGACCAAGCTCTGTGAATGACCAACCTCTGTGAATGACCAAGCTCTGTGACTGACCAAGCTCTGTGAGTGACCAAACTCTGTGACTGACCAAGCTCTGTGACTGATCAAGCTCTGTGACTGGCCAAACTCTGTGACTGACCAAGCTCTGTGACTGACCAAACTCTGTGACTGATCAAGCTCTGTGACTGACCAAGCTCTGTGACTGACCAAACTCTATGACTGACCAAACTCTATGACTAACCAAACTCTGTGACTGACCAAACTCTGTGACTGACCAAACTCTATGACTGACCAAACTCTATGACTAACCAAACTCTGAGAGTGACCAAACTCTGTGACTAACCAAACTCTATGACTGACCAAACTCTATGACTAACCAAACTCTATGACTAACCAAACTCTATGACTGACCAAGCTCTGTGACTGACCAAACTATGTGAATGACCAAGATCTGGAGCTCAGTAAGTGATTTATATTTCCTTTTTTGAGAATCTAGCATGTTATCGCAATGTAGTTAGATTTCTGTGTATATACATATATATTTTTGTGTTGTAGTTTGTTGTTCCTGCTGAAGACATTTTAGTAGAAACGTCGTTCTACTTTTGTTTTGTTTCTCAGCTACGTAAAGCTGTTATCAAACCACTTTTTCCTTTTACTTTTTGAATGTTCATTATTCGAATTGTCTAGCTTGAACCCAAAACCTACCATTATAGTCAGACACCGATAGGGCAGAGAAATAATCACACATAACTTAATGTCTGGTGTAGGAACATCATCATCATCATTGAGCGGTTGGCTACCATGGATCGCCATTCTACTCTGTTTCTTGCTTTAATGGTGCAGGCTGTCATAGATTGACTTGTCCATCTTTTGATGTTACTCGTCCATGTTAGTCTTGGTCTGCCTCTGCCTCTTTTACCTTGTATTTTCCCTTCCAATATTACTTTTAGTAGGCTGTTGTGTCTTTTAACATGCCCCAAAAATGTCATTTGTCTTGTCTTAATTGTATTTAGTAGTTCTCTTTTTATTTTCAGTTGTTTTAAAACTTCATCGTTTGTTATCTTTTCTTTCCATCCAATTCTACCTATTCTTCTGTAAATCCACATTTCAAAGGCTTCAATTTTCTGTTCTGTTTTCTTGTCTAATGTCCATGTTTCTGCACCATACAGGAATATTGAGAAGATGTAACATTTTGCCATTCTTAGTTTCAGCCCTGTTGATATTTGTTTTGTTGTTAGTATATTTTTCATGGCATTAAAATTACTTTTTGCCATACCTATTCTTTTGTTTATTTCAATTTTAAATTTTCGATCATTGGTTATAGTATGTCCCAGGTAGTTGTAGCTCTGGACTGTCTCCAGACTGGTGTAGGAACACCAATATATTTACACTTAATTTGTTATCAGTTAGAGGATTAAACAACTATACTTAATCTGATATAATGTGTACGAACAAACAATTACACTTAATTCAATATAATGTGTACGAACAAAAAATTACACTTAATTCAAAATAAAGTGTACGAACAAACAATTACACTTAATTCAATATAATGTGTAGGAACAAACAATTACACTTAATTCAGTATAATGTGTAGGAACAAACAATTACACTTAATTTGATATAAGGTGTAGGAACAAACAATTACACTTAATTATATATAAGGTGTAGGAATACACAATTACACTTAATTATATATAAGGTGTAGGAATAAACAATTTCACTTAATTTGATATAAGGTGTAGGAACAAACAATTTCACTTAATTATATATAAGGTGTAGGAATACACAATTACACTTAATTATATATAAGGTGTAGGAATAAACAATTTCACTTAATTTGATATAAGGTGTAGGAACAAACAATTTCACTTAATTTGATATAAGGTGTAGGAACAAACAATTTCACTTAATTTGATATAAGGTGTAGGAACAAACAATTACACTTAATTATATATAAGGTGTAGGAATACACAATTACACTTAATTATATATAAGGTGTAGGAATAAACAATTTCACTTAATTTGATATAAGGTGTAGGAACAAACAATTTCACTTAATTTGATATAAGGTGTAGGAACAAACAATTTCACTTAATTTGATATAAGGTGTAGGAACAAACAAATTCACTTAATTATATATAAGGTGTAGGAATAAACAATTTCACTTAATTATATATAAGTTGTAGGAATAAACAATTTCACTTAATTATATATAAGGTGTAGGAATAAACAATTTCACTTAATTATATATAAGGTGTAGGAATAAACAATTTCACTTAATTATATATAAGTTGTAGGAATAAACAATTTCACTTAATTATATATAAGGTGTAGGAATAAACAATTTCACTTAATTATATATAAGTTGTAGGAATAAACAATTTCACTTAATTATATATAAGGTGTAGGAATAAACAATTTCACTTAATTATATATAAGTTGTAGGAATAAACAAATACACTTAATTCAGTATAATGTATTGAAACAAACAATTACACTTAATTTGATATAAGGTGTAGGAACAAACAATTACACTTAATTTGATATAATGTGTAGGAACAAACAATTACACTTAATTTGATATAAGGTGTAGGAACAAACAATTACACTTAATTCAATATAATGTGTAGGAACAAACAAAGATAGATAGATAGATAGATAGATAGATAGATAGATAGATAGATAGATAGATAGATAGATAGATAGATAGATAGATAGATAGATAGATAGATAGATAGATAGATAGATAGATAGATAGATAGATAGATGGATGGATGGATGGATGGATGGATGGATGGATGGATGGATGGATGGATGGATGGATGGATGGATGGATGGATGGATGGATGGATAGATAGATAGATGATAGATAGATAGATAGATAGATAGATAGATAGATAGATAGATAGATAGATAGATAGATAGATAGATAGATAGATAGATAGATAGATAGATAGATAGATAGATAGATAGATAGATAGATAGATAGATAGATAGATAGATTGATGGATAGATGGATGGATGGATGGATGGATGGATGGATGGATGGATGGATGGATGGATGGATAGATAGATAGATAGATAGATAGATAGATAGATAGATAGATAGATAGATAGATAGATAGATAGATAGATAGATAGATAGATAGATGGATGGATGGATGGATGGATGGATGGATGGATGGATGGATGGATAGATAGATAGATAGATAGATAGATAGATAGATAGATAGATAGATAGATAGATAGATAGATAGATAGATAGATAGATAGATAGATAGATAGATAGATAGATAGATAGATAGATAGATAGATAGATAGATAGATAGATAGAGTAAAGGAGAGGAGACTAGAGGAGTGGATAATGAATTGTTCCACTGATGATATGAGGTCGAGTTCGATCCCGATCGACAACTTTCAGGGTCACGCGGCCTTTAATGTGTACCTGACGTCTATTTTTTCTAGGAAATAAATTCTGGCACTGACGTAAAACTAATCGCATTTCTCCAAGATGTGCTCTGGTAAAACTCACAGACACCAACACCATATTCCCTTTTTGTCAAGATCCAGGAAAGGTTCTTTGTGTATGTGCATGTACAAGGCATAGACTTGCCTCGGTATGTTACTGCAACACCGTGCGGGATAGCTTTCAATGTATTTGGATCAGGGTGAATTACATTCGTAGAAAGAAACGAATAATACACCGACTGAGACAACATAAAGCAAATTAAAAAAGGAGGCCATCTACCTAAACGGATACAATAAAAACAGCAACTGTGCTGAGAGAAGTCTGGCTGGAGCTTGTACCAGAAAGTCGACATGAAGCTAAGAGAAGCACGTAACCAATTTCACTCGTGTGCTTGCTATTGACTTTTGAATGGGTTTGGTCAAGTCGAAAGTGGAAAGTAAAAATAGCCACCACCCCAAGTGGATGTTTAAGTTGGAGCGGGGGAAATTAGAGTAGGCTGGCGGGGAAAATGAGGGGGAGCAAGGGGAAATGGAGCTGCAGAGAAGAAATCTAAATATGGGCTTGTCTGTGATTAGTAAGAACATTCCAGCTTTGGTATAGGGAAGTAGTTTCCGGAGTTGCCGTTATGCCCGTCTTTTTTTTTTTAAAGGCGGTGGAATAATTCAGGTTGGGGGGAGGGAGGGAGAGGGTGCTGGATGGCGAAAGGTATGAGTTGAAGGCGTGCTAGCTGAACGGCAGGCAGGAATATCGCTTTAGTCATTGCGGACAAAATCTATAAATAACTTGCTTCGAGGGTTATTCTAAATAAAATGCTCGTTCGAGCAATCACTATTAATAAAAAAAAAAAAAGTCCGTTGACCAATTATTCTAAATAAGTAGCTCACTTGATCCATTATTCTAAATAAGTAGCTCACTTGATCCATTATTCTAAATAAGTAGCTCACTTGATCCAGTATTCTAAATAAGTAGCTCCCGTCGATCCATTATTCTAAATAAGTAGCTAACTTGATACATTTTTCTAAATAAGTAACTTATTTCATCAATTATTATAAAACTTGTAGCCAATGTGTTCAGTTATTGTGAATAAGCACATTTTTGGACCAATTATTATAGTTGATGTTATCAATTATTGTAATTAATTAAGTTGTTTGACCAACTATTGTTAATAAATAGCTCGTTCAATACATTACTCTAAATAAGTAACCTAAGTGACCAATTCTTATAAATAAGTACCATTTGAGCAATTAGTATAAAGTAGCTCATTTTATAAAGTATTTAAAATAAGTAATCTATATGATCAATTGATATAAATGATAAGCTAATTTGAATGGATTGAATTGGTCAATGCCATACGCTCTCATCGGGGTGCCGTTATAGCTCAGTGGTTAGTGAACTGGACTACAAAGGACAAGAGGTAGGGTTCGATCTCAACCGACGGCTTCCGGGTTCACCCAGCCTTAAATGGGTACCGGATTTTTTCTGGGAAAGTAAAGCGGCACGGGCGTAAATCCGACCACATTACCCCAAAAATCATGTACTGAAGGTCTGTAAAATTTATGGTCACTAACACCATATTCCCTATACGCCACTTGACGTGACGGGGGCTCTTTACTTTTTTTACTTTTTATACGCTCTCATCTGCTGACACGTACTATTGATTTAATATTGTGCCTAGTACCATACGTTCTCATCTGCTGACAGGTACTATATATTTAATAATGTGCCTAGTACCATACGTTCTCATCTGCTGACAGATACTCTATATTTAATCATGTGCCTAGTACCATACGTTCTCATCTGCTGACAGGTACTATATATTTAATATTGTGCCTAGTACCATACGTTCTCATCTGCTGACAGGTACTATAGATTTAATATTGTGCCTAGTACCATACGTTCTCATCTGCTGACAGGTACTATATATTTAATATTGTGCCTAGTACCATACGTTCTCATCTGCTGACAGGTACTATAGATTTAATATTATGCCTAGTACCATACGGTCTCATCTGCTGACAGGTACTATAGATTTAATATTGTGCCTAGTACCATACGTTCTCATCTGCTGACAGGTACTATAGATTTAATAGTGTTCTTAGTACCATACGTTCTCATCTGCTGACAGGTACTATAGATTTAATATTGTGTCTGGTACCATATGTTTTCATCTGCTGACAGGTACTATAGATTTAATATTGTGCCTAGTACCATACGTTCTCATCTGCTGACAGGTACTATAGATTTAATATTGTGTCTGGTACCATATGTTTTCATCTGCTGACAGGTACTATATATTTAATATTGTGTCTAGTACCATACGTTCTCATCAGCTGACAGGTACTATAGAATTAATATTGTGCCTAGTACCATATGTTTTCATCTGTTGACAGGTACTATAGATTTAATATTGTGTCTAGTACCATACGTTCTCATCTGCTGACAGGTACTATAGATTTAATATTGTGCCTGGTACCATATGTTTTCATCTGCTGACAGGTACTATAGATTTAATATTGTGCCTGGTACCATATGTTTTCATCTGCTGACAGGTACTATAGATTTAATATTGTGCCTGGTACCATATGTTTTCATCTGCTGACAGGTACTATAGATTTAATCGTGTGCCTAGTACCACGAGTATCATGTGCCTAATAAAAGAATAGGTATGGAAAAAAGTAATTTTAATGCCATGAAAAATATACTAACAACAAAAGAAATATCAGCAGGGCTGAAACTAAGAATGGCAAAATGTTACATCTTCTCAATATTCCTGTATGGTGCAGAAACATGGACATTAGACAAGAAAACAGAACAGAAAATTTAAACCTTTTAAATGTGGATTTATAGAAGAATAGGTAGAATTGGATGGAAAAAAAGGAAAACAAACGATGAAGTTTTAATACAACTGAAAATAAAAAGAGAACTACTAAATACAATTAAGACAAGACAAATGACATTTTTGGGGCATGTTAAAAGACACAACAGCCTACTAAACGTAATATTGGAAGGGAAAATACAAGGTAAAAGAGGCAGAGGCAGACCAAGACTAACATGGTCGAGTAACATCAAGAGATGGACAAGTCAATCTATGAAAGCCTGCACCATCAAAGCAAGAAACAGAGTAGAATGGCGATCCATTGTAGCCAACCTTTGTTGCGGAGAAGGCACTCGATGATGATGATGCTTAGTACCATACGTTTTCATCTGCTGACAGGTACTATATATTTAATAATGTGCCTAGTACCATACATTTTCATCTGCTGACAGATACTATATATTTAATCATGTGCCTAGTACCATACGTTTTCATCTGCTGACAGATACTATAGATTTAATCATGTGCCTAGTACCATACGTTTTCATCTGCTGACAGATACTATATATTTAATCATGTGCCTAGTACCATACGTTTTCATCTGCTGACAGATACTATAGATTTAATCATGTGCCTAGTACCATACGTTCTCATCTGCTGACAAGTATTGTAACTTGTAACAAGTACTCTAAGTTCCATCCTCTGTTTTCGAATACTCTGGACTATCTCCTAGCCCTAATCATTACATAGCACATTACAATCTTTTCTTTCAGTTCCGCCTCTGGTAACAAGCACTCCTGGTTCACTCTCAGTATCAAATACTCTAGGTTCGCCCCTGTTAAATAGAGCTCTGTGCTCATCCATGATGACGTATTCTTTAAGTGGCTCTATTACAAACAATTTTAGGCTCATCTACGATAACACGTGCTCTAGGCTTACTAATTTAACAAGAACTCTTTACTTCAGTGGCGTATACTGGTTTTGGGTTCTGGGCTACCGCTGACATAATAAATAAACACTTACATTATATTCAGTAGGCTAACATGAATTAATATTTGTTAATGACATTACTACAATTTAAATTATTTACTTATTTATATGTAAACTCTATCCGTCTTGTTTGGGACGAAAATGACTTGATGACTTTGTCATTGAAAGTACTGTTGGGTTGGTTTCTAAGTTTCTGAAGGAATGATTTCTCAATGGACATTAGTGCCAAACCAGACAACCGTTCTTGTGTCTGAGTTGAGCGACAATAAGATTTGATTTTCTTGAAAGCAGAACAAGTTCTTTATACAGATGCTGATGCGCATAACGTAGTTATAAATAGGTTAGGAAGTTCCAGTAATCAGACATAGTTTCACTTTCACTTTGTAACGCTTCTAATTGGCTATAGCTAAAAATAACCCATGAAAACGCATTATGTATATGTAGCTTGACCGTATAATTTTCACTGCCTTTTTTGAATGTCAAGGTCGTGAATTTACTAGCGCCGATCGATGAGAAATGTACCTCTGGTTACTAGCGGTTTCAATCTACTATCGTAGAGTAGTTTCTGATTCATTCACAAACGTTATAATGGCCATAGGAAAACCGTGCTTTAATAAATGCAAACCAAAGCAAATAAATCATATTGGCCTACAAAATGTGTAATAGAATATTCGACAATTTGTAATATAATCATAAAAAATATAATAAATTATCATTTCCTTTTGTAATTCGTTCATATGTTCAAGGCTACCGGCGGTAGCTGAGGAAACATAGAGAATACGCCACTGCTTTACTTACTCCTCGATATAAGTTCTAAAGATGTGTTCTGGTAACAAGTATATAGATTTATGCCTGAACGAATTATTCTATACATGTTCCTGCTAGTGTGTATTCAATATTAGTTAATATTATTTAACAAGTACTATTGAGTTGTCACTTGCAACAACTACTCTTCACTTGTTCCTGATAGGAAACATAGAAGAACCGCCCTTGGATAATAATTACTCTACACTACCCCAGGTTTAAATTATGTGTACTCATACGTGACAATAAGTACTCTGCACTACTCCAGGTTGTAATTATATGTACTCATACGTAACAATAAGTACTCTACACTAGCTCACGTTGAAATTATGTGTAATCATACGTGACAATAAGTACTCTACACTACCCCACGTTGAAATTATGTGTAATCATACGTGACAATAAGTACTCTATACTATCCCAGGTTCAAATTATGTGTAATCATACGTGACAATAAGTACTCTACACCAGTGGCGTATTCTCTATGCTATCGCAGCTACCGCCGGTAGTCTGAACATATTAACGAAATACTAAAGGAAATGATAATTTATTATATTGTTTTCATAATTATATTACAAATTTTCGAATATTCTATTATACATTTCGTATAATATGATTTATTTGCTTTGATTTGCATTTATTAAAGCAAGCTTTTCCTATGGCCACTATAACGTTTGTAAATGAGACCGAAACTACTATAAAAAAAAATAGTACAAGAAACCGCTAATCAGCAGCGGTTCTCTCCGACTTAGAATTAATGACCTTGACATTTAAAAAATCCGGTCAAAATTATACGGACGAGAGCTACCTCTATATTAATGCGGTTTCATGGGTTATTTTTAGCTTTAGCCAATCAGAATCGTCACAAAGTGAAAGTGAAACAATGTCTGAAATGTCTGATTAACAGAACTTCCTTAGCTATTTATAACTACGTTATGCGCATCAGCATCTGTAGAAAGAACTTTTTCTGCTCTCAAGAGAATCAAATCTTATTGTCGCTCAACTCAGACACAAGAACGCTTATCCTGTTTGGCAATAATGTCCATTGAAAAATCAGTCCTTCAGAAACTTAGTAACCAACTCAACAATACTTTCAATGACAAAGTCATCGAGACATTTTCGTCCCAAACAAAACAGATAGAGTTTACATATAAATAAGTAAGTAATTTAAAATGTAGTGATGTCATTAGCAAATATTACTTCATGTTAGCCTACTGAATATAATGTATGTTTTTTATTTATTATGTCAGCGGTAGCCCAGACCCCAAAAGCAGTATACGCCACTGCTATACACTACCCAAGGTTCAAATTATGTGTTCTCATACGTGACAATAAGTACTCTACATTACCCCATGATCAAATTATGTGTACTCATACGTGACAATAAGTACTCTACATTACCCCATGATTAAATTATGTGTACTCATACGTGACAATAAGTACTCTTTACGTATTCCTGATAGGAAACATAGAATAACCGCCTTTGGTAATAAGTACTCCACACTACACGAGGTTCAAGTTATTTGTACTCATACGTGACAATAAGTACTCTAGACTAGCTCCTTATAGCAAAAGTCTGGTCTTGAGCCTGGTAACAAGTACATTAAGCACAGCACAGCACTGATTATATTACCTTTTTAAAAATAAGTTCAGGAATCCACAGCTCCCCAATCATTGGTCTGTAAATAACTTTCTCTGCATAAAAACATACATCGTAAAGTGAACATGATGAGTGCATCCCCTGTCTTTCGTGTTCAGTCTTGTTCTCTTAAGAGCTCGATTAGAGTGAAGATCTTCAGGAGACAACTCTTCTCGACTGGAAGTTAGAGAAAGTGTGGCGTCAATCAAGAAGAGGCATTCCTGAGTGAAAGAGCGAGTGTTGTCAATAAATGTAATCCTTACACGAGGACAAGTGGAGGACAAATTAACAATACTGAGTTTCTGTGTGGTGGGTATGTACATAGACATGTATGTTAATTTATATGTTGTTTATTTTTTGTTTTGTAGCTGTTGGTGTTGATAGAAATGTGTCTAACGGGCTCTTGTTGGTTCAAAGTTATGCTAGCACGGTATTGTCATCAATGTGTTTTTCCGTGTAGCCTGGGTACAGATTAGAGTATTAATTGGTAATAAAGTATAATGATGATGGTCTTACATACAAGAACAAGAAATGTGTATGCTCTAATTACAGCTGTCTGTCAAATAACCGCCCCCCCCCAATCCCTTTTTTTTCAACCAACGCACTTCACTTCTCACCCATATATTAACACAGTCCATATTATTTGTGTCAGATATTTCTATTTTTTTTTTTTTTTAACAACGCAATCAAAATACCAATTAGTGCTCTACAACGTTTTTCTTACTAACATACAGAGATCTCAGCACATGGCATGAACTCCGTGTCACTGGTATATAATTAGACTGTTCAGAATGTATGAACTAAATATTTATTTGCAGAAAATTAAATGACAGTCTTAATAAATGTGTTAAGAGGTCAGAGCAGAAGTCATGCAGTGAAAAACTAAACAACTTACTCCACTTAGTTCAGATTTGACTTTCCGCTTCTGCAGCAATCTTCGATATCTTCTTCCTCTTTTTTAAAAAAATAAGCTCAGACCATCTCATTTCCTTGCCTTGAACTATGTCAACCTGTATTATCTTACTTCTTGAGCTATTTTAACCTGTATTATGTCCCTTCTTGAGCTATGTTAACCTCTATTATGTCCCTTCTTCAGATATGTTACCCTCTATTATGTCCCTTCTTGAGCTATTTTAACCGGTATTATGCCCTTTCTTGAGCTATGTTAACCTTTATTATGTACCTTCTTGAGTTATGTTAACCTGTATTATGTCCCTTCTTGAGCTATGTTAACCTGTATTATCTTACTTCTTGAGCTTTGATAATCTGTATTATGTCCCTTTTTGAGCTATGCTAACCTGTATTATGTCCCTTCTTGTGTTATGTTAACCTGTATTATGTCCCTTCTTGAGCTATGTTAACCTGTATTATGTCCCTTCTTGAGCTATGTTAACCTGTATTATCTCCCTTCTTGAGCTATGTCAACCTGTATCTTGTCCCTTCTTGACCTATGTCAACCTGTATTATCTCATTTCTTGAGCTATGTTAACCTGTATTATCTCCCTTCTTGAGCTATGTTAACCTGTATTATCTCACTTCTTGAGCTATGTCAACCTGTATTATCTCACTTTTTGAGCTATGTCAACCTGTATTATCTCACTTTTGAGCTATGTCAACCTGTATTATGTCCCATCTTGAGCTATGTCAACCTGTATTATGGCCCTTCTTGAGCTATGTTAACATGTATTATGTCCCTTCTTGAGCTATGTTAACCTGTATTATGTCCCTTCTTGAGCTATGTTAACCTGTATTATGTCACTTCTTTAACTATGTCAACATGTATTATCTCACTTCTTGAGCTATGTTAACCTGTATTATCTTACTTCTTGAGCTAAGTTCTTTTGTATTTGTCTCACTTTAACATTATTCGACAGTCGCTTTTCTGTCTCATATTTGGATTTGTTGAGTCTAGTTCCTATTGCGATTAATGAGGATGATATACCTCGTGCCCTTCTTATCCTTAGTCACGAAACAGTAAAGCAATCAGTGGCTTAGACGCCTTGCGACATCTTGAAGAACATCAAAGAGTTACTCCAGTGTAAATGGTCCATGGACAGAGTTTGTGGGATGACCCGTCTTACCACGCTGTTCATCTCTATTTTCATACTCGACTTATTATTCTGTGTTTATCTTACTCCAGATACAGCTTCAAGTGTAAGTGTTTCTTGGTTTATCTTACCCATGTTACAGCTTCACATGTGAGTGTTTCTTGGTTTATCTTACCCATGTTACAGCTTCACATGTGAGTGTTTCTTGGTTTATCTTACCCATGTTACAGCTTCACATGTGAGTGTTTCTTGGTTTATCTTACTCATGTTACAGCTTCACGTCTGAGTGTTTCTTGGTTTATCTTACCCATGTTACAGTTTCACATGTGAGTGTTTCTTGGTTTATCTTACCCATGTTACAGCTTCACGCCTGAGTGCTTCTTGGTTTAGCTTACTCCAAATACAGCTTCATGTGTGAGTGTTTCTTGGTTTATCTTACCCATGTTACAGCTTCACGCCTGAGTGCTTCTTGGTTTAGCTTACTCCAAAAATAGCTTCACATGTGAGTGCTTCTTGGTTTATCTTACTCATGTTACAGCTTCACGCATGAGTGCTTCTTGGTTTAGCTTACTCCAAATACAGCTTCATGTGTGAGTGTTTCTTGGTTTAGCTTACTCCAAATACAGCTTCATGTATGAGTGCTTCTGGTTTAGCTTACTCAAATACAGCTTCATGTATGAGTGCTTCTTGGTTTAGCTTACTCCAATACAGCTTCATGTATGAGTGCTTCTTGGTTTAGCTTACTCCAAATACAGCTTCATGTATGAGTGCTTCTTGGTTTAGCTTACTCCAATTACAGCATCATGTATGAGTGCTTCTTGGTTTAGTTTACTCCAGATACAGCTTCATGTGTGAGTGTTTCTTGGTTTAGCTTACTCCAGATACAGCTTCATGTGTGAGTGTTTCTTGGTTTAGCTTACTCTAGATACAGCTTCATGTATGAGTGTTTTTTGTGCATCTTACTCAACCAACGACCTGATCTACAATTAGGAAGAGAAGATCGACATATGCCTGACATGTATTGAGAAGAGACAAAAAGAGACACTTTCAAAACAGGTTCTTCTATGGGAAACACCAAGATGCAAAAGAAAAAAGAGGGTTACGTTGAAAGACACAAAAAAGAGCACTTATAAGAGAAGCAAAGTTGGCAGGCATAGACTTAATAGATAAGTTGGAACATCTCGCTAAGAATAGAAATGAATGGCGACAACCACAACTCGCCCTATGTATCGTATAGCGGAGCTGGAAGGGTCAAGATTAAGATCTTTCTCCTGATAGCATCGCTGCTACTTTATGTTTGTTTAACGTCATCCATCTCTTTCACTTTAGTTAGAACCATTTCCACTCCCTTCACTTGATTATCAAACATGAAGTTATAGATTATTGTACTTCACCGTTTGTTGTCGTTGTCCTTGTATTCTGAAGAAAGCCACAGGCCGAAACGTCAGTATTGTGTTATGTTCCTTCCTTGTAAAGCTGTCACCATACCTTGGGAGAGTGTTTATCACACCCCACTACTGGCTCCTTACTCCTGATACACGTGCGGATGTTTCTTGTTCATCTTAGAGCACCTGAGATGCCCACATCTACAATTTACTTGCCAACAGATTATAGCAGATTTTCTGGTATAGTACGTGATTTACTTTTTGTTAAAGTAATGTTCTTGTATTTTCTCTTTGGGTTTAATTAATCCTTCAACTTCCGACAACATGTCAGCTGCCATCTTTGAAACATTCATGCAAAATGTTGACTTTTATTTATTTTGCAATTGAGAAAATGTTGCTCAATGAAAACATAAATTGAAACCTAACTTTTATTGACACTTAATAAGACAACGGGTCTATCCTTCTACCTTTCAGCTCCCTGTGGAGCATAGGTCTTCAACAAACACTTTCCAAGTCGTTATATTTCTGGCCATTGTTTTAAGATAATTCCGTCTTCCCCAACATCTTCATCTCTGTTTCCATCTTGGAATAGACATTGTTTCTTTCCTTAATTTTCATAAGGGTCTCTGCTGTCATCCATGTCTTATTCTAGCGTTCTCTTTTCCCCAGGATTTCTTACATGTCTCCTTTAATATATACTTTACCTGTTTTCGATGATCTTCTATATTAATTGTATTTTCTAGTTGTTGGAGGACTTGGTATTATTTACCGTAACTACAAATTTATCTTTAATTCCTTGCTCTTTAAGAAACCCTACATTGAAATATTGTCTACCCTTATGTGTTGTAGCATATCTTTTCAGTTTAAGTTTGAGGTCGGCTAGCATAAGATGATAATCTGAAGCCACAACTGCTCCTCTATATACTTTTACATCATGTAAGGACGACTTAAACATGTTATTAATATATATATGGTTAATTTGATTCTTCGTTCTATGATCTAGTGACACCCATGTAGCTTTATGTATTCCTTTATGTTGGAATATTGATCCTCAAGGCTCATTTGATTAAGAGTACAGAAGTTCACGAATATCTCTCCATTCTCACTCATCTCTCCAAGTCCACGTTTTTCCATGATCTCTTCGAAGCATCTGTTGTCTGATTCTACTTTTGCGTTTAGATCTCCCATCAAGATTATAATATATTTGGCTTTTCTTTCAGCCTTCATCTGATACACAACAGAAAAAAGCACAAAGATCAACAGGATAGGCAAAAACTATTCTACGATATACAACGAAATATATCAACACGAAAGTTAAACACTAGATACCATTTTACGTTCTATTTCACATATTCTCTGCAGCTCTACTCGTCGCCCCGGATAGTATTTGATATTATATATTTATATTTTTAATTATGAACTCTAATTAATTATCTATCTATCTATCTATCTATCTATCTATCTATCTATCTATCTATCTATCTATCTATCTATCTATCTATCTATCTATCTATCTATCTATCTATCTATCTATCTATCTATCTATCTATCTATCTATCTATCTATCTATCTATCTATCTATCTATCTATCTATCTATCTATCTATCTATCTATCTATCTCTATCTATCTATCTATCTATCTATCTATCTATCTATCTATCTATCTATCTATCTATCTATCTATCTATCTATCTATCTATCTATCTATCTATCTATCTATCTATCTGTCTGTCTGTCTGTCTGTCTGTCTGTCTGTCTGTCTGTCTGTCTGTCTGTCTGTCTGTCTGTCTGTCTGTCTGTCTGTCTGTCTGTATGTATGTATGTCTGTCTGTCTGTCTGTCTGTCTGTCTGTCTGTCTGTCTATCTATCAAGACATAGGTAATGGTAACAACAAAGAAAAAGACATCACCTCAGTGCAAAATAAAGACAAGTGGGACAATATTAAAACAGGTAAATGAATTTAAATATTTGGGAACTTTGTTAACCTCAGACGGAAGATGTACAAAAGAGGTGAGATGCAGAAGGGCTCAGGCAAAAGCAGCTTTCCAAAAAATGAGGAAGATACTATGCAATCCATTTTTGACAATAGAAACAAGAAAAAAAGAGTTCTTAAATGTTATGTAGAGCCAGTCTTCACATATTAATGCGAATCATGGACAATAGGACAACAGACAAGAAAATCACTGGAGTCTGTAGAAATGTGGTTTTACAGAAGAATGTGGAAAAATATAAATAGCTAAGGAAGTTCTGTTAATCAGACATTGTTTCACTTTCACTTTGTGACGATTCTGATTGGCTAGGGCTAAAAATATCCCATGAAACCGCATTAATATAGAGGTAGCTCTCGTCCGTATAATTTTGACGGGATTTTTTAAATGTCAAGGTCATTAATTCTAAATCGGATAGAACCGCTGCTGATCAGCGGTTTCTTGTACTATTTTTTTTTATAGTAGTTTCGGTTTCATTCACAAACTTTATAGTGGCCATTGGAAAACCTTGCTATAATAAATGCAAATCAAAGCAAATAAATCATATTGGCCTACGAAATGTGTAATAGAATATTCGAAAATGTGTAATATAATTATGAAAACAATATAATAAATTATCATTTCCTTTAGTACTTAGTTAATATGTTCAGGCTACCGGCGGTAACTGCGATAGCATAGAGAATACGCCACTGGTGTAGAGTACTTATTGTCACGTATGAGTACACATAATTTGAACCTGGGGTAGTATAGAGTACTTATTGTCACGTATGATTACACATAATTTCAACGTGGGGTAGTGTAGAGTACTTATTGTTACTTATGAGTACATATAATTACAACCAGGAGTAGTGCAGAGTACTTATTGCCACGTATGACTACACATAATTTAAACCTGGGGTAGTGTAGAGTAATTATTATCCAAGGGCGGTTCTTCAATGTTTGCTATCAGGAACAAGTGAAGAGTAGTTGTTGCAAGTGACAACTCAATAGTACTTGTTAAATAATATTAACTAATATTGAATACACACTAGCAGGAACATGTATAGAATAATTCGTTCAGACATAAATCTATATACTTGTTACCAGAACACATCTTTAGAACTTATATCGAGGAGTAAGTAAAGCAGTGGCGTATTCTCTATGTTGCCTCAGCTACCGTTGGTAGCCTTGAACATATGAACGAATTACAAAAGGAAATGATAATTTATTATATTTTTTATGATTATATTACAAATTGTCGAATATTCTATTACACATTTTGTAGGCCAATATGATTTATTTGCTTTGGTTTGCATTTATTAAAGCACGGTTTTCCTATGGCCACTATAAGGTTTGTGAATGAAGCAGAAACTACTCTACGATAGTAGATTGAAACCGCTTGTAACTAGAGGTACATTTCTCATCGATCGGCGCTAGTAAATTCACGACCTTGACATTCAAAAAAGGCAGTGAAAATTATGCGGCCAAGCTACATATACATAATGCGTTTTCATGGGTTATTTTTAGCTATAGCCAATTAGAAGCGTTACAAAGTGAAAGTGAAACTATGTCTGATTACTGGAACTTCCTAACCTATTACTAACTATGTTATGCGCATCAGCATCTGTATAAAGAACTTTTTCTGCTTTCAATAAAATAAAATCTTATTGTCGCTCAACTCAGACACAAGAACGGTTATCTGGTTTGGCACTAATGTCCATTGAGAAATCATTCCTTCAGAAACTTAGAAACCAACCCAAAAGTACTTTCACTGACAAAGTCATCAAGACATTTTGGTCTCAAACAAGACGGATAGAGTTTACATATGGATAAGTAAATAATTTAAATTGTAGTAATGTCATTAGCAAATATTAATTCATGTTAGCCTACTGAATATAATGTAAGTGTTTATTTATTATGTCAGCGGTAGCTCAGACCCCAAAACCAGTACACGCCACTGAAGTAAAGAGTTCTTATTAAATTAGTAAGCCTAGAGCACGTGTTATCGTAGATGAGCCTAAAATTGTTTGTAATCGAGGCACTTAAAGAATACGTCATCATGAATGAGCAAAGAGCTCTAGTTAACAGGGGCGAACCTAGAGTAGTTAATACTGAGAGAGTGAACCAGGAGTGCTTGTTACCAGAGGCGGAACTGAAAGAAAAGATTGTAATGTGCTATGTAATGATTAGGGCTAGGAGATAGTCCAGAGTATTCGAAAACAGAGGATGGAACTTGAAGTACTTGTTACTAGTTACAATACTTGTCAGCAGATGAGAACGTATGGTACTAGGCACATGATTAAATCTATAGTATCTGTCAGCAGATGAAAACGTATGGTACCAGGCAGATTGAAAACTTAATTTTTCATTTATTTACTTTAATTCGGCGATGTTATCACTCATCGCCAAAGGTAAAAGTGTTCTGTTCAATGTTTTAATATTTGTTTGGTCTTCGCTGTTCGTCGTGATAACTGATTCTTCATTAATCCACCATTTTAAAGGTCTACTTTTCCGCTATTGCGTTGCTTTTGTTGTGTGAACTCTTTCTGGTGGATGTTTTGGCAGGTAAAGACTGTTTTACATGCCCGAATAATTTGATCTGTTCTTTTTTTCTAATCCAGCACCGATTTTACTCTAACGCGTTTTCTTACACCGAAATTCTAATTCTGTTTCTTGTTATTCTCAGTTTTTTTGTTCGGGATCTTATTTCCGCTGGGAAGATTGTTCGATTTTCTTTGCTTATTAATGCCCAAGTTTGCATTGATAGCAGAACGTCGCAAAGAATACTACAAAATACACTGCTTGTTTTACATCTAATAATAAATGCTATTCTGTAATAATTGAATACAATATTCATATATTTATCCTGAAAGAATTGAATAAAATGTTCACATATTTGAGCTGTAACAACCGTGTTAACTATTTGATAACCTGGTTCACCCTGCAACATTAGTCAGTTAGTTTTGGATTTCTTAAGTGCATACGCTTATTATGCAAAAGAGCTAAATGTATAAACTGATTAAAAAACACATTCAACAAAGCTAAAAAAAAAAAAAGATTCTTAACTATTGAATTACATTGTCAAATTATGTAAAGTATAGACATACCGTACGGGTTGGCAAGGCAAAGGCGTTTTTCAAAGATGGGCGTACATCAATGCCACTGTTTCAAAGATGGTTGCACATTGGTGCCACTGTTACAAAGATGGGGGTATATCGGTGCCACTGTTACATAGATGGACGTATACCGGTGCCACTGTTACATAGATGGACGTATACCGGTGCCACTGTTACATAGATGGACGTATACCGGTGCCACTGTTACATAGATGGACGTATACCGGTGCCACTGTTACATAGATGGACGTATACCGGTGCCACTGTTACATAGATGGACGTATACCGGTGCCACTGCTACAAAATTGAGGACACATCGGTGCCACTGTTACAAAGATTGGCGCACATCGGTGCCACTGTTACAAAGATTGGCGCACATCGGTGTCACTGACTTAAAGATGGGCTTACATCGGTGCCACTGTTTCAAAGATGGTTGCACATTGGTGCCACTGTTGCAAAGATGGGGGTATATCGGTGCCACTGTTACATAGATGGACGTATACCGGTGCCACTGTTACATAGATGGACGTATATCGGTGCCATTGCTACAAAATTGAGGACACATCGGTGCAACTGTTACAAAGATTGGCACACATCGGTGCCACTGTTACAAAGAATGGCGCACATCGGTGTCACTGACTTAAATATGGGCTTACATCGGTGCCACTGTTACAAAGATGGGCGCACATCGGTGCCACTGTTACAAAGATTGGCGCACATCGGTGCCACTGTTACAAAGATTGGCGTACATCGGTGTCACTGATACAAAGATGGGCTTACATCGGTGCCACTGTTACAAAGATGGGCGCACATCGGTGCAACTGTTACAAAGATTGGCGCACATCGGTGCCACTGTTACAAAGATTGGAGCACATCGGTGCCACTGTTACAAAGATTGGCGCACATCGGTGCCACTGTTACAAAGATTGGCGCACATCGGTGCCACTGTTACAAAGAAAACGGTGCAGGGTAGGGAAGGTAACAAAAGTATGGGAATGGTTAAATAGTACCAAAGATGACTCGACCATGATGTCTAATATAATAGATACGCCTCTGAAGATTAGTCATTATTGGGACTCGGATTGTTATGGCCCAACGGTGTCAAATATGACCTAAAAATCACAAAAATATTCTTGCATTTATCCCTTAGAAATGTAAAGTAGGATCTCAAAATTAAAAATTGGCCAAAATATGACATAAATTTATTACTCATTTGCTGTTTTAAATGACTTTAAATAATCAATTTTTTTAATAATTGAAGATAGATGTATCCTGAGATACGGTAAACCAACTAAAAGTGGACTTTTTTTACATCTAAATATTCTACACTCTATTGGATATGTCATGCGAAAAGTAGGCGTTGAGAATGCAATAACAACAAACAGAATTAACTGAAAGAAGATCAGGGGAAAACCAAGAGAAAAAATATTGAACAGCTTATCCAAATGGCATAACAAAAGTTCACCGACTTAAATGATGACATGTAGGAAGGACCGAGTGATATGGCGAGAGGTGATGACCTACAGCAAGCGGCATGATACCTGATGATGATAATTATTTATATATATAATTGACCTAAACAATAGCGTAGAAATATATGCTTAAAATATATAACGATTGCAATAATAATAGATTCAGTTGGTAAAATCAAGGATTCCCCTATAGCTGTGCATGTTTTTCTTTCTTTAGATATCAATTTTAATATTTGAAAGGAGCGAGTAAGCCTTTGTCACTTATCTTTGTAGATCTCTGAACGAAGATTGAATGATTTTTGTCACTGTAGGTCTAGTTGCAAAATATATAGCCACACGTGAAAATAGTTGTCCAGTAGTTTGTCCTTTTTTGTATTTATGAGACGTTTCCAAATGTCTTTTGTCTCACTTAGATGGCAGCATACTTTCTTTGGAAAGTGTAATATGGAAAATTAATCACATGAGTTTTGCATGACGGGAAAAATTCGTGGCCAAGGTACTCGACTGAGGGTTGTTGACATTTTTACTTTGTCGGAGTAGCCATGATGTACTTTGTCGGGGTAGCCATGGTGTACTTTGTCGGGGTAGGCATGGTGTACTTTGTCGGGGTAGCCATGGTGTACTTTGTCGGGGTAGCCATGGTGTACTTTGTCGGGGTAGCCATGGTGTACTTTGTCGGGGTAGCCATGGTGTACTTTGTCGGGGTAGCCATGGTGTACTTTGTCGGGGCAGCCATGGTGTACTTTGTCGGGGTAGCCGTGGTGTACTTTGTCGGGGTAGCCATGGTGTACTTTGTCGGGGTAGCCATGGTGTACTTTGTCGGGGTAGCCATGGTGTACTTTGTCGGGGCAGCCATGGTGTACTTTGTCGGGGTAGCCATGGTGTACTTTGTCGGGGTAGCCATGGTGTACTTTGTCGGGGTAGCCATGGTGTACTTTGACGGGGCAGCCATGGTGTACTTTGTCGGGGTAGCCGTGGTGTACTTTGTCGGGGTAGCCGTGGTGTACTTTGTCGGGGTAGGCATGGTGTACTTTGTCGGGGTAGCCATGGGGTACTTTGTCGGGGTAGCCATGGTGTACTTTGTCGGGGTAGCCGTGATGTACTTTGTCGGGGTAGCCATGGTGTACTTTGTCGGGGTAGGCATGGTGTACTTTGTAAGTTATGTAGTGGGAATGGGGTCAATTGTGAAACATATGGAGACAAACTGTACATGTGTTAGCAGCTGAAACAATTATAACAATATTTTTCTCAGGAATAAAACAGCGTTAGAACCTGCAAATCAAACACGAATGGAAGAGTATGTCATTGCAAAGCTGATATATAATTATCTATTTATTTCTGAGTGTATATTTGAATAGATTTTTCTATTCACAAAATGTATTACTATATAGTTGTCGTTATTCACAAATGAAAGGTTATGTCGATTACGATACGATGCAAAGAAATTAAACACAGCAGCCGCGAAAGGGCGAAGAAAAGATTTTTTTTATTTAATACTCTGGTTGACAAACCTCTTAGTCTATGCGATACTCTGGTTGACAAACCTCTTAGTCTATGCGATACTCTGGTTGACAAACCTCTTAGTCTATGTAATACTCTGGTTGACAAACCTCTTAGTCTATGCGATACTCTGGTTGACAAACCTCTTAGTCTATGCGATACTCTGGTTGACAAACCTCTTAGTCTATGCGATACTCTGGTTGACAAACCTCTTAGTCTATGCGATACTCTGGTTGACAAACCGCTTAGTCTATGTAATACTCTGGTTGACAAACCTCTTAGTCTATGCGATACTCTGGTTGACAAACCTCTTAGTCTATGCGATACTCTGGTTGACAAACCTCTTAGTCTATGTAATACTCTGGTTGACAAACTTCTTAGTCTATGCGATACTCTGGTTGACAAACCTCTTAGTCTATGTAATACTCTGGTTGACAAACCTCTTAGTCTATGTAATACTCTGGTTGACAAACCTCTTAGTCTATGTAATACTCTGGTTGACAAACCTCTTAGTCTATGCGATACTCTGGTTGACAAACCTCTTAGTCTATGCGATACTCTGGTTGACAAACCTCTTAGTCTATGCGATACTCTGGCTGACAAACCTCTTAGTCTATGCGATACTCTGGTTGACAAACCTCTTAGTCTATGCGATACTCTGGCTGACAAACCTCTTAGTCTATGCGATACTCTGGTTGACAAACCTCTTAGTCTATGCGATACTCTGGTTGACAAACCTCTTAGTCTATGCGATACTCTGGTTGACAAACCTCTTAGTCTATGCGATACTCTGGCTGACAAACCTCTTAGTCTATGCGATACTCTGGTTGACAAACCTCTTAGTCTATGTAATACTCTGGTTGACAAACCTCTTAGTCTATTTGATACTCTGGTTGACAAACCTCTTAGTCTATGTAATACTCTGGTTGACAAACCTCTTAGTCTATGCGATACTCTGGTTGACAAACCTCTTAGTCTATGCGATACTCTGGTTGACAAACCTCTTAGTCTATGCGATACTCTGGTTGACAAACCTCTTAGTCTATTTGATACTCTGGTTGACAAACCTCTTAGTCTATGCAATACTCTGGTTGACAAACCTCTTAGTCTATTGATACTCTGGTTGACAAACCTCTTAGTCTATGCAATACTCTGGTTGACAAACTTCTTAGTCTATGCGATACTCTGGTTGACAAACCTCTTAGTCTATGTAATACTCTGGTTGACAAACCTCTTAGTCTATGTAATACTCTGGTTGACAAACCTCTTAGTCTATGTAATACTCTGGTTGACAAACCTCTTAGTCTATGCGATACTCTGGTTGACAAACCTCTTAGTCTATGCGATACTCTGTTTGACAAACCTCTTAGTCTATGCGATACTCTGGTTGACAAACCTCTTAGTCTATGCGATACTCTGGTTGACAAACCTCTTAGTCTATGCGATACTCTGGCTGACGAACCTCTTAGTCTATGCGATACTCTGGTTGACAAACCTCTTAGTCTATGCGATACTCTGGCTGACAAACCTCTAAGTCTATTTGATACTCTGGTTGACAAACCTCTTAGTCTATGCAATACTCTGGTTGACAAACCTCTTAGTCTATTTGATACTCTGATTGACAAACCTCTTAGTCTATGCAATACTCTGGTTGACAAACCGCTTAGTCTATGCGATACTCTGGCTGACAAACCTCTTAGTCTATTTGATAGTCTGGTTGACAAACCTCTTAGTCTATGTAATACTCTGGTTGACAAACCTCTTAGTCTATTTGATAGTCGGGTTGACAAACCTCTTAGTCTATGCGATACTCTGGCTGACAAACCTCTTAGTCTTTTTGATACTCTGGTTGACAAACCTCTTAATCTATGCGATACTATAGTTGACAAACCTCTTAGTCTATGCGATACTCTGGCTGACAAACCTCTTAGTGTATGCGATACTCTGACTGACAAACCTCTTAGTCTATGCGATACTCTGGTTGACAAACCTCTTAGTCTATGCGATACTCTGGTTGACAAACCTCTTAGTCTATTTGATACTCTGGTTGACAAACCTCTTAGTCTATTTGATACTCTGGTTGACAAACCTCTTAGTCTATGCGATACTCTGGTTGACAAACCTCTTAGTCTATGCGATACTCTGGCTGACAAACCTCTTAGTCTATGCGATACTCTGGTTGACAAACCTCTTAGTCTATTGATACTCTGGTTGACAAACCTCTTAGTCTATGCGATACTCTGGCTGACAAACCTCTTAGTCTATGCGATACTCTGACTGACAAACCTCTTAGTCTATGCGATACTCTGGTTGACAAACCTCTTAGTCTATGCGATACTCTGGTTGACAAACCTCTTAGTCTATTTGATACTCTGGTTGACAAACCTCTTAGTCTATTTGATACTCTGGTTGACAAACCTCTTAGTCTATGCGATACTCTGGTTGACAAACCTCTTAGTCTATGCGATACTCTGGCTGACAAACCTCTTAGTCTATTTGATACTCTGGTTGACAAACCTCTTAGTCTATGCGATACTCTGGTTGACAAACCTCTTAGTCTATGCGATACTCTGGTTGACAAACCTCTTAGTCTATGCGATACTCTGGCTGACAAACCTCTTAGTCTATGTAATACTCTGGTTGACAAACCTCTTAGTCTATGTAATACTCTGGTTGACAAACCTCTTAGTCTAGGCGATACTCTGGTTGACAAACCTCTTAGTCTATGCGATACTCTGGCTGACAAACCTCTTAGTCTATGTAATACTCTGGTTGACAAACCTCTTAGTCTATGTAATACTCTGGTTGACAAACCTCTTAGTCTATGTAATACTCTGGTTGACAAACCTCTTAGTCTATGCGATACTCTGGCTGACAAACCTCTTAGTCTATGCAATACTCTGGTTGACAAACCTCTTAGTCTATGCAATACTCTGGTTGACAAACCTCTTAATCTATGCAATACTCTGGTTGACAAACCTCTTAGTCTATTTGATACTCTGGTTGACAAACCTCTTAGTCTATTTGATACTCTGGTTGACAAACCTCTTAGTCTATTTGATACTCTGGTTGACAAAAATCTTAGTCTATGCGATACTCTGGCTGACAAACCTCTTAGTCTATGCGATAATCTGGTTGACAAACCTCTTAGTCTATTTGATACTCTGGTTGACAAACCTCTTAGTCTATGCGATACTCTGGCTGACAAACCTCTTAGTCTATGCAAAACTCTGGTTGACAAACCTCTTAGTCTATTTGATACTCTGGTTGACAAACCTCTTAGTCTATGCGATACTCTGGTTGACAAACCTCTTAGTCTATGCGATACTCTGGCTGACAAACCTCTTAGTCTATGTAATACTCTGGTTGACAAACCTCGAAGTCTATGTAATACTCTGGTTGACAAACCTCTTAGTCTATGCAATACTCTGGTTGACAAACCTCTTAGTCTATGTAATACTCTGGTTGACAAACCTCTTAGTCTATGTAATACTCTGGTTGACAAACCTCTTAGTTTATGCGATACTCTGGCTGACAAACCTCTTAGTCTATGCGATACTCTGGTTGACAAACCTCTTAGTCTATTTGATACTCTGGTTGACAAACCTCTTAGTCTATGCGATACTCTGGCTGACAAACCTCTTAGTCTATTTGATACTCTGGTTGACAAACCTCTTAGTCTATGCGATATTCTGGTTGACAAACCTCTTAGTCTATGCGATACTCTGGTTGACAAACCTCTTAGTCTATGCGATACTCTGGCTGACAAACCTCTTAGTCTATGTAATACTCTGGTTGACAAACCTCTTAGTCTATGCGATACTCTGGTTGACAAACCTCTTAGTCTATGCGATACTCTGGTTGACAAACCTCTTAGTCTATGCGATACTCTGGTTGACAAACCTCTTAGTCTATGCGATACTCTGGCTGACAAACCTCTTAGTCTATGCAAAACTCTGGTTGACAAACCTCTTAGTCTATGCAATACTCTGGTTGACAAACCTCTTAGTCTATGCAATACTCTGGTTGACAAACCTCTTAGTCTAAGCAATACTCTGGTTGACAAACCTCTTAGTCTATGCGATACTCTGGCTGACAAACCTCTTAGTCTATGCGATACTCTGGCTGACAAACCTCTTAGTCTATGCGATACTCTGGTTGACAAACCTCTTAGTCTATGCGATACTCCCTTGAAGTTTGTCAAAATAACTTGCATAAGGGTAAAGAGAAGAGGATGGTTAAGGTAGGCTGTAGTCGGGGGGATGGGGGGGGGGGTAGAGAAAAAGAAATAGGAAAGGAAAATTAATGTTGACCACAGACATCAAAGGCAATCCGTTAATCGAGAATAGTAACTTTTGAAGTCCACCAAATACTCCAGATGTGCGCTTCCCTTACATGCGCCATTAATGTATTTATTGAGCGGTAACAGTGGTATTTGAGAGTTGTTTTCTACACAGCATCTGCATCCCTGTGCGTGGTCACCTAGTTTCGTTTCGTGACCTTCCAATTAAGCTTTTATCTACTGATGGCCACGCTGGCAAATACTGTGGCCAAATGAGCCCCGGTCAAGAAATACTGCTGCAGACTCTAACACCTGCCAAGGAGTTAAACAGCCAAACTACTTATCTGACGGGCGCATTTCTGATGATCAGATGATTCCTTGTTGATTAGCTCTGTAGAAAGTGTTTCCTAACTCCAAACCTGAGTTTATAAAGCATGTTTGTCGAGTGTTGTTGTGTTTAGATTTCAGTCTGGAAATACAAGTATGACCATTTCCAGCAACTTGTTTTTGTTCATTTTTCTTTTTCGGTCGTTCATCCTCTAAATAAATAATTTTTGGAGTCTGTCATTTACAGTTTGAAAATGTTTGTTGTTTTGTTCTGCTTTTAGCTTTCCCGTTTGTGAAAACTATCGCAATCGCGTGGTAAAGATGTCGTCTTTTCAAATTAAAGCCACTGAAATCACGCTCGTTTGTCAGCACGCTCAAAGCAGTTAATCTATAAATGGGTACCAATATTCGTTTCCTTCTGCGATCATGGCTCATTCAGACTAGGACTCCGGACTCTCTTATGAAGGCAGCTGTCTGTTTAAGTGATTCATTTGCCCGTGTAGTTTCTCTTCTAGGGAGGTGGGTGCGGGTCACATTGAATACCCAATATGAATTGCGTGAGAAAAGGTAGAAGGACTGAAGTGTGTTCACTTCACCTCCATAACCCAATGCCTTGTATATTACCAAGAGAATTATGTAGTGGACGCGAGTGTTTCATGAATAAACGCTGTGTCACCCACAGACACCCATGCTCTTGCCAATTTTTAGGCAATTAATAAATGATAGGGATAGTTAGAGGAAAGTATTTGAAGGCTCTTAGCGTCAGTAGCAAGCTGGTAACGTGTTGACCTGACAATATCATGAACGTGAGTCCAAACACGGCTTGATCGTCCCCCTGATCAATCCAAATGTATATATACATATGGTTGTCTTTCCTTTTGCAACGCAACATAATGAACATAGTAATGTTTATAACCTAAGAAATTAAATACTATAGCGTTATCTTTACCATTGGGTAACTTGCCTGCCAAGTTCAAGCAAAACTACACACTTCAGTTCCTCAGTAGCAAACGTTCTGTGCTCACGGTGATCGGCACGAGACTCCCGCGATTGTGTGTACACTGGGAGGCGGTGCCGAGGAATAAACTATTCAAACACCAGATTAAACAGTCTGGGTCAACCACCGATAATAAGGAATCTGAGATAAGGCTTGTCGATATTTCTAAATGCTAGGACATTAATTTTCAGATTGCTCGCTAGTTGGAACTGCTTGCCAAGTCAATGTTCTATGAGAGTTACAACATTTGCCAGATTTTTTTATGAGCAGCTATTGACTTTCCATAATCATAGTCTGGTTTGTGAGTCTGAAAACCGGTACTAAATCTCAATGATTGTATACGCTTCTGTGCTGACCTTCAAAACCCCTACAATTCGGATCTATATAGCCACTACGTGCCTGCATTAAACTAATATTCTTCTTCTTGCTTTTTATTTGGAGTTTTGCCTGCTTGTTGGCGAAGACAACCTCAAACTAAGTGTTCCAGGTTATATTGGGCTGCAGCTGCCATCCAAAATTAAAGTGGGGGCTATTTCCTTTGATTACCTTGAGATTTGGGAGCCACGATAGATCAGTGGTTAGTGAACTGGACTACAAACGACAAGAGGTAGGGTTCGATCCCAACCGACGACTTCCTGTTCACCCAGCCTTTAATGGGTACCGGATTTTTTTTCTTGGAAAGTAAAGCGGCACGGGCGTAATACCGACCACATTACCCCAAAAATCATGTGCCGGAGGTCTGTAAAATTTATGGTCACTAACACCATATTCCCTATACGCCACTTGGCGTGACGGGGGTACTTTACTTGTTTACCTTGAGAATGGCATGCATGCCTCTTTTGTGAAACTGTTAGAAGGAAGCTGGGAGTTTACTCATTTTACAGATTGTAGATTTTACAAGATAGTCTCTTGTGTGAAACTATGAGAAGAAGCTGAGCTTGTACTCATTCTACTAACATTGTACACTAACTATTGTTGCACTTTCGATCTATATTTACGAATTTTACGATCTCGATAAACTGCAATTGAAAGTTCCGTCCTTCAATGTGACCAAGCTAGACCGGTCTAATTTATTCAAATAAGAGGTTCTCCATACGGCTAGTGGGTTTTATTTAGAATAACGTGTTAGTGGCATGTTTCTCAAAGTCAATCAACGCATTTTTGGGTGACGTGGACTGTGTCACGCCAGGCCGATCTACTTTCAGCAGAGAAAATACAAAACTCGTCAGAGGAGCGTCTAACCAAAAGATTGTAGGCCCAGGGGGAGGGGGGGATAGGCTTATTTGGGGACTGAACTTGGAACTTCGTGATCAGTAGGTGCCGCATTAACGTCTCTGTCCCCACGGCTTAACAGTTATTGAGTTAATATTTGTCTATTTTAGTTTATTGTCTTTAAATTCATCTTAGTTTCTCTTCTGCACACTCTCTACTTATGTCTTTAGGCGATCAACACATAAACTGATTAGCTACACACAGAAGATCGCTGACGATAGAACGAGGAAGCCAAATCTGACCAAGACCACACTCCATTTACACCTAGCGGTCATAGCAACTCAATCTGGTCAAGTATGTACAGCAGAAGACAAATCTAGTCAAACAGTGTATTCCGTGACAAAGTTAGAGGATGTTAGGCAGGAAGGATTAATGACAGCTTCGGTGTAATCTGCGGCACAAGTGCTGTCCATTGTTAACGACGATATATGACATATCCGAAACACAATTATTTTCGAACTAAAATAACATTCCTAAACCGTTCTAGTCGTTTTTATGAGACGATGTTTTCCAGCTTTAGAGACGGTTGAAAGCAAAATGTTGTTGATCCTTATTAGTTACCCGGCGATGTTTTGTCGAGTAGCTTGCAACAACATCTCCATTTACTTGCTTTGTTTCAGGGACTATTATGCAATTAATGCTTTGTTTACGTTTCACTAATTCCCATTTTGACGAATCCTTGGGAGGTTCTGAAGTAGGGTTAAAGATCAAGTACTTAAACTGGAGGTTGAGATGCAAGTGATACCAGAAGGTAGATAAAAACCTTGCCATCGAATTTCTATGGTCTATATCCATTGCTGTCTGGAATATATCGGCGCTGGTCCATCACTCAGGATTCTCTGTGTGGGTTTACTGTCATAGCTTTTAACTGCCCCGGATAGCCCAGAGTGTGCAGTAAACAAGTAAAGAGCACCGTCGCGTCAAGTGGCGTATAGGGAATATGGTGTTAGTGACCATAATTTTTATAGACATTCGGCACATGATTTTTGGGTTAATGTGGTCGGTATTACTCCCGTGCCGCTTTACATTCCCCCCAAAAAATCCGGTACCCATTTAAGGCTGGGTGAACCCGGAAGCAGTCGGTTGGGATCGACCTCGACCTCTTGTTCTATGTAGTCCATTTCACTAACCACAGAACTATCGTGGCCCAGAGTGTATGGTGGAGATTATTTGTTATGTGGCTTCTTATCGACTCGCATTCAAAGATTAACATGTTGTTATCGGCTTGCACTCAAAGTTAACTAACTGTTCATTATCGAGTTTCACTCAAATATTATCTAAAATAATCTTAGTTTTGTCTCAAATAACAACATAAACTAGACTCAACACGTGTTACCAGAATCAAAGAAATAGCTATCGGTAAGAATGGCCGAAACCATTGAACCGCTGAAGACCAAGCAACCCAGGACTCTAGTGATCCTGTCAAGCAAAGTAACTTGTAGACCAACGACTGATTATGTAAAATGGGCGTGTCAGTCAAAACGTAAACATCTAAAACACAATTCACGGGAAATAAACGATAAACACTGAAAACATGGAAATTGTGGCCATCGGTTATATATTTGCTCTACTTAACTAATCAGACGTTAAATTATCACTCAAAATACCGCTATTAATCGACTCTTCTCCCAGGAGATTAACTACGGCAGACATGCATATTGAACAAAATTCATGAGCTGTTTATAGATAGTCTAACCATCTTTATGTACAACAGAGGTGAGATGCGGAATGGCTAAGGCAAAAGCAACTTTTCAAGAATGAGGAAGATGTTGTGCAATCCATTTTTGACAATAGAAACAAGAAAAGTTCTTAAATATTCTGTACTGCCAGTCTTAACATATGAATATCAATAATGGATAATAGGACAACACTAGGAAGAAACAATCATAATTTTTTGGCCATGCAATGAGAAGGGTATTGTGACAGATGGGATAATTGAGAAACAAAGAGATAGAGGGAAACAAAGAGAAAAGATACAAGACAGCTTAAGAGAATGGCTTAGCAGAAGGTCAACAACAGAAATGATAAATAACTGTCGAGATCGAAAGCTTTGAAGAGAAATGATCACCTACGCCAGCAGGCACGGTACTCAATGATAATGATGATAACCATCTTTATAGCATATACCATTACTGGGGTTTACCAGGGGGACACGTAGGACCTGAGAATGAAGGCCATTTGTCCAGAGCTGTCGCCACGAGGTGTTCGGTTCTAGTTTTTATTGTATCCCCGACAGAAAGGACGTTTGACTCTATCCCCGACAGAAAAGACGTTTGACTCTTTCCCCGACTGAAAGGACGTTTGACTCTATCTCCGACAGAAAGGACGTTTGACTCTATCTCCGACAGAAAGGACGTTTGACTCTATCTCCGACAGAAAGGACGTTTGACTCTATCTCCCACAGAAAGGACGTTTGACTCTATCTCCGACAGAAAGGACGTTTGACTCTATCTCCGGCGCAGAAAGGACGTTTGACTCTATCTCCGGCAGAAAGGACGTTTGACTCTATCTCCGACAGAAAGGACATTTGACTCTATCTCCGACAGAAAGGACGTTTGACTCTATCTCCGACAGAAAGGACATTTGACTATATCTCCGACAGAAAGGACATTTGACTCTATCTCCCACAGAAAGGACGTTTGACTCTATCCCCGACAGAAAGGACATTTGACTCTATCTCCCACAGAAAGGACGTTTGACTCTATCCCCGACAGAAAGGACATTTGACTCTATCTCCCACAGAAAGGACGTTTGACTCTATCTCCCACAGAAAGGACGTTTGACTCTATCTCCCACAGAAAGGACATTTGACTCTATCCCCGACAGAAAGGACGTTTGACTCTATCTCCCACAGAAAGGACGTTTGACTCTATCCCCCACAGAAAGGACGTTTGACTCTATCCCCGACAGAAAGGACGTTTGACTCTATCTCCCACAGATAGGACGTTTGACTCTATCCCCGACAAAAAAGACATTTGACTCTGTCCCCGACAGAAAGGACGCTTGACTCTATCCCCGACAGAAAGGACGTTTGACTCTATCGCCGACACAAAGGACGTTTGACTATATCATGATCCTGGTTTGGAGCACGACGTGCTATCGGCTAGGCCACCCGCTCACAGCAGGCTTACAGCTGAGAGGAAATACGTTTAGTCAAGCATTACGCTCAGTTAAAAACTAAAGCCATTTAGAAAATACCTGATCTGTAATGCACATGTACGAGCATGTTCGTGTGTCTGTGACAGTGATAGATTGCATGTCAGACAGATGGTTTAGATGTGCTCAAGATGTGACGAACGAGCAAAAATGTTCAAACATTTGAAAGTAATGGGATTAGTTTTCCCAAATTAGCCAGTCAGTTACACATTTCTTCGGCTGGGTTGACTGAAGAGCGTGTGGCTGGGACTGAACAACGATAATTTTTCTCGCAAAGTCAGCGAACTATCCTCTATGCTGTTAACTCATGAAGAGACATTGTGTTTGCAATCTTCCTTCACACCACGCATTTTTGTCGAAAATGAGATTTGAACTCTCTTACAGTAATTTTGTTAGCGTTTGTGGACGCTAGAGACAGCTGGAGTCTGGAACATTTCACTTATTCTAGAACTCTATATTTAGTAGAAAATGGCTGCAACATTTGATACGGCGTAAAGATATGAATTTTGTTGCTCTTTTGTTGTATTAGTCATACTGCAGTATGTGAATGATGAGAGGCTTTTCAATGATAACACATTCAATTATTTCTGATATGCATTGTTTCATTTCAGATCAGTTATTTTTTTTTTTTTAATTTAGGCCGAGTCTTCTTCCAATTAACGTGAGTCATCCATAGAATAATGACATGAATATGAAACTTCTTAACTGGAGACCAAGACGCTCACCAGCACCTGGGCTTAGAGAGGTCAACAACTCCCAGCTGACTGCAGGCGTCAGGTTCTGCAAACAACAAAGCTGATCCAGGCCTTACTACACTTCCCAAGAATGCAACAGGAAACGAACTAAACAATCTGGCAAGTGAGTTGGGGAAGTAACCCAGTACTCAAAAATGATATGAGGACGGATTGAAGAGTGGAAAGTCGCAGATATAGTAGCGCAGCAACTTAAGAATGTACGCTTAAAGCGTAGTTGTCTTTCCGTAGAACAAACATCTTTAACAACAAACTGCTGCCATGCAAGTAGTCATAGGAAAATCAAATGCTAGGGAAGCAGTCCCCAACAAATGCGTTTTCACTAAATCAAAAAGCACAAACACAAAGTAATGTAATATGATAACAAGAAAAGGATGAAAAACCACCGTAAGACTTTCAGAACGAATTATTGTCACTTACTGAACGCGTTTGAACAATCATTTTCTTTTTCGGGCTGTATCTTATTTTTTTAATACATCGAGATCAAATATCATATATATAGTATATATATATATATATATATATATATATATATATATATATATATATATATATATATATATATAACTACTAACAATTCGAAGTCATATCCAACCAGAACCGTAATTGTAATCATAAACTTTCGGTCTGGTCTTGTATTTTTGTTTCATACACATTCCCCTCCTGGTTCAGTTAAAGAGCTTTCTCGACTTAAAGAAGAGCTCCCTCTAGGAGAAGTCACCAATATTTTCACACTTGGGGTGATTACATCTTTCAGCTAAATTGTGAAGAGATCTCGCTATGTAAACATCGCCTTTGTGTTCATAGATTTACAGTTCGGCTCTGTGTTGTCACAGGTCGGAGAAATAATATTAAATAAATTACTCTTATCCATCAACATTCGCGTGTTTAACTTTCGCGGATTTGATTATTCGCGAGTTTGCCATCGGTAATTACATTTATTTAAATGAGATTTCTTTTTGTTTTCCGACCTACTGCGGAAATCACGTACCGCACGCATGGACTAGACTGTCAAGGCAAAATGTTTTTAAAAGCCGGTCTGATTCTTTAGCGCCCTATGAAGCATTTGATGCTCAGAAACAGCGAGTTGTTCAAGATCTTTCCCTTGTCATTTTTGCTGTGTGTCCAAATCTCTTGTGGTGTTTTCTCTGTCCACGCTCTGATATCAGCGCATTTTCTTCTTCTCTACACACAAGAAACGAGAAGACAGCGTCAGTAAATGGATATAGAGAGTCCTTGGTTCAATGAAATCTCAACTGCAAATAGCGGAATGAAAAAATAAACTGGCTGCTGGAATTATGTAATTCTTCGACGGCTCTGAGGCTTACAGTATCGGAAAGAAGGAAGGAAAATAGAATGAGACTGAGGAAAGAATGAAGGAATGAAAATTTGAAAGGGAGGGAAAGAGGGCGTATAAAAGGAATGAATGAGTGTAAAACGAAGGAAAGAAGGAAGGAAGGGGGCAGAATGACGGAATTAAAATTAAAAAGAAGCAATGGAAAGAGGTAAGGAAGGAAGGAAGGAAGAAGATAATAAACAGATATGGATTATATGTACAAATATGAGAGATTTTGTGTGCGAAAATTGAGTTTGATGGCAGAAATAAAGAACGCTAGAAAATGACGTCAGAATAATCCAAAAGTGACGTGCTGTATTATAGACAACTTTTGAACAAAGTAAAATATGCTGGGACTGGTGTAGTGAACAGGACTACGTGTGAATGAGAAAACCCCGAAAGTCGTTGCTTGAAGCTACTAATACCGCGGTCATATTACTCATGTGTCAGAAATATTAGTCATCAGGACAGATGAGAGTATCAAAATTGTATTCAGCAAGTCTGACAAGTCCGTCTTATTTGACACAAGACAAAATGATGGCTGGACCATTTCTTCACTTCGCTATGGGAGTTCAAAGCAGCACATCGTCCGTCAACTTTCTATTTATTATCAATTTTCTTTCTGTCTTTGCTTCTCCCCGCTCTATTTATTCATCTCTCGATCATTTTTGCTCCCTTCCTCTCGTTTTTTTGCCCTCCCCTCCCCAGTTCCTCACGCTCAGGCAATTAACAAAACTATCACTGGTGTATTCCCAAAAGTCTAGTAATTTCCCTCTTGGTTTTATCAAAGTTGACGCTAAGATAAGCTCATTGAAATCTGCCTTTCTTTCTTTCTTTCTTTCTTTTTTTTTTCCTTTCTTTCGTTTCTTTCTTTCTTTCTTTCTTGTAAATTTGATAGGAAATATAATTTTCATGGCAATGTGCTTTCTTTCCCCATTATTTTATTTCCTTCTTTCTTCTTTCTTTCTTTTCTTTCTCTCTTTCTTTCTTGCATATTTAAATGCTAAATTTCGTTATTTTTACCGCTTTCTGTTATTTTTCCTCATTATTTACTCTATTTCTTTAAAGCTTTTATTTTTATAAATCCTTTTCTACTATCTTATATTTGTTTTTTTTTAGGAGGAATTTTCTTTACTTTCACGATTGTCTTCTGCAGTAGTTGTATCTTTGCCTTTAATTATTGATCTCCTTTACTTAGTTTCCTTCTTACTATAGTTCTTGTATTTCTTTTCGTATGAAATCCTTTTTTTCTACATTTCAAATAATATTTTAGTTTATGAAATGAAGTGAAGGTCACAATAATAACAGCGGGAGGATAAATTCGAGTAACTCCAGGAGTAAAATGCACTGTGTGAAAGGAAAGAAGTAATGCCTATATTTTCTGTATTTTGATGTTCATTTATTTCGCTTTGAATAAGTTGCTGTAGCTCTTCGGTTATTTTTTGTTTGTTTTGTTTTTAACAAACGAGCTTTAGATGTAAAAAAAAAAAAAGTAAAGTACCCCCGTCACGCCAAGTGGCCTATAGGGAATATGGTGTTAGTGACCATAAATTTTACAGACCTTTGGCACAAGATTTGGGGTAATGTGGTCGGTATTACGCCCGTGCCATTTTACTTTCCCAGAGAAAAATCCGGTACCCATTAAAGGCTGGGTGAACCGGAAGCCGTCGGTTGGGATCGAACCCAACCTCTTGTCCTTTGTAGTCCAGTTCACTAACCACTGAGCTATCGCGGCTCCCGAGCTTTAGATGGAAGTGACCATATTAAATTAACAGTCGGTAACATAAATTATGCGTATAATGTAAAATATAATGTAAGTTATAGATGACTATGGATTTTGCAGCGCCCCTTAGAAATGCTATTTTTTTCTTTTCTTTAGCCGTGTATTCTCTTTTTCTATGAATCTGTCCTGCTTCTTGCTTGAGTTGGAGATTTAGAGTGTGTTTCCAAATATTGCGGTTTGCAGCTATCTCTTCCAAGGCTGCAGAGTTAATGTTTTGAGTCGTTATGTCACGTTTACACACAACTAGAAATCGAAGTTTTGAAGGACCCCTAGTTCTTTTGTCATCTGCTAGTTGTTCATAGAGTATCCATAATTTTGGTAGGCTGCCGTCTTTCATACGGTGTAAAGTAATGTTATGGTACATGTTATGTTATACTATGTTAGGATCATTATCACTGAGCTCTAAACACATCCATAGGTGCTGCGATCGTCTCGTTAAAATATTCATCAACACACATCAGTCGACTGTGTCAGTTCGGTCTTTTTTGAAAGTTCTTCTCCTTCATTCAGATTATTATTCCCTTCTGACAATACCAATCTTCACCCCAAGACAAAGCAATCTAGATAGTGATGTAGTTTTACTTGTTTTCAAAGTCCTTCATTCTAACCATATCTCTGGGGTTGTAAATGATATCTGCCCCAACAAATTGGAAATTGATATGATATCAATGACAAACCGTCCAGTCTATCTGCTCTTTCGTTTCAAACATACCAGCATGTCGAAACGAACAAAAGTACTACACCAGCTTACCGGGACGAACAAAAGTACTACACCAGCTTACCGGGACGAACAAAAGTACTACACCAGCTTACCGGGACGAACAAAAGTACTACACCAGCTTACCGGGACGAACAAAAGTACTACACCAGCTTACCGGGACGAACAAAATCATTACATCAGCATGCCGGAACGAAAAAAAAACACTTTACCAGCATACCGGAATGCACAAAACCACTGCACCACCATACCGGAATGCACAAAACCACTACACTAGCACACTGGAACGAACAAAAGCACCACACGAACATACCGGAATGCATAAAACCACCACATTAGCATACTGGAACGAACAAAACCACCACACCAGCATACCGAAATGCACAAAACCACCACATCAGCATACCGAAATGCACAAAACCACCACAATAGCTCACTGGAAAGAACAAAACCACCACACTAGCATACCGGAATGCACAAAACCACCACACTAGCGTACTGGAATGCATAGAACCACCACAATTTCTTCCTGGAACGAACAAAACCACCACACCAGCAACAGGAATGCACATAACCGCTATAACAGCTTACTGGAACGAACAAAACCACCACACCAGCAACAGGAATGCACATAACCGTTATAACAGCTTACTGGAACGAACAAAACCACCACACCAGCAACAGGAATGCACATAACCACTACAACAGCTTACTGGAACAAACAAAACCACCACACCAGCAACAGGAATGCACATAACCACTACAACAGCTTACTGGAACGAACAAAACCACCTTACCAGCAACAGGAATGCACATAACCACTACAACAGCTTACTGGAACAAACAAAACCACCACACCAGCAACAGGAATGCACATAACCACTACAACAGCTTACTGGAACGAACAAAACCACCATACCAGCAACAGGAATGCACATAACCACTACAACAGCTTACTGGAACAAACAAAACCACCACACCAGCAACAGGAATGCACATAACCACTACAACAGCTTACTGGAACGAACAAAACCACCATACCAGCAACAGGAATGCACATAACCACTACAACAGCTTACAGCAACGAACAAAACCACCACACCAGCAACAGGAATGCACATAACCACTACACCAGTTTACTGGAAAGAGCAAAACCACTACACCAGTTTACTGGAAAGAGCAAAACCACTACACCAGCTTATTGGAACGAACAAAACCACTACACCAGTTTACTGGAAAGAGCAAAACCATTATACCTGCTTACTGGAACGAACAAAACCACTACACCAGTTTACTGGAAAGAGCAAAACCACTACACCAGTTTACTGGAAAGAGCAAAACCATTATACCTGCTTACTGGAACGAACAAAACCACTACACCAGTTTACTGGAAAGAGCAAAACCACTACACCTGTTTACTGGAAAGAGCAAAACCACTACACCAGTTTACTGGAAAGAGCAAAACCACTACACCAGCTTATTGGAACGAACAAAACCACTACACCAGTTTACTGGAAAGAGCAAAACCATTATACCTGCTTACTGGAACGAACAAAACCACTACACCAGTTTACTGGAAAGAGCAAAACCACTACACCAGTTTACTGGAACGAGCAAAACCACTACACCAGCTTATTGGAACGAACAAAACCACTACACCAGTTTACTGGAAAGAGCAAAACCATTATACCTGCTTACTGGAACGAACAAAACCACTACACCAGTTTACTGGAAAGAGCAAAACCACTACACCAGCTTACTGGAACGAGCAAAACCACTACACCAGCTTACTGGAACGAGCAAAACCACTACACCAGCTTACTGGAACGAGCAAAACCACTACACCAGCTTACTGGAACGAACAAAACCACTACACCAGCTTACTGGAACGAGCAAAACCACTGCACCAGCTTACTGGAACGAGCAAAACCACTACACCAGTTTACTGGAAAGAGCAAAACCACTACACCAGCTTACTGGAACGAGCAAAACCACGACACCAGTTTACTGGAACGAGCAAAACCACTACACCAGCTTACTGGAACGAGCAAAACCACTACACCAGCTTACTGGAACGAGCAAAACCACTACACCAGTTTACTGGAAGGAGCAAAACCACTACACCAGCTTACTGGAACGAGCAAAACCACGACACCAGCTTACTGGAACGAGCAAAACTACTACACCAGCTTACTGGAACGAGCAAAACCACTACACCAGTTTACTGGAAAGAGCAAAACCACTACACCAGCTTACTGGAACGAGCAAAACCACTACACCAGCTTACTGGAACGAGCAAAACCACTACACCGGCTTACTGGAACGAGCAAAACCACTACACCAGCTTACTGGAACGAACAAAACCACTACACCAGCTTACTGGAACGAGCAAAACCACTACACCAGTTTACTGGAACGAGCAAAAAGGTAATATTGTAGACCTTTGACGTCAGTACAGACTCCAAGCATTGCTAACGGGCAACGGGGGCCCCTGTGTGAACTTTGTGGATCAAACTCATGGAAACAGTCAACCCACAGACTTGAGAGTAATCTTGTCATTACAATCACATACAAGTCTCAAAAGATCATGGTCGTGATCTCTATTATCATACGTCGTCGTGGCATAGGCGCCACGATCTTCATATTCTATTCATGAAATTAGTTGTAGTTGTATTTAGTCGAAGGCCCCGGTATCACTACAAACGAATTAAAATCCATAACTGCTCAACCGTCCGCGCCAGTGGAATCATCCGATTTAACATCTCATAGTACTGAAGGATCCAAACAAAGAAATGCACCTGAAGTCTCCATCATAGCAGCTACAGCATACACCAAAAGACATAAGGCGAAGCGACACCAAAAGTGAACGCAATCAAACTGTCCCTCGTCATAAAATTAGTTTCATTGCAGTATGGACAATCCAGGACTTGCTGAGGAGGGAATCTGAGCACCTATGTACATGTTCGGAGTGCAATGATGATGACCCGCAAATAACTCAATGGACAATCCGCACCACGGCCGATACCAGCATTTCTCAAAGCGTGTTCAGACTGATCAGATGTTGATTATAAAGACATATTCCGCACCCACTAAACCACACTGGGTCGGCTTGATTCCGTTTTCGTCTCTAAACTCACCAATCTCTCAAAATGTACAAACTTGTCCCAGAAATCTTCTTCCTCTCCCGTAAGGAATCAAGAATGAATCTTGTGATGTCTTCTTAGTCCAGAGTCAGCCAGAGTCAGAGTTGGCACTGTTAGCGTGCCTATCTACGACTTCATTGTCGTGAGCCACACCGTAGCTTGGACATTACACCCAGGTTAACCATCTCACTGTCCATTTGATCTTTCGTAAAATATTTTGCGAGTTTACCAACACTTCGTGAATTGCGATCTATGCAACCAGCCATGACACCGCCTCTGTTGCTGCTTCTATCTCCATTCTTGTGCTGAACATCGTAATTTAACAGTTACCAGATTTCGCACCCACATTTATGTCATATTGGTAAAAAAAATAAAGTACCCCCGTCACGTCAAGTGGCGTATAGGGAAATATGGTGTTAGTGACCCTATATTTTACAGACCTTCATCAGCACATGATTTTTGGAGTAATGTGGTCGGTCTTTCGCCCGTGCCGCTTTACTTTCCCAGAAAAAAATCTGGTACCCATTTAGGGCTGGGTAAACCCGGAAGCCGTCGGTTGGGATCGAACCCTACCCCTTGTTCTTTGTAGTCCAGTTCACTAACCACTGAGCTATCGCGGCTCCCTATGTCATATTGGGTGTCACAAATCCTCAACCTCTGCGATGGCTGCAAGACTAGTACCGTCTTTGTATGTGACGAGATCTGAGTTAATTACAATTTTTCGATTGATACGTCAGTGGATCCATAGGTCTAGTTACGGCAGTCCCTCCAGAGTTGAATAATTACTTCAGTTAGTTTGTTTTTTCAAGCGTTTCCTCTAGCAATTCGTTGCCAACCTTAATTTATTTCAAATCATGCACCCTCCAAATGAACTCCCCCTCCTCGGCCATCTACTATTTTCCCCACACAAAGCGCCCACCGTCAGTTGCATCAAATTCCAAGTGCAAGGGAAATATGTTTTTTGGACTACCGGTTTCAAGATGGTGGAATAGAGTTTATGTTTCATCGACAGCTGCAGGATTTGCATTCAGAGACTGATTAATTCTATTTCCCTAATACAAATGTCTACGTTAATGTTAACCAGATTTTCTACTTAACGGATTCGCGCCCGTGCTACTGGGTACGTGCACCTGGTAGCGGGTCTCCTTAGCAAGTCAAGTATTGTGAATGTGACCTTCATCCTTAGTGAAGTTGAAATGCGGTATATGCCATGACATTGAGATTTATCCAAAAACCATCGTTGAATTTGTCCCGATGCCACTGAACCACAGTTCCTTAATATGGAGTTTTCTGCTAAGTCAACCAAAGATTTCAATGTGGGGATTCATCGCTTCGGTGTTTCTTGCGCTTTTGGCAGCATTCTTTGAGGTGGATAGGGCGCATCCATTGTTGCGTGTGCTACGTCATAATGATGTATGTTAGTATATCGGTAATCGATCGTACTCTCAAAATGAAAGGTGAAATGATGGGAGTTGTGATCATGGAATTATCAGCCCTTGTGTGACTTCCGGGTTTTCATCTAGTCATTAGCGATGTTGCATAGATTCAGAAGAGCTACGAGGAGATAATGGGTAGAGCTGTGAGCTTGTTCATCGTTTAACACTGCCGACCTTGTTGTTAAAGAGATCAAGGATAGACTTGTGAGCTTGTTCATCGTTTAACACTGCCGGCCTTGTTGGTGAGGAGATCAGGGGTAGACTTGTGAGCTTGTTCATCGTTTAACACTGCCGGCCTTGTTGTTAAAGAGATCAAGGGTAGACTTGTGAGCTTGTTCATCGTTTAACACTGCCGGCCTTGTTGGTGAGGAGATTGGTGAGGAGATCAGGGGTAGACTTGTGAGCTTGTTCATCGTTTAACACTGCCGGCCTTGTTGTTAAAGAGATCAGGGGTAGACTTGTGAGCTTGTTCATCGTTTAACACTGCCGGCCTTGTTGTTAAAGAGATCAGGGGTAGACTTGTGAGCTTGTTCATCGTTTAACACTGCCGGCCTTGTTGGTAAAGAGATCAGGGGTAGACTTGTGAGCTTGTTCATCGTTTAACACTGCCGGCCTTGTTGGTGAGGAGATCAGGGGTAGACTTGTGAGCTTGTTCATCGTTTAACACTGCCGGCCCTGTTAAAGAGGTCAGGGGTAGACTTGTGAGCTTGTTCATCGTTTAACACTGCCGGCCTTGTTGGTGAGGAGATCAGGGGTAGACTTGTGAGCTTGTTCATCGTTTAACACTGCCGGCCTTGTTGTTAAGGAGAACATGGGTAGACTTGTGAGCTTGTTCATCGTTTAACACTGCCGGTCTTGTTGGTGAGGAGATCATGGGTAGACTTGTGAGTTTGTTCATCGTTTAACACTACAGACCTTGTTGTTATGGAGATCAGGGGTATACTTGTGAGCATGTTCATTGTTTTACACTGCGGGCCTTGCTGTTAAGGAGATCCGATAACTTATGGACTGTTGTTCGGCGTGCGATGATCCAACGACTGTCCAGCCAACCAATCAACCAACGAACCAGCCAACCAACTAACTACCCGCAATTAGGGCAGGATGTATACTTGGTGAACCCCTAAGAGCTGGCAGCTAAACTAAATATTCTGAGGTCCCCTATTAAAACACATATAATCAGAAAACCTATATAAAATAGATTAAAATATAAACAAATTTGAGGCGCCTCGGTTTTGAGGCCCTAAACTATAGCTTATTTAGCCTAGGCCTAAATTAGGCACTGGTTGGAGATTTGCCTTGGCCATGATCTTGATCTCGTTGACTCCCGTCCTTGGCACCATCTTCCTGAATAGCTCTCTTCCTGGAATGTGCACTGAACGCCCACGCACTCTGTTGATGGCACACCATAGAACCATCAGTGTAGATCATAGCGTCAATGTCTTTGTCGCAGGTTAGGACATTAATCGCTGAGTTACCCACTACTGGGTTCTACTCCCTGCTTCTTCTGGCTAGTAGATATCTGTGTGTAAATATTATTATAGCTGTGTTAGGCTATAACTTTCGAAATCGATGCTGCCATGCTTTTTCTCACTGTTATAAAAATAAAAAGTAGTAAGGTACCCCCGTCACGCCAAGTGGCGTATATGGAATATGGTGGTAGTGACCATACATTCTACAGACCTTCGGCACATGATTTTCGGGGTAATGTCGTCGGTATTACGCCCGTGCAGCTTTACTTTCCCATAAAAAAATCCGGTACCAATTAAAGGCTGGGTGAACCGGAAGCCGTCGGTTGGGATCGAACCCTACTTCTTGTCCTTTGTAGTCCAGTTCACTAACCACTGAGCTATCGAGGATCCCGGCTCACCATTATATGCCTTACATAAATAATAGATCCAGGGTAAACAATTTCTTGAAATGGGCCGGCTGTTGCTCATCAAGCTGTGGCAGAACCTAGATTCACATTTTAGCCAAAACTACGCGCTACCACTGTGCTGTTGGCTCTCGAACTCACATATACATATAAAGTTAATATGATTAGTTCACACATTACATCTCTTGAAACATAAAGTATAACTTTACGGCCTCTTACTGGAGCTGTTAGAGAGGACCAAATTAATCGCGAAGATAACTCTGCAGATACAGACATTAGCGACCGAAAGAATAAAAATAAATATCATTCATCGATTTCAACATTACAAAATTGTAAATGCCAAAACTAAATATACGCCAGCCCAGCATGACGTACTGGATGAGTATGAATAATCGATTGATCGAAAACCAACTGCTGCTGTATAAAACAGCGCCGTCCTAGCAGGAGAGTGGACAATGCCTGCACAACACAAACTGTCTTGAATAGCTAAAAGCTAACCAAACAGCAGCATTGACAATTGGAAATGCAATATTCCTGTTATAATCCAAGCCATTTATCTTTCATTTTGTGGCAATTCTTTGACAGGTGTTGCATAACGAAATACAATTATGCCGGTTTTGTTCCAATTCCACTGTGTATTCTATTCTTTCGTTCGTATTCCTGCCACTGTGTTCTATCGTAACGTGTGATATATTGTTCAACATTATGGGTTTTACAAATTAGTGTCGGAAATTATGATCGATAGATTGTTACGAATAATTGTTGAATAATTCTGTTGATATAATTATATATTGCGCCTGCGTGTCTGTTATTTTGCGACAAGTATAGAAAGTACTTTAATGTTTTGTTGTTCTGATTCAATGAAGCTGGCGATTGGTCATTTATCGCGTCTGTAGAATCAGTGAGAGGGAATTGTGTGAATGTGTGGCACCATCTAAATGTGCGTACCATGCAGTAGACAAGTCTTAATTCTTCATGTTATTACTTTTATTATAAATGATTATTTTTCTTCTTAACTCTTCAACTCCTAACGACGCTCTTAATAATTGGACAGATTTATTCCCAGTCATTATTATGTTTAATTACCAGTGGGAGGCGGGGTAGAGTTGGTTTGTGAAATTGTCAACAGAAGACCAGAGGCAGGCGGCGTTTGATTCCAACTCACGGCTTTTAGGGGGACTGAGTTTGAAACAAAGTAAAAAGCCCCGTTACGCCAAGTGGCGTATAGGTAATATGGCGTTAGTTGCCAAGTAGCGTATAGGTAATATGGCGTTAGTTGCCAAGTGGTGTAAAGGGAATATGGCGGTAGTTACTTAATAGCGTATATGGAACATGGCGTTAGTTGCCAAGTAGCGTATAGGTAATATGGCGTTAGTTGCCAAGTGGTGTAAAGGAATATGGCGTTAGTTGCCAAGTAGCGTATAGGTAATATGGCGTTAGTTGCCAAGTAGCGTATAGGTAATATGGCGTTAGTTGCCAAGTGGTGTAAAGGGAATATGGCGGTAGTTGCTTAATAGCGTATATGGAACATGGCGTTAGTTGCCAAGTAGCGTATAGGGAACTTGGCGTTAGTTGCCAAGTGGCGTATAGGGAATATGGCGTTAGTTGCCAAGAAGCGTATATGGAACATGGCGTTAGTTGCCAAGTGGCGTATAGGGAATATGGCGTTAGTTGCCAAGTGGCGTATAGGGAATATGGCGTTAGTTGCCAAGTAGCGTATAAGGAATATGCGTTAGTTGCCAAGTAGCGTATAGGGAACATGGAGTTAGTTGCGAAGTGCCGTATAAGGAATATGGCGTTAGTTTCCAAGTAGCGTATAGGGAATATGTCGTTAGTTGCCAAGTAGCGTATAGGGAATATGGCGTTAGTTGCTAAGTAGCGTATAGGGAATATGGCGTTAGTTGCCAAGTGGCATATAGGGAATATGGCGTTAGTTGCCAAGTAGCGTATAGGGAATATGGCGTTAGTTGCTATGTAGCGTATAGGGAATATGGCGTTAGTTGCCAAGTGGCGAATAGGGAATATGGCGTTAGTTGCCAATTAGCGTATAGGGAATATGGCGTTAGTTGCCAAGTGACGTATAGGGGATATGACGTTAGTTGCCAAGTGGCGTATAAGGAATATGGCGTTAGTTGCTAAGTAGCGTATAGGGAATATGGCGTTAGTTGCCAAGTGGCATATAGGGAATATGGCGTTAGTTGCCAAGTAGCGTATAGGGAATATGGCGTTAGCTTAGCGTATAGGGAATATGGCGTTAGTTGCCAAGTGGCGTATAGGGAATATGGCGTTAGTTGCTATGTAGCGTAGGGAATATGGCGTTAGTTGCCAAGTGGCATATAGGGAATATGGCGTTAGTTGCCAAGTAGCGTATAGGTAATATGGCGTTAGTTGCTATGTAGCGTATAGGGAATATGGCGTTAGTTGCCAAGTGGCGAATAGGGAATATGGCGTTAGTTGCCAATTAGCGTATAGGGAATATGGCGTTAGTTGCCAAGTGACGTATGATATGCGTTAGTTGCCCGTATAAGGAATATGGCGTTAGTTGCTAAGTAGCGTATAGGGAATATGGCGTTAGTTGCCAAGTGGCATATAGGGAATATGGCGTTAGTTGCCAAGTAGCGTATAGGGAATATGGCGTTAGTTGCTAAGTAGCGTATAGGGAATATGGCGTTAGTTGCAAGTGGCGTATAGGGAATATGGCGTTAGTTGGCGTATAGGGAATATGGCGTTAGTTGCACGTATTAGCGTTAGTTGCCAAGTGGCGGGAATATGGCGTTAGTTGCCAAGTGGCTTATAGGGAATATGGCGTTAGTAGCCATAATTTTTATAAACATTCAGCGCATAATTGTTAGGGTAATGTGGTCGGTATTACGTCCGTGCCGCTTTATTTTGCCTCAAAGAGTAGAGGAAGTAAATTTCTTTTAATTTAGCAGCCTCATAACGTGTTATGCTTATTTTACATCTAATAGAATAGGCCAAAAAATGGCCGCTGTCAGAATTAAAACCGCTAACCCAATCTACTCACGTGGAAGTTGGGTCGACTTTTTCTATGGTTATGGTTATAGTTATGGAAGGTCCCGGTATCACTGCAAACGAATTAAAATCCATAATTGCTCAACCGCCCGTGCCAGTGGAATCATGTGAATTACTATCTCATCTCCCAAACAAAGAAAGGTAGCTGTAATCCTCATCATAGCAGTCTCATCACACGCTAAAAGACATAAGGCGAAACCGCACAGAAAGTGAACACAACCGTCTGTTTCCTGTCATACGATATCATCATTAATCGTAAACAATCGGAATATTGAAACACGATTAAAACGTTTTCTAGACATGAACGACTTTGGTGCAATGTTGACCATATTTCTTTAAAATATACCATTTTAAAAAAAATGTGTGAACTAAAAATCATTATATATAATATTAATCATGAGGTTTAAACGATTATTTCTTTCCTTTATCTTTTCTTCCATTAAGAGTATTATCGTTTTTTAAAATCTTTTCTGTAATCAATTTGATGTAAACTTTGACGAGTTTAAATTGGGAATGTTAAGACATGTATACGTCTTGAATTGTATGGTTCGATCGCAATTCCAATAGAGAGAGAGATATTACTCTGTTCGAACCAGCAAAGTAATTCCAGAGATTGAAGATTTAAATGTACTATCATGTTGTGGAGTGCTTTATCTAGATGTCTTACTATGACAAATTGTTGAAGAGACCGCACTAACTGATTGTACTCGCTACTGACCAGAAGGGCCAGGTTCTATTCCCAGAAGTGGCGAATGATTATTATTCTTTATTATTACGATGCTCCTTCATGCAGTCTTTGACAATAGGAACCAGATATTTTTTTCTTCTTGAAAAGCAGAGCAGCGTGGTACAGCAGCCCCAAAACTGGGCTGTTGGTTACTGAACAAATGGACATTAACTCTTTCCGTACGTTTTGCCGCATAGTGCGGCGTGCCGATTTAGGCCACGTACGTTTCGCCACATAGTGCGTCACTCTTTATTTGATTAGTGTTATCCGTCATCAAACCATATTCGTTTTACATATCTTATATCATCTTGGTTTTGGTGAAATGTAATAGCCTATTCAATTGTCTAAAATCATATATAATATGTTATATGTTAGATAAATATAAATATGGAGACTGATTCTTGAAACCATGAAAAATTGTATCTCTGAAACTCTTCCGTTGCATTGATAAAAAGCTTCGGTAGAGAAAGAGTTAACACCATAATTTCAACACGCCTTAAGGAGGAAACCCTTAATTTACAAAGAGCTATAGTTAGCAATAATGGTCTGCAGAAATCAGAACGTGATGACCTCACGTAAATAATATTTCCAAGACATCAGATAACTCTGCCCATATTAGTAAATAGAGAGCCGCGATAGCTCAGTGGTTAGTGAACTGGACTACAAAGGATAAGAGGTAGGGTTCGATCCCAATTGACAGCTTCCAGTTTACCCCAGCCTTTAATGGGTAACGGATTTTTTCTGGGAAAGTAAAGCAGCAAGGGCGTAATACCGACCACATTACCCCAAAAATCATGTGCTGAAGATCTGTAAAATTTATGGTCACTAACACCATATTCCCTATACGCCACTTTTCGTGACGGGGGCTCTTTACTTGTTACTTTATTAGTAAATTAATTCCAGAGCTAAAAGAGTTGATATCCGAAAAATATGGATTCTTCCCCTTGTTCAATATTTTTTTCATAAGTCCAGTAGTTGACAAAAAATAGTTAAAGGCTACATCTTGAGTATATTATAATGTATACCACGTGACCATGTGGATTTAGTTAATTTATTTCCTGGCCATTTCCTAGAGGGCATGACCCAGCTTCGATGGTCTCTTCCCTGGCCTGTCACGATGACACTATGCAGCTGTATAATGATTTGGGTGGCGTTAATCTTAAGTTAGGTTTCATGCATTGAAAGCTGACCAGTAACGCATCTATACAAGATATGGATCGCAGACCGGACAACGGAGTTCGTGCATGTGGTGGGTCCTGATTTTCTTAAGAGGTTCTTAGTATCTTAAGAAGAACTGAACACCTATGGGTGTATCCGAGCTGCAATAATGATTAACATAATAAAACATGACATAATATAATAATATAATATAAAATAACATAACAACATAATATCATCATCATCAAGTACCGTACCTGCTGGCGTAGGTGATCATGTCTCTCCACAACTTTCTATCTCGACAGTTATTTATCATTTCTGTTGCTGACCTTCTGCCACGCCATTCACTTAAGCTGTCTGGTATCTTTTCTCTCTTTTTTTTTACCCCTGTCACGTCAAGTGGCGTATAGGGAAATATGGTGTTAGTGACCCTATATTTTACAGACCTTCAGCACATGATTTTTGGGGTAATGTGGTCGGTATTACGCCCGTGCTGCTTTACTTTCCCAGAAAAAAATCCGGTACCCATTTAAGGCTGGGTGAACCTGGAAGCCGTCGGTTGGGATCGAACCCTACCCCTTGTCCTTTGTAGTCCAGTTCACTAACCACTGAGCTATCGCGGCTCCCATCTTTTCTCTTTGCTTCCCTCTATCTCTTCGTCCCTCAATCTTCCCAGTTGTTGCCATAAATTCCAGTTGTTCCATTCTCATTACATGCCCACAAAATGATGACAGTTTCTTCCTAATAATGGAAACATAATTGCAACATAACATAATAATTCTTTGAGGCTACGAGTTTTTAATGTTAACTACAACGTTTCAAGTAGTGCACACACGGTCTTATACACAGCTTTTTGTCTCCGCTACTTTAGTTGATTTTATCATTTCTGCTTTTCCAGAACGGTAAAACACTTGTTTATTCAAAGAACCGTTCAAAGTAATTAGAACAAAAATTATTAAACACTTTTTAAACTTTTGTGGTTAAAATGGAATATAGCACCACATAAACTCTCAGATTTGCTAACCTTTGGCGTTCTAGTTCCGAGCCTTATTCTTCTCAAATATGATTGAAAATACTTAGTTTAGCTAAACAGTTTGATATTGTGTGTGCTTGTGTGGTGTCACAGATTAAAACCACTTGCATAAAATGCAACATTGCATGAAACAAGTGCAACGCGTCAAATACTTGAGCACAATAATAACATCCGATGGAAGATGCTCCACAGAAATAAAAAGCAGAATAGCTCAGGCCAAAATAGCATTTCAGAAAATTAAAAACATCTTATGCAACAAATCTATGTTAATAGAAGTGAGAAAGGGAGTGTAATCGGTGAAAGCACAGCCAATTCTGACATATGGAAGCGAATCATGGACAGTAGACAAACAAATACAAAGACGATTAGAAGCCACAGAGATGAGATTTCTCAGAAGAATGTTGAAAGTTCCCTGGACAGCTAAAAAGACCAAGAAGGAAATTCTCAAAGAGGCCAACACAAAAAGGGAGCTCCTAAGAAACATCAGAAAGAAACAATCAACATTTTTCGGGCACATCATGAGAAGAGAAAAGTTGGAATACTTGGTTACAACTGGCAAAATACAGGGAAAGAGATATCGCGGACGCCAAAGAGAGAAGATACTGGATAGATTGGTATCATGGCATAGAAAACAGTCAACAACAGAATTGATACGATGCACTGTGGATAGAAAATTGTGGAAGGACATGATCGCCTACACCAACCAGTATGGCACATGATGATGCTTAAAATATCATTTTTTACAATGAGGTAAATGTATTAGAGAGTATCTTCAGGGCATCTTCATTCATCAAGGATGTCAACTTTGCCACTAAAATGCCATTTTTATACGGAAACAAAAAGCTGTTCATGAGATGTGTCACCGGACATCAATAGAAAACAAATGCACGTGTGTGATTGTGTACTTAATCCACCACACGTGCAAGTGGACGCCAAGCAATAGGAAAAAAAAAGGGGGGGGGAAGAGGTGGAAGAAATTAACCGATAAAAACCTGACCAAAAAAAATAGAATCAGAGACTCACTAAATAAACTGAAGATAGCAATAACACATGCTGCACAGTAACCCAAGCCCGTCTAGCTAGACGTACCTTCTCTCTGCGCCACAAGAAGGTGCAACCAGAGGAATAAAACGCGAAGAGTAACGAGAGATAGAGCAACCAGTTATCTACACCTTGAAACCAACAAGCATCATCATCATTATCATCAAGAACCGGACCTGCTGGCTTAGGTGATCATGTCTCTCCACAACTTTCGATCTCGACAGTTATTTATCATTTCTGTTACACACAAACCACTCAGCCACCGAGCGTTCCCTACATCCGTACTAATAGCTATTTTGTTTTCATCTTTCCTTCCTCATTTGCTTTTCAGCGTAGATGGGACATATAATTTGCGATTGTTTGCATTTCTGTTGCCCTGTGCCCCTGTTATATTTCCTAGTGTTTCTAATATTCCATCAACCCATCTCTTTCGTGGTCAGCCCATGGGTCTGGTGTTCTCGCAACGATTATTGATGGCTCGTTGTGTAGTGTTTTGATCTGTTTGTTTTATCACGTTGCAAAACCATTTTATCAGTTGTTTCTTTATGTATTCTATTTTGGCTATTATTCTAAGCTTTTTTTCTTAGTTCTTCATTTTTGATCTTGTCTCTCAGACTGTTTCCTGTCATTCGTCTAACACATTTCATCTCGCTAATGATTCTTATTGTTCTTTCATGTAGGATCCAGGTCTGACATTGTTAGCACAGCGTTGGGATGAAGATTGTGCTACCAATGCTAGGCCTGCACCCTAACAACAAGAACAATAAGAATTAACCACTGCTGAGATGAAATATAGTAGAAGAATGACAGGAAACATCATAAGCGATTTATTTAACTTCCACAATCCTTCTTCGCCGTCCATTGTATTTTTATTGAAGCTTTCCCTTTCAAAGTCAAGGACATGGACAATGATGTTCGTGTAGACGGTTCACAAAGCTTTCTCTAGCTACTGGCACGGGTAGTTTTCTATTGAAGTGAAAGGATAAAAATAGGCGGGTTGATGTGTCCATTAAATAGAGTGGAACCATAAACAGACTAAAAATAATAACATGGTGAAAATCCTGAACAACAATGGAAAACAAATAATAATTCGTTGGAGTGTCTATTGTGTAATTACATATACATTTGTTATTTTTATTTTATTTATTTACTTATTTTTTGCCGTTGAGTTACAGTGCTTAATTAATCTATGGTTGCAAGTACACATTTTGAAAGCAATAAGAAGATGCAACATTTTAAAAATATTGCTCCTCCATCTTAGTAGCTTCCGTCAGTCATAATTAACTAAGGATATGGCAGCGCCCCTTAGAAAACGTTATTTTTTTCTTTCTTTTGTCGCGTATTCTCTATTCCTATGAATCTGTCTGCTTCTTGGAGCTTTACACTATGTTTTCAAATATTGCGGTCTGCAGCTATCTCTTTCTGGGCTGCAGGGTTCATGTTCAGTCTTCATGTCACGATTACATACGTCTATAAATTAGAGTTTTCGGCGCCTCTTACTTCTTTTGCCATCTGCTAGCTGTCCATAAAGTATATCTTTGGTAGGCGGCCATCTTTCTTACAGTGTAAGTGACCAAGCCAGCGTAACCAACGCTTGTTTGAGCAGCGTGTAGATGGAGACCCGTGGGTGTGAGGGCATCCACATTTGTCACTTTGACCTTCCAGATGATATCAAGAATACAGAGTTGGCACTGCTTTTAGACTTCTTTATAGAAAGCAAATTCACTCTCGATCTTTGTAGCAGCAAAATAAAGTATCCAGCCATATCAGAAACGGAAGTTCATCTCTCTCTCTCTCTCTCCCTCCTGACAAAAGTATTGTTAATGACAACTTTTATTGTGATGTAATTATGTAAAAATGTGATTATGTAATGAATAAACAACATTCTTGCACTGATGATAAACTCAGCACAACGGTTTGCTAAGGATATTTTAGTTGATTTAGTTATTGATTTGTTGCTTTCCAGAAACACAAAATGGACTGACATCTTCAATAGTATATTTAAGTTCATTAGAAGTGGTTAAATCTTGTATATTTAAGTTCATTAGAAGTGGTTAAATCTTGTATATTTCAGTTCATTAGAAGTGGCTAAATCTTGTATATTTAAGTTCATTAGAAGTGGCTAAATCTTGTATATTTAAGTTCATCAGAAGTGGCTAAATCTTGTATATGTAAGTTCATTAGAAGTGGTTAAATCTTGCATGTTTAAGTTCATAAGAAGTGGCTAAATCTTGTATATTTAAGTTCATTAGAAGTGGCTAAATCTTGTATATTTAAGTTCATTAGAAGTGGTTAAATCTTGCATATTTAAGTTCATTAGAAGTGGCTAAATCTTGTATATTTAAGTTCATTAAAAGTGGCTAATCTTTTATATTTAAGTTCATTAGAAGTGGTTAAATCTTGTATATTTAAGTTCATCAGAAGTGGCTAAATCTTGTATATTTAAGTTCATTAGAAGTGGTTAAATCTTGCATATTTAAGTTCTTTAGAAGTGGCTAAATCTAGTATATTTAAGTTCATTAGAAGTCTCTAATCTTTTATATTTAAGTTCATTAGAAGTGGTTAAATCTTGTATATTTAAGTTCATCAGAAGTGGCTAAATCTTGGATATTTAAGTTCATCAGAAGTGGCTAAATCTTGTATATTTCAGTTCATTAGAGGTGGCTAAATCTTGTATATTTAAGTTCATTAGAAATGGCTAAATCTTCTATATTTAAGTTCATTAGAAGTGTCTAAATCTTGTATATTTAAGTTCATTAGAAGTGGCTAAATCTTGTATATTTAAGTTCATTAGAAGTGGTTAAATATTGTATATTTAAATTCACTAGAAGCGGTTAAATCTTGTATATTTAAGTTCATCAAAAGTGGCTAAATATTGCATATTTAAGTTCATTAGAAGTGGATAAATCTTGTATATTTAAGTTCATTAGAAGTGGCTAAATCTTGTATAGTTAAGTTCATTAGAAGTGGTTAAATCTTGTATATTTCAGTTCATTAGAAGTGGCTAAATCTTGTATATTTAAGTTCATTAGAAGTGGCTAAATCTTGTATATTTAAGTTCATCAGAAGTGGCTAAATCTTGTATATGTAAGTTCATTAGAAGTGGTTAAATCTTGCATGTTTAAGTTCATAAGAAGTGGCTAAATCTTGTATATTTAAGTTCATTAGAAGTGGCTAAATCTTGTATATTTAAGTTCATTAGAAGTGGTTAAATCTTGCATATTTAAGTTCATTAGAAGTGGCTAAATCTTGTATATTTAAGTTCATTAGAAGTCTCTAATCATTTATATTTAAGTTCATTAGAAGTGGTTAAATCTTGTATATTTAAGTTCATCAGAAGTGGCTAAATCTTGGATATTTAAGTTCATTAGAAGTGGTTAAATCTTGCATATTTAAGTTCATTAGAAGTGGCTAAATCTTGTATATTTAAGTTCATTAGAAGTCTCTAATCTTTTATATTTAAGTTCATTAGAAGTGGTTAAATCTTGTATATTTAAGTTCATCAGAAGTGGCTAAATCTTGGATATTTAAGTTCATCAGAAGTGGCTAAATCTTGTATATTTCAGTTCATTAGAGGTGGCTAAATCTTGTATATTTAAGTTCATTAGAAATGGCTAAATCTTCTATATTTAAGTTCATTAGAAGTGTCTAAATCTTGTATATTTAAGTTCATTAGAAGTGGCTAAATCTTGTATATTTAAGTTCATTAGAAGTGGTTAAATATTGTATATTTAAATTCACTAGAAGCGGTTAAATCTTGTATATTTAAGTTAATCAAAAGTGGCTAAATATTGCATATTTAAGTTCATTAGAAGTGGATAAATCTTGTATATTTAAGTTCATTAGAAGTGGCTAAATCTTGTATAGTTAAGTTCATCAGAAGTGGCTAAATCTTGTATATTTAAGTTCATTAGAAATGGCTAAATCTTGTATATTTAAGAGCATTAGAAGCGGTTAAATCTTGTATATTTAAGTTCATCAAAAGTGGCTAAATATTGCATATTTTAGTTCATTAGAAGTGGCTAAATCGTGTATATTTAAGTTCATTAGAAGCGGTTAAATCTTGTATATTTAAGTTCATCAAAAGTGGCTAAATATTGCATATTTAAGTTCATTAGAAGTGGCTAAATCGTGTATATTTAAGTTCATTAGAAGTGGTTAAATCTTGTATATTTAAGTTCATTAGAAGTGATTAATTGTAGGGAGGTCAAAAAGTAATGCACACCAATTTTTTTCTCGGCTAATAATAAAGATAGGAATATGAAATTTTGCACACTTGGAATATTACATGTTCCAATTATGTGCACCAAATTGCACAGAATTCTGATAAATATTACGCAATCTATGAACCGTTAAAATGGAGCTTGTCAACAATGTCCGTTACAAACAGCGAATTGCCATAGAATTTCTGGTTGCGGAAAAAGAAACTGTGGCAAACATTCATAAACGACTGTGTGCAGTGTACAAATGTTCTGCAGTCGATAGGAGCACAGTTAGTCGCTGGGTTCAGAGAATTAAAGCTGCAGAAAGTGTACGAGTGGAGCTGCATGATTTACCGCGTTCTGGACGTGTTGCCTCGGCTACCAGCACAGACATGTTAAACCGGGCTGATGCAATTATTCGTAAGGATAGGCGTATCACTAGTCAGCAATTGGCATTGCAGCTTACAGTTAGCAAGGGAAATGCAATCGCAGTTTTTAAAACTCTCGGATATTCAAAGATTTGCGCTCGATGGGTTCCTCGGTGCCTAACAAATGATCACAGAGTTCAAAGGAAAACATTCTGTTCTGAATTGTTGGAGCGTTTCAGTGTTGAAGGAGAAATGTTTTTGTCAAAAATTGTTACCGGTGACGAAACGTGGGCACATTATTATGAGCCTGAAACAAAAATGCAGTCAATGGAATGGCATCATCCGCAGTCACCAAAAAGAAAAAAATTCAAAACATCTCCATCAGCCGCAAAGGTGATGATCACTGTCTTCTGGGAAATTGATGGTGTGATTCTTGTTGATGTAATGACAAGAGGTGAGACAATCAACTCGACAGCTTACATCAATGCACTGACAAAACTCAAAAATCGGTTCCACAGAGTTCGGCCTAATAAGCCATCTGCAGATTTGTTGCTTCAACATGACAATGCACGCCCTCACACAAGTCTGGTAACACGGGAAGCAATCAACAAATTTGGTTGGACTGTACTGCCCCATCCTCCTTACAGCCCTGATCTGGCTCCCTCAGATTTCCATCTGTTTGGACCATTCAAAAAATTCCTGCGTGGGACACACTTTGACAATGATGAGGATGTGATCCGTGCAGTTAAAAAATGGTTACGCGAGCAGGACAAAACTTGGTACAAACGAGGCATTCATGACCTAGTTTCGCGTTGGCGTAAGGCAATACGCTTGGACGGAGATTATGTTGAAAAATAGGTAGTGTAAAGGGGATGTTCCTCTACAATCTGTGAAAATTTCACACATTTTGCCTGAATAGTTTCCGAGAAAAAAATTGGTGTGCATTACTTTTTGACCTCCCTTCAGTAGGTTCATCCGAAGTAGCTAAATCTTGTATATTTAAGTTCATTAGAAGTGGCTAAATCTCGTATATTTAAGTTCATTAGAAGTGGCTGAATCTTGTATATTTAAGTTAATTAGAAGTGGCTAAATCTTGTATATTTAAGTTCATCAGAAGTGGCTAAATCTTAAAATGGAAGACAATGGCGGTAACAAATTCAATCTTGTACATCAGAAGGTGACACAACTATTCATGTTTAAAAATGTGCTACGTTCTAATCTTTATACTATTAAAAAATATATATACATGAATATATATATATATATATATATATATATATATATATATACAAATTAATATGATTAGACACTCAACATTTTTGTGTGTTTTGTCGCAAAATGAAATCCATTTTCGAAATATACTTTTTTTGGAATCAGTGGAATACAGTAGATTCAATAATCAATCAATTAAAGAAAAAACCTAGCAAAAATAACAAATAATAACATAAACTATATTAATCATACCAAAAACAAAACAAACAAAAATAAAAGGGGCAAAAATTGTTCAAACAACCAGTCAGTTCAACAGCAGTCAAGTCTCCAGCAGTCAGCTTCAATGGAGTCAGTTCCTCGGCAGTCAGTTTCCCAGCAGTTAATTTCCACGGAGTCAGTTCCTCAGCAGTTAATTTCCACGGAGTCAGTTCCTCGGCAGTCAGTTTCTCCACAGTCAACTCTCCAGCAGTCAGCACTACAACAGTCAGCTCTCCAGCAGTCAGCACCAAAACAGTCAGCTCTCCAGCAGCAACCACAACAGTCATCTCTCCAACAATCAGCACCCCAACAGTCAGCTCTCCAGCAATCAGCACCCACAGTCAGCTCTCCAGCAATCAGTACCCACAATCAGCTCTTCATCAATGAGCAACCACAGTTAGCTCTCCAGCAATCAGCACCCACAGTCACTCTCCAGCAATCAGTCCCACAGTCAGCTCTCCACAATCAGCAACCACAGTTAGTTCTCCAGCAATCAGCAACCACAGTCAGCTCTCCAGCAATCAGCAACCACAGTCAGCTCTCCACAATCAGCAACCACAGTTAGCTCTTCAGCAATCAGCACCCACTGTCAGCTCTGCAGCAATCAGCACCCACAGTTAGCTCTCCAGTAACCAGCACCCACAGTCAGCTCTCAAGCAACCAGCAACCACAGTCAGCTCTCAGCAACCACAGTCAGCTCTCCAGCAATCAGTTCCCCAGACCCATCTTCTTTCCCACAGGTCTGGTTCAGGCGTCATCTCCTGAAGCAGTCAGTTCTCCAGCAGCAGGCAACCCAGCAGAAAACACTTCAGAAGTCACCATTCCAGCAGTCAACACTCCAGCAGTCATCACTCAGGTCAACGCACCAGTGAACCAAACAATCAAATCGGACGCTTCGCAATACAACAAACTAGCCCACAAATGAACAAGCAATTATCAAACCATATCAGACCGATAAACAAACAAACAATCACCCAATCAACCGGCAATCCAACATATGAACCAAATAAACTAATTAACCAGCTGAAGCTTCCATTGGGTATCCAGCCAACAAAACTCCCCACCAACATTCAACCCTAAAAACAGCCATCCAAACAACTAGACAGCTACTGTTCCTCCAACAAAATAAATAACCTATAAATTAACAAATCAAATAACAACCAACCAATACACCTACCATGTAAACAACAACGCAATAGATAAAGCATGAGTCTTGCACACATCACATTGCCCTCACTCCCTCCCCCAGCCCACCCCTTCTTTGTCTAATTCATCAGATTTAATTAAATACAACGACGGGAATCGTATACTTCGAGTCAAGGACGATAACTGCTCTAATTAACTGTGACTCACAAACCACAATAATTAACGCAGCTGTACTCGCACGAATTCCCATTCCTGTAAGGGACAATGTTCTGAAGTAACCCCTATTTAGCTCATGACGAAGTTGCCTGTCGTTCTACCCGCCCGCGCTATTTCTATTCTCCAATTGACAACCATCATTTTATTGAAACCAACTTTACCAAACTGTGTGCTGCATCCGATAGAACTCACTTTTCAATTATGACTTATTTATTAAAAGTAAAAAAAAAAGTAAAGTACTCCCGTCACGTCAAGTGGCGTATAGGGAAATATGGTGTTAGTGACCCTATATTTTACAGACCTTCAGCACATGATTTTTGGGGTAATGTGGTCGGTATTACGCCCGTGCTGCCTTACTTTCCCAGAAAAAAATCCGGTACCCATTTAAGGCTGGGTAAACCCGGAAGCCGTCGATTGGGATCGAGCCCTACCTCTTGTCCTTTGTAGTCCAGTTCACTAACCACTGAGATTAGCCGAATTGTTATTATTGCGTATGTAATTACGTTCATATTGTTAAAGGACATGTAAAATAAACATAAAATGGTATGAAACAGGTAAACAAACAGAAAGACAAGACAAATTACGACGTTTCGGCAAAAACCTTCATCAGGTATAACAAACGATTTATTTAAATTAATCAAATAAATCCAGGCCAGAAAAAAACAACACACATCTAAAAAAAATGGCGAAGGAAGACGCTGGGTAGGATTTTCGCTGAAGTTGATTATACGATTAATAGACAATAGGGCAGGAAAGATTTAACTGGACTGAAAGGAGCCAAACAGTGACATATTATAAAAGGAGTCTCATGAGGGTAGATGAAAGGAGGTGTCCCATTGGGTATGAATAAAGGAGGTGTCCCATTGGGTATGAATAAAGGAGGTGTCCCATTGGGCATGAATAAAGGAGGTGTCCCATTGGGTATGAATAAAGGAGGTGTCCCATTAGGTATGAATAAAGGAGGTGTCCCATTAGGTATGAATAAAGGAGCTGTCCCATTGGGTATAAATAAAGGAGGTGTCCCATTAGGTAGGAATAAAGGAGCTGTCCCGTTGGTTACGATGAAAGGAGATGTCTCATTGAGTACGATGAAAGGAGGTATCCCATTAGGTACGATGAAAGGAGGTGTCCCGTTGGTTACGATGGAAGGAGGTATCCCATTGAGTACGATGAAAGGAGGTATCTCATTGAGTACGATGAAAGGAGGTATCTCATTGAGTACGATGAAAACGAGAAAAAGAGGAAGAGAGAGGGAGAACATAGGAGGGACAAATGAGAAGAAGAACAAGAGTGGTAATAAAGATAACGAGGAATAGGGATAGGACACAGGAAAGAAAAAGAGAGAAGACCAGAGAATAAAGAAAAGAATCATCATCATCAAATACCAAGTCTGCTGGCGTAGGTGATCATGTCTCTCCACAACTTTCGAACTCGACAGTTATTTATCATTTCTGTTGTTGACCTTCTGCCAAGTCATTTTCTTAAAGCTGTCTTTGCTTCCCTCTATCGCTTCCTCCCCGTCATCCCTTTATTTCCCCATATGTCACAATATATTCAAACTGTTTCCTTCTCATAACAATGGCCAGAAAAAAAAACGATGATTGTTTCTTCCTAATATTGGAAATTAGCTCTCTTTTTGCTTTGGCATCTTTCAGAACATTTTCATTACTCTTCTTAGCTGTCTATGGCATTCACTACATTCTTCTGTAAAATCAAATTTCTACAGCCTCCAGTGATTTTCTTGTCTGTTGTCCTATTGTCCATGATTCACATCCATATGTTAAGAATGGCTTTAAATACCATTTAAGAACTCTTTTTCAATGTTTGTTTGCTGTCAAAAATAGATTGAACAGTATCTTCCTCAATTGTTTAGAAAACTGCTTTTGTCCGAGCCATTCTGCATCAGACCTCAGTTGTATCTCTACCATCTGTGGTTAACATTGTACCCTCAAAGAAAAGAATGGAAAGAGTTTCAACCTCTGGGTTTGAGAGTGCCAAAACGGGCAACGAATTGGTTCTTCAGCCCGAAGCTCATGCCCGAAATTATTTCTGGCAAAAAAAAAAAAAAAAAAAAAAAAAACAATGAATTTGTTTCCCTTCTGACGCTGGTAGTCATCTCTGATGTTCGTTTCGCTTCTTTTATACCGTTTTTGTTTTTCTAGTCAGCTGTTCTTGGTATCGTCAACACTTTACTGTAAAACTATATTGATGTGGTCTCTTAAATATTTGTTCTCCCTGTATCGACAACTTCGACATCTGTATCAGGCAACAGAAACAAGATTACATAACTCAGTCATTTCATTAATGAGCTGTTTATAGTTTTATGATCGATCGTGTCATTTCTTATCTCTCTCAGCATATACGGAAAACTATCATGGAACACCCATTTGTCCTGTCTCTGCATAGAAGAATAGGCATTATGGAATACCCTTTTGCCCTGTCTCAGCATAGAAGAATAGATTTCATGGAATACCCTTTTATCCTGTCTCAGCATAGAAGAATAGATATCATGGAATACCCTTTTATCCTGTCTCAGCATAGAAGAATAGATATCATGGAATATCCTTTTATCCTGTCTCAGCATAGAAGAATAGATATCATGGAACATCCTTTTGTCCTGTCTCAGCATAGAAGAATAGATATCATGGAACATCCTTTTGTCCTGTCTCAGCAAGGAGGAATAGTTATCATGGAATTTAATTTCTGACTTTCACTAACTGAGAACCACTTGAGAACTACATCGGTTTTGTTGTGACGTCAGCTAAGGGGAGATCACTATTACGCTGAAATAATTTACGGGACTATTCCAGACTTTACCGATTTTTCGTTTTTTTAATTCTTATGTAAACACACACACACACACATACACTCATATATATATATATATATATATATATATATATATATATATATATATATTGTCTTCTTCCCTTTAGTTCCCTGTTGAGTGTAAGTCTTTAGCAAACAATTTCCAAACCGTTTTGTTTGTTGCCGTTCTTTCAACTTCATTCCTTGTTTTCCCCATCCTTCTCATCTCTGCTTCCTCCTGTCTTCTTCAAGTATATTTTGGTCGTCCTCTTTGTCCTCTCCCCTGGTGATTTAAAAAAAAAAAGGACTTTAACACTGTTAGTTGGCTCCTACTATCCACAGCGCTATCGACTTCGTCGTATGTCTTTGTCCTCTGGAACTAGTAAAAAAAAAAGTAAAGTACCCCCGTCACGCCAAGTGGCGTATAGGGAATATGGTGTTAGTGACCATAAATTTTACAGACACATGATTTTTGGGGTAATGTGGTCGGTATTACGCCCGTGCCGCTTCACTTTCCCAGAAAAAAATCCGGTACCCATTAAAGGCTGGGTGAACCCGGAAGCCGTCGGTTGGGATCGAACCCAACCCCTTGTCCTTTGTAGTCTTGTTCACTAACCACTGAGCTATCGCGGCTACTGGAACTAGTACTCTCCCATAATTCTATGTTAGTGATTTTGTTCCTGCCATTTCCATCACTTTTAATGCGCAAGCATGCATTAATGCAGGTCTGTATCTTCCTGTCTGTCCTTTTCGTTGATCTCCAAGTTTCACAGCCATATAATAGAACTGACTTAACATTGCAGTTGAACATATTCATTTGTGTATTTAACCTAATTTCTTTGGATTTCCATTTGCTACTAAGTGCAGCGAAGACTTTTTTTTTTTTTTTTGCTTGCTTTTTGTATCCTTTTTTCTTGTATCATTCTTTATATCACATATAATATTATATATACATATATATATATATATATATGTATATATATATATACATACACACACATCAGACGTAACAACAATAATAATAAAACACGTATTCCCCCCATTCTCAAACACTACTTACATTTCTCATCAAAGAAATGTAATCCACAATTAAACGATATTAACTACAGTGTACATTACTCGCCCATAATAGGCAATAATTATAGTCATTGGTTGGTGGGACAAGTCACGCCTGATTAGCTTGTTTGTTTAATGAGTCAATGTTCGTATTTTGGGGACTTTCCTACTCTGCGGCTGCTGCCAGCTCCCAGCCAGTCAGACACTATTAGCGGTATGAAGCAGTTAGGGCGGGGCAAGCTGCAGCTCGTAAGGATATACCGGACTTGTCCACCTCCCTTTAGTTGCCAACCATTGATTAGCACAAAAACTGACTTTGTCCTTTATTATTGCTGTAATATTTCAACCATTAGCTAGTACATAAACTTACTTTGTCCTTTAATATTGCTGTAATATTTCAACCATTGACTAGTACATAAACTTACTTTGTCCTTTATTATAGCTGTAATATTTCAACCATTGACTAGTACATAAACTTACTTTGTCCTTTATTATAGCTGTAATATTTCAACCATTGACGAGTACAAAAAGTTACTTTGTCTTTTAATATAGCTGTAATATTTCAACCATTGACGAGTACAAAAAGTTACTTTGTCTTTTAATATAGCTGTAATATTTCAACCATTGACGAGTACAAAAAGTTACTTTGTCTTTTAATATAGCTGTAATATTTCAACCATTGACGAGTACAAAAAGTTACTTTGTCTTTTAATATAGCTGTAATATTTCAACCATTGACGAGTACAATGCTTACTCCGCGACAGAACTAGCACAACGGCAGAGGACAATGTAACATACACACAACAGTGCTCAGAGCCAAAATAATGGAGAAACAATCACGATCATACAGACATAACGTAAATAAAATTGCAACCATAAATATTTGCCGTGTCAGAGACAAAGAAGAACAATTAATCGACGCAATGATAAAAAGAAGAATCAAAATACTCGGAGTAGCAAAAACAAGACTGAAGGAGAAACAAACAAGGAAAGCGTACATGAATTATACCATAATAAACTCAGGAGTTAACACCAACGAAGTAGCAAAACATGGAGTGGGATTCATTGTAGACCCAGAAGTGTCCAAAAACATTATAGAAATACATCAACATTCAGAAAGGATAATTACCCTAAGAGTAATAGAAAACAACGTCAATATAACATACATCCAAATATATGCACAACAACAACAACGACAAAGAGAGCGAAGAATTCTACGAAACACTTAACGAAATCATAAACAAAGTAAATAAGAACGAAGATCTACTGGTGATGGGGGACTTTAACGGGAGACCAGGAAAACGCAATTATGAGAACTCCAAATATCTGGGTCCATTTGGAGATAACACAAATAGAAAGAAGGAAAATGGCAACCGACTGCTTGAATTATGCAATCAACATGAATTATGCATAACTAATACTTTCTTTAAGCATAAAGACTCACAAATATACACCTGGCACAAATGGAACGATAGGAATTGTAAAAGTCAAATAGATTTCATCCTAGCGAGAACACAAAGGAAGAGGAAAATCAGAGATAGCAGAGCGGTTCCTAACATCACAAATGATACAGACCATAAAATGGTGCTAATAACCATCCATAAAGCAAAACAAGACAACAAGAACCAATTGAAAACAAGAAAACAATCCGAAAGGACAATAAAATTAAGCCAACTTAAAACAGAAGACAAAAAGAAAGAAATAGAAAAACAACTAGAAAGCCAATCTAAACAACTACCACAACAAATAACTACAGTAGATAACGAGTGGCTCACATTAAAAAAATAATTGACGAAAATAGCAACCGCAATATGCGGAACGAAGCAAAGGAAGAAGGCGGGGAAGATGAGCACTCCATGGCAGAATGATATAGTCAAGAACGCCATAAAAAGAAAGAAAAAACTATACAAAATCTGGCTAAAAACTAAAAAGCAAAGCGATTATGATATATACACAATAGAAAGAAGAGAAGTGAAGAAATTAATCAAAGAAGAAAAACATAAAGCATGGACAAAATTTGGAGAAATGATTAGTAACAATCACAAATCAGCATCCAGAGACTTCTATAGAACAATTAAAGCCATAAGACAAAAGAAAGACAATTATGACCCAACTGAAATCATCAATGATAAACGAGGCCAAGCAATAACAAACAAAGCGCAAATCTTAACGAGATGGAAAGAATTTTCGAAGAGCTTTTGAATGTAGAAACAACGAGTCCAAAAACACACAAAAAGCAACTAATAGTTGGCGATAAAGAACCAAATATACTAATGGAAGAAATAGAAGAAACCTTACGACTAGCACCAAGAAACAAAGCCCCAGGAATCGATAACATCCCAGTAGAAATGCTAACAGCAGCGGGAGAGGCAGGATGTAAATGGCTACACAGAATATTCAACGCTGCATGGATACAACAGCAAGTCCCAGACGATTGGAAACAGTTCATTATATTACCAATATGGAAAAAGAAGGGCAGCAGAAGAGACTGCAACCAATATAGAGGAATATCGCTATTAAGCAACACAGGGAAGTCATATGCCAAGATAGTTGAAAAAGATTGAGACCAATTATAGACCCACAACTATGCGATGCTCAGATGGGCTTCAGGAGGAACAGAGGTTGCACAGATGCCCTATTTATCATAAAACAACTAGCGGAGAAAACAATAGAGCATAATAAAACACTATATACAGCTTTTTTATTTGCCAAGAAAAGGCGTTCGATAGGGTGGACAGGGAACAACTGTGGTCCGTATTCCCCTTGTGCGGAGTGAGTCACCACCTAGTAGAGATATGCAAGAGCCTCTATGAAAGTAGTCGCACTACAGTAAGATCTTCAGCAGGCTACTCTAAACATTTCACCATTAACTCCGGAGTAAGACAAGGTTGCGGGAGCCGCGATAGCTCAGTGGTTAGTGAACTGGACTACAAAGGACAAGGGGTAGGGTTCGATCCCAACCGACGGCTTCCGGGTTCACCCAGCCTTTAGTGGGTACCGGATTTTTTTCTGGGAAAGTAAAGCGTCACGGGCGTAATACCGATCACATTACCCCAAAAATCATGTGCCGAAGGTCTGTAAAATTTATGGTCACTAACACCATATTCTCTATACGTCACTTGGCGTGACGGGTCACTAACACCATATTCCCTATACGCCACTTGGCGTGACGGGTCACTAACACCATATTCCCTATACGCCACTTGGCGTGACGGGTCACTAACACCATATTCCCTATACGTCACTTGGCGTGACGGGTCACTAACACCATATTCCCTATACGCCACTTGACGTGACGGGGGTACTTTTCTTTATTTTTTTTTACTTAAGACAAGGCTGCGTGCTTTCCCTTTACTTTTCATCACATATATGGACAATATATGCAAATTAGCATGCCCAATCCAAGGAAATATACCAACTCGGATGATAACAAGCGATAACACAAAAGAGAACGAAATATACGTACCAGAAAACAACAGAAGAGAGGAAGAAATAAATGAAATACTATTTGCAGACGACCAAGTTCTGATACATGAAACAACTGAGGACCTACAAGAACATATCAACAGGCTAAACAACACTTGTAAACAATACAACATGAAGATCAACATAAGCAAAACCGAAGTAATGGCAATAGCGAGAAAGAAAGAAAAACTAAACATCATAATAGATAATACGACTCTAAAGCAACTAGGCAATTTTAAATATCTTAAATATCTGGGTAGCACGTTAACACAAGACAATAACCAAGAAACAGAGATAGATATAAGGTGTAACAAAGCATGCCAAGTTATAGGCCAAGTATCAACACTATTGAAAAACAAAGCAATAACTACGGAAGCAAAAAGGGCAATATACAAATCAATTTTTCTACCAACTCTGTGCTATCAGTGCCAGAATTGGACGCTGGACTCTAGAACAATAAGAAAGATAACGATCACCGAAATGAAATGTGTCAGAAGAATGACAGGAAACAGCTTAAGGGACAGAGTAAGAAACACCGACCTGAGGAAGAAACTCGAAATTGAACCAGCCATCGAATACACAAAGAAACAACAGATACATTGGTTCGGCCACATAACAAGACAAAAAGAACTAACAATGACGCAAAGAGCCATAAACAAACGCTACGAAAACGCCAGATTAAGAGGAAGAGCGAGAAAGAGATGGATAAAGGGAATACTAGAGTCACTAGGCGGGATAACACCAGAGAAGGCCAACAGAAGAGCAAAGAATCGCAGATTGTTTCTCCCCTCGACGCCAACGGCAACAGAGGAAGGATAGAAGAAGATAGAAGAAGAAGACGAGTACAAAAACTTATTTTAACTTTTATCATAGCTGTAATATTTCTCTGCACTTCTGGTGTTCACCGACGACAATTAAAGAAATAGAAATTCATCTTCGTTATTCGCCTTAAAAGGACGCTAAGCGAGCGTACAAACGTTGTGTTGCCGTTTTTTTTGCGCCGTTCGGCCCAAAATAGGACTTTTATGTACCGGGTTACCTTCCCTTTTCGATCGCTGCTCGCTTGGCCAGATCGGGATGTCTGTTTCTAGGAGCACCACTGTAAGGTGGAGCAGGGTCTTTGTCAGCTCTGTTGTTCACAGTTCCTGACGCATGCATTCAGTTGGTGGTCGCTGACCGCTCTCAGCTCTGTTGTTCACAGTTCCTGACGCATGCATTCAGTTGGTGGTCGCTGACCGCTCTCAGCTCTGTTGTTCACAGTTCCTGACGCATGCATTCAGTTGGTGGTCGCTGACCGCTCTCAGCTCTGTTGTTCACAGTTCCTGACGCATGCAATCAGTTGGTGATCGCTGACCGCTCTTAGCTTTGTTGTTCACAGTTCCTGATGCATGCATTCAGTCGGTGCTCGCTGACCGCTCTCAGCTCTGTTGTTCACAGTTCCTGACGCATGCATTCAGTAAGTGGTCGCTGACCGCTCTCAGCTCTGTTGTTCACAGTTCCTGACGCATGCACTCAATTGCTGGTCGCTGACCGCTCTCTGCTCAGGTATTGACAAGATGCCTCAAACTATCATTTTCTATCCTTCGCAGTTTGCCACAAACCTTGTCCACAAATTTCTGTCCCCATTTCTGTGTGGAAGATTTTCTTTGGTACAGGTTTGATTCTCATTTCTATTATTATGTATTTTATGACAGATTTTGTTATCTATCTATCTATTGACTTTTCGAGCCGTAGCCGGCCCATAGGGCGTAGACCAATATACTCCTTCTCTAATCTGAATTTTTGTTCTAGCAGTTTTCAATTCTTTTGAAGATATTTTATCAAATCTCGTCATTTGTCTCTGTTCTGTGCAAGCAGCTCTATCTCATTGAGGGAGCCGATTACTGCTGCTTTTGCCTCTCTCAGCAATGTTCTTCTCAGTGTCTCTCTGTGTCTTCCTCTTTTTCTCTTACCTGTTGTTTCCCACATGAGGGCTTGCTTTGCTATTCGGTTATTATCTCTTCTCATCACATGTCCAACATATGACCATCATCTTTTCTTTATTACTGAAGATATTAGTGGTTGATTGGCGATTTCTCTAATTTCATCGTTTGTTTTGAATCCGTTCCACGCTATACCAAGTATTTTCCTTAGACATTTATTTTCGTATGCGTTCAACTTTGTTTCTATGTCTCTTGTTGTTTTCTAGCTTTCACACGCATACGTAAGGGTTGATAGTACATTTGATTTGAATAGTCTAAGTTTTGTGTTTGTGCTGATGAATTTTGATTTCCACAACTTTTCAAGGCTCCTGAAAGACATTGCTGCTTTATCTATTCTGTTTTTTATTTCTTTGCTTGTATCCCCTTCTCGATCAATGTGACTTCCAAGATAGATAAAGTGATCGATCTCTTCCACTGGTTTGCTTTCCATGTATATTTTGCCGTCTGTTGGAATTAAGCTTTTCATGACTTCACTAGTCTTTTCATGATTGATCTCAAGCCCAATTTTGCTGGCTATTGATGATAGCTCATTTGTGTTTTCCTGCATCGTTTTTATCTGACTACTGATGAGAACTATGTCATCAGCAAAGTCGAGGTCCTCCTAATGGTCTCCTTGAATCCATTCGATGCCTTTGTTACCAGTGCAGCATTTCTTCATTATGATGTCCATAACAACTCCAAATAATAAGGGCGATAAAATACATCCTTGTTTAACCCCAGTTTGATTGTGTTATAGAAGATGCCTATTTGATGGGGAGCTGATTGAATTATGTGAGCGTGACTCGCTGTGCGTGTGCATGGTCCGTGAATTCGTAGACCTGGACTGACCATTTAGGTCATCTTACAGACTTGACAACAATGGAGACATCATTAACTCTTTCTGTACGGAAGGTTTTTATCGACGAACGGAAGAGATTTCAAAAACAAAATTGTTCATGGTTTGAAGAATAAATCTACATATGTTTATCTAACATATAACATATTATATATGAATTTTTAGATAATCGAACAAGGTATTAGATTCCACCAATATCCAGATGATACAAGACATGTAAAAAAGAATATGGTTTGATGGCGTTCACACTAATCAAATTGAGCGATGCGCACTATGCGGTGAAACGTACGTTGCCGAAATCAGCATGGCGCACAGTGCGGCGGAACGTACGGAAAGAGTTCAGATTGACTCGTATAATAATAAAAGTGTTATGGAGCAGGCTCAAACACACGCACCGCTCCTTGTGGTTTAATTACGCAGACATAAATGAACAACAATTACAAATGTACTGCAGACATTCTCCATACTTCATCCATTCTGAATCTCTATCACTATACAACTGCTAATCAGTCATTCTGTTCTACCTGTCTAACCAAACCTCTGAGTTTATTTGCCCTGTCCAAGACGGACAACAAATTAGAAATCTAGCTAATCTAACTTAACTATATCTTTCTCGGTGATAATGGCTGCTATTCTACAATTGAAACTTTCCTCTACTCTCTCCACCAAATTTCAACCTTTCAAGATGATATCATCGTCTCGCCAGCGGCAAATCTTTCTCCTCCGAGATACTACCGAGGATTGTCCATGTCTATTCGTATTCAATCACGTGACCACAAACCGGATACGTGATTTCACGGGATGACCACAGATCAGAGTTGCTAATGTCTTACAATGTAAAAGGTTATTAATCTCTGTTTTATGCCTACTAACCTTTAACCTGGTACAATGTTTGATCCTTCAATCTTTTTTTGAACACACGATCAGTACAACCCCATGGTATGTCAGTTGAAATTGTATTGCAATTGTTTACATTGATATATATAGAGCGATATATATACTTTTGTTTTATTTCTTTTCAACGCACATTTCAACAATGAGTCATGGTTTCTTAATATCGCTGACCAAATGATGTGACTGACATAAGTCATTGAAGAAGAAGTAAAGAAAATACTAAACAGGAGGAAGAAAAACATAAAAAGAAAGCTAGAAGAAGAAGATGGGATTAAAAAGATTAAGAACAGTAAAGACAAAGCTGAGAAACAAGAAGATAAATAGGAGAGGTTAGGAAGAAGCTGAAGAGAACGCTAAAAAATATGAAGAAAAACTAGGAGAAGACAAAGGAGCAGAGAAGAACGCTGAATAATAATAATAATAAGTTATGGTAAAGGTGATAACTATCATCATAACTATCATCATAACTATCATCATAACTATTATCATAACAATCATCATAAATATAATCATTACTATCATCATAACCATCACAATCACTATTATCATAACTATCATCATAAGTATCATTAGAACTATCATTATAACTATCATCATCACTATTATCATAACTATCATCATACGTATCATTATAACTATCATTATAACTATCATCATAACCATCATCATCACTATTATCATAACTATCATCATAAGTATCATTATAACTATCATTATAACTATCATCATAACCATCATTATATCGGACGCTTGTTTACGTTTGAACAAATCCCAACGGTCAAGATCTAAACTTGCAGAATTTCGTTCATTCTCAACGGCCGCCGTCATAGTTTAGCTTTTGCTAGCACAATGTTTCACCACACATGTTGTAACCGATTGTTTCACCAGACAATTTGTAAACAGACAGCTGACTTCATGAGAGAGTCTGGAATCCTACTCTGATTGAGTCTTGATCGCAGAGAGAGAGAGAGAGAGAGAGACACCATCATCATATCCATCATCATAATTATCATCATAACTGTCATCATAAAAATTATCATTATAGCTATCGACCGTTAAATTTGGAGTAAAAAAAATTCCATAAAATTCTTATATTATTAACATTTTACACTAAACAGTTTTTTTCTATTTCATTCGTGTGTCTTCATGCGCTGTTTCTCTTTCTTCGTATATTTCTTTGCGGTTTTATTTCACAATTTTGTGGATTCTTAAACAAAGCCTGTCTTACAGATCTTCGAGATGGTTTTCATAATGCACGGTCTAATCCCCGACTTTACTTTTTTTTAAAACCGAAATTCGCAGTATGTCACCTTCAAATCACCTCATACGTGGTAAGGCAGAAAGACCCAACACCACAAACAAGCCTTCAATAAAGGTTGTGAGAACACCACACTCAAGGGACGGCCACGAATAAGACGGATGGATGGTATATTAGAGATACTAAGAAACACAACAGCAGAACAGGACAACAGAAGATTAAAAACGGTAATTATATCTCTCCTTCGACGAAAAAAATAGCTCAGTGGTTAGTGAACTGGACTACAAAGGACAAGAGGTAAGGTTCGATCCCAATCGACGGCTTCCGGTTCACCCAATCTTTAATGGCCACCTGATTTTTTTCTGGGAAAGTATTAACGACCACATTACCCCAAAAATCATGTACCGAAGGTCTGTACAAATTTATCGTCACTAAAAACATATTCTCTATACGCCACTTGGCGTGACGGGAGTACTTTACATTTTTACTATTTCGATGAAAAAAAAGCAAATGAGAAAGGAAAGAAGAAGAAAAATCACCCCATGTACTTTATCTGCATTATTTATTTGTTACGTGTACCAACTAATGTAATGTACACAATCACTCATTTATATATTCCCTGTTTTTCCATACAATTATGATTGACCGATTGATTATAAATGTGACATTTATTTATTCCAGTCTGAAGATTAGTTTATTATGTGGATATGATATCATCATCATCAAGTACCGGGCATGCTGGCGTAGGTGATTATGTCTCTCCACAACTTTCAATCTCGACAGCTATTTATCATTTCTGTTGTTGACCTTCTGCCAAGCCATTCTCTTAAGCTGTCTGTTATTTTTTCTCTTTGTTTCCCTCTATCTCATAGCCTCAATTTTTCCAGTTGTTACAATATAGTCCAGTTGTTCTCTTCTCTTTACATGACCAAAAAATGATAATTGTTTCTTCCTAATATTGGAAATTAGCTCTCTTTTTGCTTTGACCTCTCTCAGAACATTTTCATTACTCTTCTTAGCTGTCCATGATATTCTCAACATTCTTCCGTAAAACCATATTTCTACAGGCTCCAGTGATTTTCTTGACTGTTGTACTATTGTCCATGATTCGCATCCATATGTTAAGACTGGCTCTACGTAACATTTAAGAACTCTTTTTTCTTGTTTCTATTGTCAAAAATGGATTGCATAGTATCTTCCTCATTTTTTTAGAAAGCTGCTTTTGCCTGTGCCATTCTGTATCTCACCTCTTTTGTACATCTTCCGTCTGAGGTTAACAAAGTTCCCAAATATTTAAATTCATTTACCTGGTTTAATATTGTTCCGCTTGTCTTTATTTTGCACTGAGGACGTGATATAAGTAAAGTAAAGTACCCCCGTCACACCAAGTGGCGTATAGGGAAATATGGTGTTAGTGACCCTATATTTTACAGACCTTCAGCACATGATTTTTGGGGTAATGTGGTCGGTATTACGCCCGTGCTGCTTTACTTTCCCAGGAAAAAATCCGGTACCCATTTAAGGGTGGGTGAACCCGGAAGCCGTCGATTGGGATTGAACCACTGAGCTATCGCGGCTCCGAGTACATGATATAGTCAGGAAAAATACCGCCCCACAAGTTTTTGTAAATCGATAATTTCTGAGCACTTCCCCCAACGTGCAACCCTTTCCTTTTTTAAAACTATTCAACTTTCTTCGTTTTTTTCCCCGTCTCTCTTCTTCATTTTTGCTATCTAATTCTATAAATTCTTCGTTTTCTAACATCCCTTTTGGACATCCACGAACTTTTATTATATTTTTTTCCTTTATATCTTTGTAATCTCCGTATCTCTTTTCTCTTTTATTAGTAAAATTGTCACATCAGCATCATCATCATCATCATCATAACTATCATTATAACTATCATCATAGATATTATCATAGATATTATCATAACTATCATTTCATCATCATCATTGAGTGCCGTCTCCGCATCGAATGTTGGCTATCATGGAGCGCCATTCCGCTGTCTCTTGCTTTTTAGTGCAGGTAGTCATAGGCTGACTTGCCCTTTTTATGATGTTACTCGTCCATGTTAGTCTCCATCTACCTCTTTTACCGTGCATTTTTTCTTCCAAGATTACTTTTAGTAGGCTACTGTACCCTTTAACACGCCCCAAAATCTCATTTGTCTGTGTTTGAATTGTATTTTGTAGTTCTCTTTTCACTTATAGTTATTTCAAGATGTCATCATTTGTTTTCTTTCCATCCAATTCTTCTCATTCCTCTATAAATCGACATATTGAAGGCGTCAATTTTTTGTTCTGCTTTTTTGGGCCTAATGTCCATGTTACTGCACTATATAGGAATGTTGAGAAGATATAACATTTTGCTATTCTTAGTTTTAGCCCTGGTGTTATTTGCTTTGCTGTTAGTATATTTTTCATGGCATTAAAATTATTTTTTTTTGCTATTCCTATTCTTCTGTTTATATCAGTTTTATATTTTCCATCACTGGTTATAGTATGTCCAAGGTAGTTAGTTGTATCTCTGAACTGTCTCCAGGTGTATCCCTTCAATTGTGATATCCACTAGTAAGAATTTAGGTAGGGTTTGATCCCAATCGACGGCTTCCAGGTACACCCAGCCTGAAATGGGTACCAGATTTTTTGTGGGAAAGTATAGCGGCACGGGAGTAATACCGACCACATTACACCACAAATCATGTGTTGAAGGTCTGTGAAATTTATGGTCACTAAACACCATATTTCCTATACACCACTTGGCGTGACGGGGGCTTGTATATATATATATATATATATATATATATATATATATATATATATATATATATATTCTTATATAACATTTAGAGTGTAATAGTTGCTAATGGTCAAATGTTTTAATAACTTAATTTCATCTGCAAATAAATTATAGGAATATACACCTGACAAGATTTATCCTGCAGTTGCAAGTTGTTTCAATTACGCAAGATGGTAATTGATTTTAATCTACAGTCTACAGTATTTAATTTAATATGAGTGTGGCTTTTCCTAGCTTGTTAAAAGTACAGTTTGGCGTAAAATCAAAATTTTCACCTGGCAACCCTGTTAGAAGTGCTTACTTTCGTTCCAGAACACACCGATGTAAGTAAAAAAAAGTAATGAGCCCCCCGTCACGCCAAGTGATATATAGGGAATATGATGTTAGTGACCATACATTTTACAGACCTTCAGCACATGATTTTTGGGGTAATGTGGTCAGTATTACGCCCGTGCCGCTTTACTTTTACCAGAAAAAAATCCGGTACCCATGTGAACCTGGAAGCCGTCTGTTGGGATCGAACCCAACCTCTTATCCTTTGTAGTTCACTAACCAATGAGCTATCGCGGCTCCCATGCACCAATGTACGTGTTACTAATCGTTTTAAAAGTCATTGAGTAAACATAATTTAATGTAACGAGACAATTATATCTTTTTGTATGGTGGCACAAATTGGAACCATCTGTAGTGGATGTCAGTTTTAATAAACAGAGGGGTTGTCTAATTGAGAACGATTTAAGACATGGTTACAGGAAACGATTTAAAGCATGCTTACATAGAACGATTTAAAACATACTTACATAGAACGATTTAAAACATGCTTACATAGAACGATTTAAAACATGCTTACATATCATCATCATCATCATGTACCCTGCCGGTTGGCGTAGGCGATCATGTCCCTCCACAATCTTCTATCTACAGTGCATCGTATCAGTTCTGTTGTTGACTGTTTTCCATGCCATGACACCAAGCTATCCAGAATTTTCTCTCTTTGTCGTCCGTGATCTCTCTTTCCTTTTATTTTGCCAGTTGTAACCAAGTATTCCAACTTTCCTCTTCTCATGATGTGCCCAAAAAATGTTGATTGCTTCTTTCTGATGTTTTTTAAGAGCTCCCTTTTTGTGTTGGCCTCTTTGAGAACTTCCTCATTGGTCTTTTTATCTGTCCAGGGAACTTTCAACATTCTTCTGAGAAATTCCATCTCTGTGACCTCTAACCGTCTTTTCATTTGTTTGTCTACTGTCCATGATTCGCTTCCATAGGTCAGAATTGGTTCTATATAGCAATGCTTACATAGAACGATTTAAAACATGCTTACAGGGGACGATTTAAAACAATCTTTTATGGAACAATAAAAAAAAATCATGCTTATTTAGAACGATTAAAAAAAATATGCTTATATCTATCTATCTATTGACCTTTCGAGCCGTAACCGGCCCATAGGGCGTAGACCAAGATACACCTTCTCCTATATGAATTTTTGTTCTAGCAGTTTTCTTTTAAAGATATTTTATCAAATCTCGCCATCTGTCTCTGTTCTGTGCAAGCAGTTCTATCTCATTGATGGAGCCGATTCCTGCTGCTCTTGCCTCTCTCATCAATGTTCTTCTCAGTGTCTCCCTGGGTCTTCCTCTTTTTCTTTTACCTGTTGTTTCCCATATGAGGGCTTGCTTTGCTATTCGATTATTATCTCTTCTCATCACATGTCCAACGTATGACCATCGTCTTTTCTTTATTACTGAAGATATTAGTGGTTGATTGGCGATTTCTCTAATTTCCTCGTTTGTTTTGAATTCGTTCCATTCTATACCAAGTATTTTCCTTAGACATTTATTTTCGAATGCGTTCAACTTTGTTTCTATATCTCTTGTTGTTTTCCAGCTTTCACACGCATACGTAAGGGTTGATAGTACATTTGATTTGAATAGCCTAAGTTTTGTGTTTGTGCTAATGAGTTTGATTTCCACAACTTTTCAAGGCTTCTGAAAGACATTGCTGCTTTAGCCAGTCTGATTCTAATTTCTTTGCTCGTATCCCCTTCTCGATCAATGTGACTTCCAAGATAGATAAAGTGATCGATCTCTTCTACTGGTTTGTTTTCCATGTATATTTTGTCACTTGTTGGAATTAAACTTTTCATGACTTTAGTCTTTTCATGATTGACCTCAAGCCCAATTTTGCTGGCTATTGATGATAGTCATTTGTGTTTTCCTGCATCGTTTTTATCTGACTGCTGATGAGAACTATGTCATCAGCAAAGTCGAGGTCCTCCAAATGGTCTCCTTGTATCCATTCGATGCCTTTATTACCAGTGCAGCATTTCTTCATTATGAAGTCCATAACAATTCCAAATAACAAGGGCGATAAAATACATCCTTGTTTAACCCCAGTTTCTATTGGGAAACATTCGCTCAGTCCTTCCTCTGTTCGAACTGCACATGTGTAACCATCATACATGTCTTTGATAATATTTATGATTTTTGATGGTAAGCCATATTGCTTCAGAATTTTCCACAAAGAATCTCTATGAATACTATCAAATGCTTTTTTGAAGTCGATGAAGTTAAGTACAAAAGGTTTTTGCTTTTCAATGTGTTCCTCCAATATAAGTCGTAGAGTGAAAATGTGGTCAAGACAGCTTCTCCCTTTTCTAAACCCAGCCTGTTCTTCACGCATTACTGTATCTATTGAATCCTTTATTCTATTTAGGATGATTTTACAGAATAATTTTGAGGCAACTGACAAAAGTGTCACGCCTCTCCAATTGTTACAATCTCTAAGATTGCCCTTATGCTTATATAGAACGATTTAAATCATACTCATTTAGAACGATTAAAAACATGCTTATTTAGAACGATTTAAAACATACTTATTTAGAACGATTAAAAACATGCTTATTTACAACGATTTAAATCATACTTATTTAGAACGATTTAAAACATACTTATTTAGAACGATTTAAATCATACTTATTTAGAACGATTTAAAACATACTTATTTAGAACGATTTAAAACATACTTACTTAGAACGATTTAAGTCATACCTATTTAGAACGATTTAAAACATACTTATTTAGAACGATTTAAATCATACTTATTTAGAACGATTTAAATCATTCCTATTTAGAACGATTTAAATCATACTTATTTAGAACGATTTAAAACATACTTATTTAGGACGATTTAAAACAAGCTTATATGGAACGATTTTAAACATGCTTATATAGAACGATTTAAAACAATCCTTATATAGAACGATCTAAAACATGCTTATATGGAACGATTTAAAACATGCTTATATAGAACGATTTAAAACATGCTTATATGGAACGATTTAAAACATGCTTATATAGAACGATCTAAAACATGCTTATATGGAACGATTTAAAACATGCTTATATAGAACGATTTAAAACATGCTTATATAGAACGATTAAAACATGCTTATATAAAACGATTTAAAACATGCTTTTATAGAACGATTTAAAACATGATTACAGAGAGCGATTTAAAACATGCTTACACAGAACGATTTAAAATATGCTTACATAGAGCGATTTAAAGCATGCTTACAGATTATCATATTCCTGAGTGGAAGATATGTAAAACAGATACCCTGTAGTGCCATAATGTTATGTAAAATAAAGTCGTCGTAGAAATACATGTGTATGTTTATTATAATGTAATCAGCACAACGTCAGACCGCACCATTTTTTGAGGGAGGCGAGATAATCTTAAAATCCACATTTTCAGAGATTAGCTGAGCCCCAGAGCCACGTTGATGGGGGAAAAAAAGCTCATAGCTCGGGATCGAACATCAGATCATCTGGTTAGGAGATCAATGCTCTAACCTATTGCTATCGATAGTTCCACGTTTCTAGACTACAATTAAAATGTCACCTTTATGTAAATTCGAACATCATTGTTTTATCTTATACTATATATTGTCCGTTACTGGTATTTATCGGCCTTAAATGGGTACCGGATTTTTTTCTGGGAAAGTAAAGCGTCACGGGCGTAATACCGACCACATTACCCTAAAAATCATGTGCTGAGGGTCTGTAAAATTTATGGTCACTAACACCATATTCCCTATACGCCACTTGGCGTGGGGGGGGGGGGGGGTCTTTACCTTACTTTTACTAGTATTTATCCGTTAAATTGGACCAATGGACTAATGATAAAATAATAATAAATAAAATAATAAAATGGACTAATGATAAAATAATAATAAATAAAATAATAAAATGGACTAATGATAAAATAATAATAAATAAAATAATAAAATGGACTAATGATAAAATAATAATAAATACAATAATAAAATGGACTAATGATAAAATAATAATAAATAAAATAATAAAATGGACTAATAATAAAATAATAATAAATAAAATAATAAAATGGACTAATGATAAAATAATAATAAATACAATAATAAAATGGACTAATGATAAAATAATAATAAATAAAATAATTAAATGGGCTAATGATAAAATAATAAATAAAATAATAAAATGGACTAATGATAAAAAAAAAATAATTAAAATAATAAAATGGACTAATGATAGAATAATAATAAATAAAATAATAAAATGGACTAATGATAAAATAATAATAAATAAAATAATAAAATGGACTAATGATAAAATAATAATAAATAAAATAATAAAATGGACTAATGATAAAATAATAATAAATAAAATAATAAAATGTACTAATGATAAAATAATAATAAATAAAATAATAAAATGGACTAATTATAAAATAATAATAAATAAAATAATAAAATGGACTAATGATAAAATAATAATAAATAAAATAATAAAATGGACTAATGATAAAATAATAATAAATAAAATAATAAAATGGACTAATGATAAAATAATAATAAATACAATAATAAAATGGACTAATGATAAAATAATAATAAATAAAATAATAAAATGGACTAATGATAAAATAATAATAAATAAAATAATAAAATGGACTAATGATAAAATAATAATAAATAAAATAATAAAATGGACTAATGATAAAATAATAATAAATAAAATAATAAAATGGACTAATGATAAAATAATAATAATTAAAATAATAAAATGGACTAATGATAAAATAATAATAAATAAAATAATTAAATGGACTAATGATAAAATAATAATAAATAAAATAATAAAATGGACTAATGATAAAATAATAATAAATAAAATAATAAAATGGACTAATGATAAAATAATAATAAATAAAATAATAAAATGGACTAATGATAAAATAATAATAAATAAAATAATAAAATGGACTAATGATAAAATAATAATAAATAAAATAATAAAATGGACTAATATCGAAAGCCGAAGAGCTGAGAGAATTTTCCCGAAAGCACCCCAAACTTGTGACGTCTCCAGCTACGATAGGTATAGACGGATGACGTCATTTTACCCATAACCGCCATGTTCGTAATGTTGAAAACGTCACAACCTTTTGGTGGTCCCCCTCAGCGGGTTGGCATTCAGTATGAATGGCAATGAATTGGACTGACTTGATGGCTGAACAAGGGAGACGATCTCGAGGTTCTTGTCAATCCTGCAAGGGGAGGCAATCTTTAATGCTTGTCTTCTTCTTTCCTTCCTAATCTGCCTTTCAGCGTCGATGGGAGATATAATTTGTGGTCTTCTGTTCGTCTCTGCTGCTGTTATGTTTCCTAGTGCTTCTAATATTCCATCGACCCATCTTTTTCGTGGTCGACCCTTGGGTCTGGTGTTCTCACAACGTTTGTTGAATGCTCGTTGTGTTGTGTTTTGTTCTTTCTGCCTTGTCACGTGGCCAAACCATTTTATCTGTTGTTTCCTTATATATTCTATGGCGGGGGCTATTCCTAGCTTTTTTCTCTGGCATTGGTAGCACAACGTTGGGATGAAGATTGTATTGTAGAGTGCTCGTTTTGCCTCCAGAGTTATTTCCTTGTTGGACAATAGTGGTGATAGCTGTCCAATGATTTGACAAGCTTTGTTGCATCTTGATTCAATCTCTGCTGTTTGAGAATTATCGTTTGTCATTAAACTTCCTAGGTATTTGAATTCCTCTACTTGTTTTAGTTGTCTGCCTTCTATAGTTATGTTGATGTTCTGTTTATTTTTGGCGACATTCATGACTTCTGTTTTGTTGATGTTGATTTTCATGTTGTATTTTGTGCCTGACATGTTGAGTTTGTTTAAGTGTTTTTGTAGGTCTTCTATTGTTTCATGTATTAGTGCCTGATCGTCTACAAATAAAAGCTCGTTGATCTCCTCTGTCTCTGATGGGTTGTCTAGCTTGCATATATGGTCTATGTATGTTATAAACAGTAAGGGGGGTGGGGGGGAGGGGATGGTACGCACCCCTGTCTTACGCCTGATCTAACTTTGAAGTGATCTGTGTAGCCTGCTGCTGTTCTAACCCTGCAGCTGCTGTTGATGTAGAGATTTTTAATAAGGTTGGTTAGATGTTGGCTTACTCCGTATGTTGTTAGTATCTCCCACAGTTGTTCTCTTTTTTGTAAAGATTTTGACGTGTAGCTTTCCTACATGGCTGTGAAGAGATATACCTCTATATTGATTGCAGTCTCTTTTGCTACCTTTCTTTTTCCATATTGGTATGATGATTGCCTGTTGCCTGTCTTCTGTGGCTTATTGTTGGTGCCATGCTGCATTAAATATTCTGTGCAGCCATTGCATTCCCGTTCCTCCTGCTGCTGCTGCTATTATTTCTATTGGTATGTTATCTATCCCTGGTGCTTTATTTCTTGGTGCATATTTGATTACTTCTTCGATTTCCTCTTTCATGATGTTGGGTTCAGTATTGTGAGTTCTAGCGTGGTTTTTGTTGTCTTGTTGGTAGTTGGTATGTTTAACATGTCTTCAAAATATTCTTTCCATCTCTGTTGCATACATTGGTTATTTGATATTGGCTGTCCGTCTTTGTCATATAGCAGCTCAGTAGGATCATGGTTTTCTTTTCTCGCTCTTGTGGTTTTTACTGCTTTGTAGAAATCTCTTGTGGCTGTCTTGAAGTCCCTGCTCATGTTTTATCCGAATTCTGTCCAATTCTTTGCTTAGCTTCTTTGTTCAACATTTTAACTCTTTTTCGAACTAAGGCATATTTTTCATATTTTTCTTGGTTCTTGTTCTCCCTCCAATTTTTAAACAGTTTCTTCTTTTCTTTAATTGCTTCTCTGATTGTTTTGTTCCACCACGGAGTGCTCTTTTTCCCTTCTCTTGTTCTTAGCTTCGTTCCACAAACTGTTTTAGAGATGTTGGTTACTGTTTCCTTAAATTGTTTGCACTCTTCTTCTACTGTGCATACTTCGTTAGGGAGTTTCTTGAATTCCTCTGTTAGTTTTTCTTCTAGGGTTTTCCTTGTTTCTTGATCTTTTAATTGTTTTATTTTTATTGTCTGTTCTTTTCACTTCTTTTGTTTGTTTTCGTATATTCTCTTTATTTTTGGCTGCCTTAGTGTGATCATAACCATCTTGTGATCCGTGTCATCTGTAATATTAGGGATCGCTCTACTGTCGGTTACTCTTTTCTTGTTCTGTTGTCTTGTTAGTATAAAATCTATCTGGCTTCTACATGTTGTGTCATTCCATTTGTACCAGGTGTATACTTGCGACTCTCTGTGTTTGAAGAATGTGTTGGTGCTAAATAAATCATTTTGATTGCATAGTTCCAGCAGTCTGCTTCCATTTTCGTTTATTTCAATGCTTGTGCGATGTCTAATCTTTCAATTCCTTTCTGAATATATTAGAGAATCGTAGCTGTTTGGTATTATATTTACGACTTCATCAATAAATTGCCTGTTTACTCCATACTCGCATACTTGAATAACATTATGTAATCTCTTTATACAGAGCTTCGCAGCAGGAGGCATTCTGATCATCAGAAGGCAGCAACCCCAGTTAAGCAAGCGTTTTGACTCTTTAGCTTCTTGGCAATCTAAGGGAGGTGAGCTTGTTTGGGACATGACTCTCAGGCGTCAACCTCATTATATCTAAATCATGTATTGTAAGCTTTAGAGTCAAAGCAGCAGGATGTTGACGTCTAGGAGTCATGAATTAGGCGAGCCCTGTTTATCAACTGACCCTTAAGCTACCATGCACACAAACTATATTTTATGTTTTCTCCCAGTCTCCCAACGATGTGATAGCTGATTGGGATGTACCTGATCCCTTATCTCCGTGGGGCGCCAACATAGTAAATTGTTCATGATCTTTGTCTATTTATTTTGGTGAATATATTCAGCTATGCTCTTTGAAAAGAGAGCTAATTTCCGATATTAGGAAGAAACAATCATCATTTTTGGTCATGTAATAAGAGAACAACTGGAATATATTGTAACAGCTGGGAAAATTGAGGGACGAAGAGATAGAGGAAAGCAAAAAGAAAAAAAATATCAGACAGCTTAAAGAGAATGGCTTGGCAGAAGGTCAACAACAGAAATGATAAATAACTGTCGAGATTTAAAATTGTGGAGAGACATGATCACCTACGCCAGCAGGCCCGGTACTTGTTGATGATATTCTTTAAGTCTCAAAGTGTTATTTTCTCTTTATAAATAAATGGAACACAAAAAGAATAAGAAGAAAAGTTGTATTTAGAAGATAGCTTTGTATAAGCATGTGTTTCATAGTTAGATTTTTTTTTAAATCATATATGCCGCATATTCTATACCCTCAAAAATCAGGTGTTTCCAATGTTTAGACCAAAAATAATTGGACGAACAATTGGACAGCTATTTATTGATTGATCTGTCGGCACGTGTTCGACACGAGCCGTTAGCTCTTAGACTCCGGAAGATGACTTGTCGGCTGCATTTGTTTTTTTTTTTTTTTTCTGCCAGTGACGTTGAAGTTTGGCCATCCTAAATGTACTTGAGCACTGCAATGCTAGGTCTTCAATATCAACAGTCACACCCCCAAATGCGAATATTACGGCAGCCCTCGCCTCGTCAGCCCGAGTGTTTCAACGCAGACTCTATCTGGGATGCCCTCGGGGAGTTGCCGGTGGTAGAATTGTTGTCTTATTTAGCTGTAAGTCGTTTTGGAAAAAAAATGTATTTGTTGAGCGTGAGGGTTTCTCTTGCTCGTGACATTTATTGTGAAATAATAGATTAAGTAAGTTGTTGTCTTTGACGTAATGCCACGGGTTCATGCTGGCAGCGTGCCTCTTTACTCAATGATGTGGCGAGTCGTAATGGCTTCCATAACATACCAGGCTTTTACTGGAGAAGTTGGAGTTCGTCTGGTCCCAGGCTTTGTTGAGAAACTTCTAGTCCAGCCCCAGAGTACTACAATAACCCCCCCCCCTTTTTTTCCCCATTTAAAACTTCCATCGACTCTATGGAACGAAAGATAGGTATTTATTTTTGTTAAAGTTTTACCACGTGATCGGATATGTCACTCTTTGTTATGCTTGTTTAACATTGATATGACATCGGAGAGCCTCTAAAGCGTAATGGTTATCACTCTATTTATCGAAATATACGCAGACTGCGTGTTTCTGTAAGGTGTTGATTATAGATGCATCTGCTTTTCCCACTGAACGCTCCGGATCTACTAGATCTCTCTTCCAAATTCAGACTCCTCAGTCTCTCACTATATACATAATTGTCCCACCTTCAGACTCCTCAGTCTCTCACTATTTACATCATTGTCCCACCTTCAGACTACTCAGTCTCTCACTATATACATCATTGTCCCACCTTCAGACTCCTCAGTCTCTCACTATATACATCATTGTCCCACCTTCAGACTACTCAGTCTCTCACTATATACATCATTGTCCCACCTTCAGACTCCTCAGTCTCTCACTATATACATCATTGTCCCACCCATTCTCCATCTCTTCTCTAAAGGATTAAAGAACAAACTTGGCGATGTCCTCTTTGTCCAGAGTAGGCCACACTCAGTGCCACAAATGCCAGCGAGCTTGTAGGTTATTTCATTGCCGTGTACACCAGCCAGCTTGTAGGCTATTTATTGCCGTGTACACCAGCCAGCTTGTAGGCTATTTCATTGCCGTGTACACCAGCGAGCTTGTAGGCTATTTCATTGCCGTGTACACCAGCCAGCTTGTAGGCTATTTATTGCCGTGTACACCAGCCAGCTTGTAGGCTATTTCATTGCCGTGTACACCAGCCAGCTTGTAGGTTATTTCATTGCCGTGTACACCAGCCAGCTTGTAGGCTATTTCATTGCCGTGTACACCAGCGAGCTTGTAGGCTATTTCATTGCGTGTACACCAGCCAGCTTGTATGCTATTTCATTGCCGTGTACACCAGCCAGCTTTTAGGCTATTTCATTGCCGTGTACACCAGCCAGCTTGTAGGCTATTTCATTTCCGTGTACACCAGCGAGCTTGTAGGCTATTTCATTGCCGTGTACACCAGCCAGCTTGTAGGCTATTTCATTTCCGTGTACACCAGCGAGCGTGTAGGCTATTTCATTGCCGTGTACACCAGCGAGCGTGTAGGGTATTTCATTGCCGTGTACACCAGCGAGCGTGTAGGGTATTTCATTGCCGTGTACACCAGCATGCTACAGTACACCCAGGTTAACGTTTTCACTTTAGAGGCATCCAAGATCTGCATCCACTCCTGCAGTAGACACTGTCTGTCAATCGTCTGTGGCATACTTTGCACGAAGATTGCGTAATCCATGTTTTGTGTAACGAACCGTTGCCACCGTTGCTGCTTCTATCTCCATTCTCATGTTGGACAGCGTTTTACTACACTTGCCAGATTCCCTAGCCACTTCTCCGCCATGTTGGTATGCCACAAAACCAAAACCACTGCGCTGTCCACGAGGTACAGTAGCATCCGTGTAGATGTTCGGATCCCGAGGTGAAGACACTATCTCGATGGATTCCCTTATAACGACCTCGGTAGCTCCATAAGTCCATGTGCGACACTGCCTGCCAAGCTGGATAATTACTTTGATTGGCCTCCTTTTCTCTGTTGTTACTTTAATCCAATCTTTGCCAGCCCTAATGTCATTCAAATGACATACTCACCTTGTGGACCCTTCCGCCTCGGCCATCACGGATTCTCCACGCTTGCGGCGTCTGCCCTTGGTCAAACCCAATTCTGAACCCAGTGGATATTTTATGTCCTTTACCATGTTCAAATAAGCACGGAGCTGATCAGATCTATGACGCACTCTAATGCTTGTTAAGTCAAGTACCTCATTGAACGGATAGGTGTATCTCTGGTGCACCTGAGAGCTGCCGGTAGACCCCCGTTATGAACCCTTTCTGATCTTGTGATCTGAGTTGACGAGAGAGCAAACATCATCATCATCATCATCATCAAGTACCGGGCATACTGGCGTAGGTGATCATGTCTCTCCACAACTTTCGATCTCAACAGTTATTTATCATTTCTGTTGTTGACTTTCTGCCAAGCCATTCTCTTAAGCTGTCTGGTATCTTTTCTCTTTGCTTCACTATATCTCTTCGTCCCACAATTTTTCGAGTTGTTACAATATACTCCAGCTGTTCTCTTCTCATTAGTAGTAGTAGCCTCCGTCAGTCATAGTTGACTATGGATTTTTCAGCGCCCCTAGAAATGTTATTTTGTCCTTTCTTTTCTTTCGCCGCGTATTCTCTTTCTCTATGAATCTGTCTGCTTCTTCTTTGAGGTTAACCTTTAGAGTGTGTTTCCAGCGATTTCGGTCTGCAGCTATGTCTTCCCATGCTGCAGGGTTTATGTTCAGAGTCTTCATGTCACGTTTACACACATCTACAAATCGAAGATTTGGGCGCCCCCTAGTTCTTTTACCATATGCCAGTTGTCCGTAGAGTATATCTTTTGGTACGCGGCCATCTTTCATACGGTGTACATGGCCAAGCCAGCGTAACCTACGTTGTTTGAGCAGCGTGTAAATATTCGGTAGGCCTGTGCGAGTCAGGACCTCCACGTTTGTCACTTTATCCTTCCAGGTGATACCAAGAATACGGCGTAGACATCGCATATGGAATGCATTTAGCCTCCTCTCCTGCTTTACATAGGTTGTCCACGATTCGCTGCCATACAGGAGGATACTAATTATGCAGGCATTGTACACTGCAGATTTTGTTTTAATTGTGAGTTTGTTGTTTTGCCAGACACGCTTAGAAAGACAGGCAAAGGTGGTAGCGGCTTTACCAATACGAGTGTCAATTTCTGTATCTAAAGATAGTCTGTCCCTGATGATGGACCCAGGTAGTTATACTGCCGCACGATGTCAAGTTTATAGTTGTCGATAGAGATTTCAGGTGTTGCTTCGGTGTCCTGACCGAGTATGTTAGTTTTCTGCAAACTTATTGTTAGACCGAAGTCTCGGCAGGCATGTGCAAAGCGATGTACCATGCTCTGGAGTTCTTTCTGGCTTTGCGTGACAAGTGCAGCGTCGTCAGCAAATAACGTATCTCTAATATAAATATGTCTGACCTTAGACCTTGCCTTTAGTCTTGAGATGTTGAACAGTCGGCCATCGGATCTAGTATGCAGAAAGACACCTTCATTTGAATGTGAAAATGCATGTTTTAACAGAACAGCGAAGAAGATTCCAAATAGAGTTGGAGCAAGAACGCATCCTTGCTTGACACCGCTGCGTATGCCGGATGGTTGTGATGTGCTGCCGTCATATTGGATGGTGCCCTTCATGTCCTCATGAAACGATTTGACTAGCGACAGCAGAGTATGTGGGCAGCCTATTTTGGAGAGTATTTTGAAAAGACCTTCTCTGCTGACAAGGTCAAATGCCTTTGTAAGGTCGATAAAGGCTATGAAGAGAGGCTTTTTCTGCTCTCTAGATTTTTCTTGAAGTAGACGTAAGGAGAAAATCATGTCTGCAGTTGATCTTCCTGATCTGAAGCCTCATTGCGATTCAGGATATACGCGTTCTGCGTGTATCCTGAATCTGAATATCTTCTCATTACATGGCCAAAAAATGATGATTGTTTCTTCCTAATATTGGAAATTAGCTCTCTTTTTGCTTTGGCCTCTTTCAGAACGTTTTAATTACTCTTCATAGCTGTCCATGGTATTCTCAACATTCTTCTGTAAAACCACATTTCTACAGTGATTTCCTTGTCTGTTGTCCTTTGTCCATGATTCACATCCATATGTTGAGACAGAGCGAGCATACCCAACCATAATCCAGTACTGAGAGCGCCACAGTACTGGATTATGTACTGTGGCGCTCTCAGTACATAATCCAGTAATGCATGAGCGAGAATAGTAACGACTGCTGGAGGTTCATCCTGGCCATGACCTTCATCTCACTGACACCTCTCCTTGCTTTTAGAATGACAGTGCTCAGGTGTTTATTGAAAGAAAGGAACCAATCATATGCTATTCCCAAATACTTAATAACCGGACTCTCACGATGGTTTCACCATTGCAGTTTATAACTGGGAGGGTGTCTTAACAATACTGTTATTTAGTGAACTCCACATTACAGAAGCCTTGTTTGGGTTAATGAGTGCTTTATATTTTTTTAAAAATCAACAATAAACAACGTTAGACTAACGTGAGATATCAATAATTAACAAAAATAATAAGCGCCGAACAGAACATAGTAAACATCTGTAGAGATAGAAAGCTATAGAGAGTCTCGTAATCGCCTACGCCAGCAGGTACTTGAGAACGATGACGATGTCTAGATCATTCTTTATTTGTTTGATGGTTTAACATCGCGTTCCTATATACGATGTTCTTAATTGCTTTAACAAGTTCATTTTATAAAAAATAATTATTGTTCTTCCTACGTGTTTGTGATATTTATATATCATTACATTTGGTTTTAATTCACCAGTCACTTTTTTAAATGCTATTTATTGATTCCAGATGTGATTTATATTCTTACAATTTAATTTATTTTTCTAATGTTGTTCATACACACATTTTTCATGCATTTTTTGCTCTTCTTTTAACGTGTGTTTAAAGTTTGTGCCGTCTTTTTATGCTCTAACATTTTACAGTAGAATTGTTTTATTTTATTTTTTTAACTCTCGTTTTGCCTCCGAATGCTTGCTGAAGTATATTCAGCTTTCTTAAAGGAAATATATCTTTTTTGCTTGAAACATATTATATTAATTGCATGAAATCTGATAGTGATATTTATGTCTATTATTGCTTACGATTTATTTTTATTATTTTTTCCCTCCGTTTATTTCTTTTGCATTTTTTTTTTACATTTAAATTCTGTCTAAACGTGAGATGAGGCAATGTTTTCCGTAATTGTGTTGTCGCAATTACGTCATTAATCTTATTTTTCTGTCCTTCCTCATTTGCCTTTCAGCGTCGAGGGAAGTTAATTTGCAGTCTTTTGCTCTTCTATTGATCCTTCCTATTGTTATGTTTCCTAGTGTTTCTAATACTCAATCAATCAATCTTTTTGTTGTCGACCCTTGGGTCTGGTGTTCTCGCAACGTTCATTGAAGGTTCATTATGTTGTGTTTTGACCTTTCTGTTTCATCACGTAGCCAAACCATTTTACCTGAGTTATTGAGTTATTTGCGACTCATTAGCATTGCACTCCAAACATAACTACTCACATCCCTTCCTCGGCAAGTCCCAAAGTGTCCAGCTGCTGACGATTCCAGTTCTGTTTTGGTTTATAAGTCTTACTATACGACCACTAATTCTATCGTTTCGGGCTGTGCCCATCTTAACTCCCATCTCTTTCATCCGAAGGAGCGATGTGGACTTATGGTTGTCAAAGTCTTGTGTTCTTCTCACATCTCGGAGGCATTGATTGCCCGAACTATTGGTTGACCGTTTTCAACGACAGAACAGCTAGCCAACCTGTCCGCTCTTTCACTTCTCCGTACTCCTGCATGCCCAGTTACGTAGACAAAGATAACTATGGATTTTTGACTTCTGCAATGACTGCGCCTCCACTTTACTTATCATGCTCATCGAATCACATAGTTTGAAGGCGTGGGTGTAGTCTTGCGACTCTAACCCAGGGGTGGCCAAATGGCGGCCCGCGGGCCGGATCCGGCCCGCCAGCCTAGTTTTCTTGGCCCGCGAAGCTCCACGGACTTACTTCATTTTTTACCCCTAATAGCGGATTTCACCTGGTTTTAATCCGTGTCGGAGTTAACTCTTCTATCGTTCAAGAATACACAATTTGAAAATCTCTGTCAATTTCTCGCAACAGCTAGATTGGCAACATAATTTCAAATATAACACACACACACACACACACACACACACACACACACACAGACACACACACACTCACACACACACACACACACACACACACACACACACACACACACACACACACACACTGCACAACTAATGGTGCCGACAATATTCAAAGTCTTTGCTTCGAGTTGGTACCGCAAAGTTGCTTTATTGTCAGTGCGGTGATAGCGTCAGATCTTTGGCTCAACATTTGTCGTCTGGACTTGTGGTGGCTCTTTCATTTCGCGGTAAGGGGTTAATGAGGTTGGGAGGGACAGGGGTGAGGGGACTTCGTAGCTCTAATTCTGTCTTTGAAGTTACATTCAAAATGTTTCACTGTTCGCCTTCATTCCCTTTGATCCCATCGTCTTGTCTTGTCCATAAAATGACTGCAACGTGTTTATTTGGTCACAATCTTTTGATTTCATTGTCAAACACAAGTCTGTGTATAACTGTCAAATCTGGACTTATTTTCGATAGTGGACCAACATTCTGTGACTTTTAACTTTGATGTGAGATTTTGTATTAAATCATGTTAAAACGTAGAAAAGTTGATTGTGAAAATCGCATATTTAAACCTGAATGGGAATTAGATTATTTGTTCATCTTCAATAAGGATAGTAAACCTCAGTGCTTAATTTGCGTTCAAGTGTTAGCCGTTTTGAAGGAATATAATTTAAAACGGCACTATGCCACACATCATCAAAACATGTATGAGAAACATAGCATTGATTTTGAAGCTAGGAAGCTTTTGGTTGAACAGCTGAAGACAAAGTTGAATCAACAGCAAAGTATGTATACAAAGGGCAATAAAATTAAAGAGTCATCGATCATTGCATCATATACAGTTACCTATGAGCTTGCAAAATCTAAAAAACCCTTTACTGGCGGAAATTTTGTGAAGAATGATTCAAATGGCAAAGGCATTTGGTCAAGAAAAAATAGCCAAAGAATTTGAATCTGTGCCTCTTTCAAAACAAACTGTAGCCAGAAGAACAGAATACATCAGTCTGCAACTGTCTCAAAGTTTAAAATCTTGTATTGAAAACTGCTCATATTTTTCGCTCGCGATTGATGAAAGTACTGACATCACTGACACTTGCCAGCTTCTTATTTTTGTTAAAGTTATCCAGGAGGATTTTACTGTTATTGAAGAATTGTTGAAAGTTTGCTCTTTGCATGACACTTGTAGAGGGACAGACATATTTTCTGCAGTTCTTAGTGCCGTAGATGAAGTAGGTGGTTTTGGAAAGTTGTCTGCAGTGTGTACTGATGGTTGCAAAGCTTTTATTGGTTCAAATACTGGTTTTGTTGGACTTCTAAAGCAAAACAAAATTAACGTACCTACATTGCATTGCATAATTCATCAAGAGGCCCTTTGTGCAAAGTCCATAAATCTAAAAGACACCATGGCTACTGTTGTGAAAATAACAAATTTGATAAGAGGAGGACACCAGTCTTTAAATCACAGGAAGTTTTTATCATTTTTAGGGGAAGTAGATTCTAGCTACGGTGATCTGCTTTATACAGAAGTAAGATGGCTTAGTCGAGGGAAATGTTTAATAATATTTTTGAACTGAAGAATGACATTTATGACTTCCTGCGAGAGAACTTACCATGCTCCATTGATCTTCAACATGCACTCAAAGACATTAATTTCCTTCATAATCTGGCATATCTCACAGACATCACACAACATTTGAACATATTGAATTTGCAGCTACAAGGGGAAAAGCAAACCATTTTTCAATTGATGGGATATGTTGATGGTTTTAAAAAGAAGCTGAATCTATTTAGACTTTCTTTGCAAAAAAATGATCTGTTCCATTTTCAAGTTGTAAGCAGTTGTTGTCAGAGATAGAAACTGCAAACTTCAGTAAGTACGCAGCTGACATTGAACATTTGATTTGTGAATTTGATCGACGATTTCAAGATTTTGAAATGGTTCGTCCGCAAACGGAACTTTTAATAACCCAATTAAGTGCACAGTGGAGTGCCAGCCATCAGATCTTCAACTAGAGTTGTGTGACCTTCAGTGTGACCCCTTCCTCAGTACTGTAAAGGCATTAGGAGCTGACTTCTGGAAATTGCTACCAAATGAACGTTACCCGTGTCTGAGAAAATGGGCACTAAAGATGTGCTCTATATTCGGCAGCACATATCTCTGCGAGACAACATTCTCTTCCATGAAGTTAATTAAATCTAAGACCAGGAACAGAATGACCGATTCGACATTGTCCCATACTCTCCGAATCGCCACGTAAAAAATGGAAGTGGACTTCAAATCTCTGGTGGAAAGCTGTGACAAGTCACAATCGTCGCACTGAGACATTAAAGGTAATTTTAAAATGAATAATTAATGGATTTGTTACAAATCAAATATGTAGTCAAAGTGCAAGCATTATTTATATATTACTATATCGCATAGGTCCCTACTGTCATTTTTGACGATATTCTTAAGTGTGGCCCGCGGGTCTTGGCCTTGGCTTTAATCCGGCCCTCGGGCAACCTCAAGTTGGCCACCACTGCTCTAACCAGTTGAATGCCCTCGTACCATTTTATCTATTGTTTCTTTATATATACTATGGATGTAATTAATTCCTAGTTTTGTCCTGAGTTCTTCATGTCTGAACTTATCTCTCAGGCTGTTTCCTGTCATTCGTGTAACTTATTTCATCTTGGTAGTGACTATTTTCTTATTGTTACAGTATCTAGGGTCCAGTACTGGCATTGGTAGCACAACGTTGCAATGAAGATTGTATTGCTGAGTGCCCAATATGTCTCTAGATTTATTTCCTTGTTGAACAATAATGGTATTAACTGTCCGATAATTTGACAAGTTCTGTTACATCTTGACTCTATTTCTACTGCTCGTAAATTGTCGTTTGTCACTGGCCTTCTTAGATATGTTTTAATTGTCTGCAGTCTATCGTTATACTGATGTTCCGTTTCTACTTTGCGATATTCATGAATTCAGTTATTTTTATGTTGATTTCCATGTTGTATTGAGCGCCTCTGCTATTAAGTCTATTTAATTGTTCCTGTAGGTTTTCTATCTTTTCAAGTTTTGGTGCCTGATCGTCTGCAAATGAAAGATCGTTCTTTTCAATCTCCGATGAGTTGGCTAATTTGCCTATGTGGTCCATGCTGGTAATAAACAATAAGGGAGACGTTGTCCTGATCTAACTTCGAAGTGGTCTGTGTAGCCTACTGCTGTTCTGACTGTTGATGTCATCATCATCGAGTGCCGTCTCCGCATCAAAGGTTGGCCTCCATGAAGCGCTATTTCGCTATATCCCTTGCTTTGATATTGCAGGTTGTCATAGGTTGACTTGTCCATCTTTTGATGATACTCGTCCATGTTAACGGGCGTAATACCGACCACATTACTCCAAAAATCATGTGCTGAAGGTCTGTAAAATATGTGGTCACTAACACCATATTCCCTATATGTCACTAGGCGTGACGGGTCTCTTTACTTTACTTTTTTTGCGTCCATGTTAGTCTTTGTCTGCCTCTGCCTCTTTTACCTTGTATTTTCCCTTCAAAGATTACTTTAGGTAGACTATTGTGTCTATTTAACATGCCCCCAAAATCACATTAGTCTTGTTTGATTGTGTTTAGTAGTTCTGTTTTCATTTTTAGTTGTTTTAATAATTCATCGTTTATTTATTTTTTGTCCATTTAATTTTCCGATACTTTTATAAATCCACATTCCAAAGCCTTCAATTTTCCTTTCTGTTTTCTTGTCTAATGTCCATGTTTCTGCACCATACAGGAATGCTGAGAAGATATAACATTTTGCTATTCTTAGTTTTAGCTCTGGATATTTCTATTCAAGATTTTCTGTTTATATCTGCGAATGTTACAGTACTCGAGCGCCACTCGTTCAAATACTGGTACAGACAATCGTCTGTTTCCTGTACACGAGTTTGATTAGTTTGTTTCTCGTTGATTTACGCTATATACAATACATCATTTTATGTTCTCTTTTTTTTATTCAGAGCTATACTTCTTATGAGGAGACAGAAAGAGAGAGAGAGAAAGAGAGAGAGAGAAAGAGAGAGAGAGAGAGAGAGAGACAGAAAGAGAGAGAGAGAGAGAGAGCGACAGAAGAGAAAGAGGCAGGGAATGTAGAGAATTATATCAGATAGGAGCTTATAGGGAAATATATTCCAGTCTAGCTAGGCTCATTTGGAATCGAATGCAGAAAAACAATAAGAAGACATACATAAATTTATTAATTTCAATAAGAAAAATGAATATTATAACATAGGCACCAAATGCATCAAGTTCTACGGTCTTCTCTGGGAGTTTCCGAAGTCTTGACGGTCGGCTAACTATGGCGTTGCTACGGCATCGATTGGAGATTTGGATGCGGGAGTGTTGTATGCGTGCTGGGAAAGTCTTCGCTCGGTAAAGAGCTAGCTTGCCGTTTCTGCCAGGTTCATTGTAGTCGGAATGGGAATAATTTGTTGCGTTATTTTTAATGCATTTGCACTTCTTCCGTTAGTGAAATTTTGGCTCTGTTTTAGTAATATTAGTACACTTTGCTTTTAGAATAGCTCAGGCCAAAATAGCATTTCAGAAAATGAAAAATATCTTATGCAACAAATCTATGTCAATAGAAATGAGAAAGAGATTTCATCGGTGCTATATAGAACCAATTCTGACCCATGAAAGAGAATCATAGACAGTAGACAAACAAATGAAAAGACGATTAGAGGCCACAGAGATGGGATTTCCAGACGAATGTTGAAAGTTCCCTGGACAGCTAAAAAGACCAATGAGAAAGTTCTCAAAGAGGTCAACACAAAAAGGCAGCTCCTAAAAAACATCAGAAAGAAACAATCAACATTTTTCGGGCACATCATGAGAAGAGGAAAGTTGGAATACTTGCTTACAACTGGCAAAATAAAAGGAAAGAGAGATCGCGGACGACAAAGAGAGAAAATACTGGATAGCTTTGTATCATGGCATGGAAAGCAGTCAACAACAGAACTGATACGATGCACTGTAGATAGAAGATTGTGGAGGCACATGATCGCCTACGCCAACCGGCATGGTACATGATGATGTACTCTTTGCCGTGAGTAATACATTTTAATGGATTGTAAAAAAAAAATAACTACTGAAAAAGACACCATTTTGCGCAGCTTCCATAATAAGATAAGCTTCAAATTGGGAAAATAAGGCGACTTTATCCATCCCTTCCAGATCTTAAAAGTGAACATTAAAAAAATGAAGAGACTTTATACTCGATGTTTTAAATACAGAAACTAAAAAATATAACTCCTGCTAATTGTGACGATTAAATCTCAGAAATTGTACTTCTTGGTATGTTTGATTTTTCTAAACTGTTGCAGGCTCTTGAATAAGAATAGGAGGGATCAAGTCATCTTACTTCGCCTACGCACTGACCACAAACAGAATGTGAAACCACATGTTCACCGAACTCAAAATAGGAAATATCAGCCAATATCAATGGGTCACGGCCAACAGTGACCACAGTGCGTGGGCAAGCACTGGTAACAATAAAGAAACAACAGATAAATTGGTTCGGCCACATAACAAGACAGAAAGAACTAACAATGAATCAAAGAGCCATAAACAAACGCTTCGAAAACGTCAGATTAAGAGGAAGACCGAGAAAGAGATGGATAAAGGGAATACTAGAGTCACTAGGAGGAATAACATCAGAAGAAGCCAACAGAAAAGCAAAGAATCGCAGATTGTTTCTCCCCTCAACGCAACGGCAATAGAGGAAGGATAGAAGAAGAAGAAGAAACCAATATCACTGTACACTGGATAATATGACAACACAACAAAACGTCTTCTACAGGATTGCCCCCAGTACACAGACCTGAGAAGGACAATGTGGCCCACACCCACCTCCCTGGAAGAGAAGATATACGGGGCAACCGAATCACTTAAACAGACAGCTGCCTTTATAAGAGAGTCCGGAATCTTAGACTTAATGAGCCATGATCTCAGAAGAAGAGGAAGAAGAAGAATAAGACAAGTTGCAACAGTTTAAATTAATGGTAACAGCTAGTAACAAACGCCAAAAGTCACTTAGTCATACTGGAGACACATAATAATAAATAAATATTATTAAATAGGGAAACCTCCGAGGCGATAAATAGGAAATAATAGATGGAAAAGGAATGTGTTAGCACTCGGAAAAAATGACAAATAAACAACAACAGAAAAAAAACAAAGAACAATATATGGTCCGAAGCAGGATCGAACCCGTATTCCATGGCACTGCGCCTTGCCACGAGAAGCCGAACGCTTGGTACGCTGCCACTCAGCTAATTACACTTAGTTCGCCACGCCACTTAATTCACTTAGTCATATACGAGTATGAGCGTTCGGTACACACAAATGACGACCACTTTAAAATCGTCGTAACGGTTTATAAAGGAATATCACCGACAATACCATGACGTCACAATGGAGTTAAAATTATCGAGAATTCATAATTATAAATAATCCCACCACATCCATCATCCCTCTCCTTTTCCCATTTTTACTTAAAACACTACTCCAGGATGAGATAACTCTAACTTCCACCAAAGCATACGCCACTGGTAGAAATTCCTCTCTGATGTGAAACAGTCCAACCATTGAACTCAGCGTACGCCACTGGTAGGTAATCTATACTGAAGTGAGGTAGCCCAACCGTTGAACTCAACATACGCCACTGGTAGGTAATCTATACTGGAGTGAGGTAGCCCAACCGTTGAACTCAGCATACGCCACTGGTAGAGGTAATCACAAATTGCACTATTCAAATATAGCTCGTTATTGGATGCATATAAGAAAAATGGTAGGAATAAAACCCTGCCAAGAATATATAGAACAACAACAACCTAAATGGTTGGCCACCTGGTCAGAATGAATCCTCACCAATCACCATCAAGGGCGTTCTTATCGAGAATGCATGGAAAAAGACCAAGAGGAAGACATAGAAGAAGATGGATAGATGCAGTGATAGAGACACGTAACAACAAAGGAAAATCACTAATTCAGACAGTTCGAACAGCTCAAGAACGACAAATGATATAAACCACGACACCTTTTCGGTATCAGTGAGGAAGAGAAAAGTAGAAAGAAGATTGGATGCATGCTTTCCATGATTCAAACTATTTCTCTCTTGCCAGTGAGCTTTTCTATCGTCACTAGATTTTCAAGATCTACTCTTCTTTTTTTCTAATTGTTTAGGTCTTTTTAATTTGCTATGCTCTTTATCATATATACATTTCTAGCTCCTTCTGTTCTTCAAGACCATCCTTTCTAGTTTTCTACCTTTTTCTAGAATTGTATACTTCCGTTTTAGTTTCATAGTTATATATATATATATATATATATATATATATATATATATATATATATATATATATATATATATTAATATATATATATATATTAATATATATTATATATTAATATATATATTTATTTATATATATATATATATATATATATATATATATATATATATATATATATATATATATATATATAAATAGGTGAGATGCAGAATGGGCTCAGGCAAAAGCAGCTTTCCAAAAAATGAGGAAGATACAATGCAATCCATTTTTGACAATAGAAACAAGAAAAGAGTTCTTAAATTTTATGTAGAGCCAGTCTTAACATATGGATGCGAATCATGGACAATAGGATAACGGACAAGAAAATCACTGGACTCTTTAGAAATGTGGTTTTACAGAAGAATGTTGAGAGTATCATGGACAGCTAAGAAGAGTAATGAAGATGTTCTGAGAGAGGTCAAAGCAAAAAGATAGCTAATTCCCAATATTAGGAAGAAACAATCATCATTTTTGGCCATGTAATGAGAAGAAAACAACTGGAATATATTGTAACAACTGGAAAAATTGAGGGACGAAGTGATAGAGGTAAGCAAAGAGAAAAAATAACAGACAGCTTAAGAGAATGGCTTGGCAGAAGGTCAACAACAGAAATGATAAATAGCTGCCGCGATCGAAAGTTGTGGAGAGACATGATCACCTACGCCAGTAGGCACGGTACTTGATGATGATGAAGACATATATATATATATATATATATATGTATATATATATATATATATATATATATATATATATATATGATATATGTTGTATAATGGCCCTTTTCGTCTTGTCAGACAGTCTAGTGGAGGCTATTGTGTATTGTTTTGAAGTTTTGTTTTTGTCGAACGGCTTCTCTCGTGGCTAATTCTACCAAATTTTGACAAACACACACGGCCACAGAATGAACAATTCAGGCCACTGATCCACAGGGTTTTCCATCCTTTTTCATGAGTCTTTTCTCTTCTAACTTTTGCCTTATCACAGTCTCAAATGATGTTATACCGTTCCTTATATATAGGTAATGATGTGCGATCATTAGCCAGATGGCCCCAGTCATTTTCACAGATGGAGAAGTCATTCAGAGATGATTTACAGATATCTCTATATCGCAGTTTAAGTCTGCCGATTTGTCTTTTTCCGTGTGTTAGTTCACCATATAGTAAATGCCTGGGGATGCGTTTTTCTTCCATTCGCTGGACGAATATATTTATTTATCGCCCCCATCTAGACCCTCGTGTCTTTTTTTTCCTTTTAGACACGGGGGTGGGGGGGGGGAGATATGCACAGATATAACATATATCATTTATTAAACATCATGTGAAACCGTTTTTTAAGACCATACTAACTTAGTCTTTACTTGATTTTCCTTCTTCCTCTTCTTCCACCTTTCAGCTCCCTGTGGAGCATAGGTCTTTAACAAACACTTTCTAAACCGTTCTGTTTCTTGCCATTCTTTTAAGATCATTCCATGACTTCCCTATCATCTTCATCTCTGCTTCCATATGTCTTCTCCAAGAATATTTTGGTCTTCATCTTTGTTTTTTCTTTGAGTATTCCAAGAAAAGTCCTTTTGTGTAATACTCTCCGTTGGTTTCCACAGTGTGTGTCATATCCAGCGCTATAGTCTTCGCTGTACCGCTTTATCCACTGGTATTTGACTGGTACATTTTCATAATTCTATGTCAGTGATTTTGTCCTGCCATTTCACCCCTTAATTCTGTGCAAGCATCCATTAATGAATATTTTACTTGGCTCAGGTCAAGGTTATTCTGCAGCATTATTGCCGTCGAGTGGTAGAGTGTATGGCCGCCTTATTGCCTTCGAGTGATAGAGTGTATGGCTGCACTTTTGCAGTCAAGTGGTAGAGTGTACGGTTGCATTATTGCCGTCGAGTGGTAGAGTGTATGGCCACATTATTGCCGTCAAGTTGTAGAGTGTATGGCCGCATTATTGCCGTCGAGTGGTAGAGTGTATGGCCGCATTATTGCCGTCGAGTGGTATAGTGTATGACTGCATTATTGCCGTTGAGTGATAGAGTGTATGGCTGCACTTTTGCAGTCAAGTGGTAGAGTGTACGGTTGCATTATTGCCGTCAAGTGGTAGAGTGTATGGCTTCATCATTACCGTCGAGTGGTAGAGTGTATGGCCACATTATTGCCGTCAAGTTGTAGAGTGTATGGCCGCATTATTGCCGTCGAGTGGTAGAGTGTATGGCTGCATTATTCCCGTCGAGTGATAGAGTGTATGGCCGTATTATTGCCGTCAAGTGGTAGAATGTATGGCCGAATTATTGCCGTCAAGTGGTAGAATGTATGGCCGAATTATTACCGTCAAAAGGTAGAGTGTATGGCTGCATTATTGAGGTCGAGTGATAGAGTGTATGGCCGCATTATTGCCGTCGAGTGATAGTGTGTATGGCTGCATTATTGCAGTCTAGTGGTAGAGTGTATGGCTGTATTATTGCGGTCGAGTGATAGAGTATATGGTCGCATTATTGCCGTCCAGTGGTAGAGTGTATGGCCGCATTATTGCCGTCGAGTGTTAGAGTGTATGGCCGCATTATTGCGGTCGAGTGATAGAGTGTATGGCTGCATTATTGCCGTCAAGTAGTAGAGTGTATGGGTGCATTATGGCCGTCAAGTGGTAGAATGTATGGCCGAATTATTACCGTCAAGTGGTAGAGTGTATGGCTGCATTATTGAGGTCGAGTGATAGAGTGTATGGCCGCATTATTGCCGTCGAGTGATAGAGTGTATGGCTGCATTATTGCAGTCGAGTGGTAGAGTGTATGGCTGTATTATTGCGGTCGAGTGATAGAGTATATGGCCGCATTATTGCCGTCCAGTGGTAGAGTGTATGGCCGCATTATTGCCGTCGAGTGTTAGAGTGTATGGCCGCATTATTGCGGTCGAGTGATAGAGTGTATGGCTGCATTATTGCCGTCAAGTAGTAGAGTGTATGGGTGCATTATGGCCGTCGATTGATAGAGTGTATGGCCGCATTATTCCCGTCGAGTGATAGAGTGTATGGCCGCATTATTGCCGTCGAGTGGTAGAGTGTATGGCCGCATTATTCTCGTCGAGTAGTTGAGTGTATGGCCGCATTATTCTCGTCGAGTAGTAGAGTGTATAGCCGCATTATTCTCGTCGAGTGGTAGAGTGTATGGCCGCATTATTCTCGTCGAGTGGTAGAGTGTATGGCCGCATTATTGCCGTCGAGTGGTAGAGTGTATGGCCGCATTATTGCCGTCGAGTGATAGAGTGTATGGCCGCATTATTGCGTCGAGTGGTATAGTGTATGGCTGCATTATTGCCGTTGAGTGATAGAGTGTATGGCTGCATTATTGCCGTCAAGTGGTAGAGTGTACGGTTGCATTATTGCCGTCAAGTGGTAGAGTGTATGGCTGCATTATTGCGGTCGAGTGGTAGAGTGTATGGCCACATTATTGCCGTCAAGTTGTAGAGTGTATGGCCGCATTATTGCCGTCGAGTGGTAGAGTGCATGGCTGCATTATTCCCGTCGAGTTGTAGAATGTATGGCTGCATTATTGCCGTCAAGTGATAGAGTGTAAGGCTGCATTATTGCGTTTGAGTGATAGAGTGTATGGCCGCATTATTGCCGTCAAGTGGTAGAGTGTATGACCGTATTATTGCCGTCGAGTGGTAACGTTTAGGGCCGCATTATTGCCGTCGATTGGTAGAATGTGATGCCGCTTTTTTGCCGTCGAATGGTAGAGTGTATGGCCGCATTATTGCCGTCGAGTTATAGAGTGTATTGCCGCATTATTGCCGTCGAGTTGTAGAATGTGATGCCGCATTATTGCCATCGAGTGGTAGAATCTGGTGCCGCTTTACTGCCGCCGAATTGTAGAATGTGGTGCCGCTTTATTTCTCTTGGGGAAACGACAATGGTGGAACACATCCCAGAACCTCCCCGCCTGAATGTCTACCCTTCCTTGATCAAAGGTCAAGGCCAAGTACCCACTCGTTAACTGCGTGGAATGGACGATGTGTTTCATAACCGCATGGTTCAGCGTGAAAAAAAAAAACGATGCGAGCCCTTTACTAACCAGTCCTCAACGTCAACATAGATAATTTACGAGTTTAGTGTCCCAAATTACTTCTGTTCGGAATAAACCCCCCCCTCCCCCCCCCCCCCCTAAACTTTATTCGGTCGCACTCAAATCTGTCATTGGAAGATCCCTGGATTAAGTTTAGGGTTTGAAGAGCCTACAACTAACCCTAAACCTAACCCTAAACCTTGCTGAAAAAAATAAACTAAAATGCACAAAAACTAGAAACAGTTGGTAATTAATGCACGTCCGGTCAGTAAGGGGAGATCGCTCGTTTAGTAGCAATAATTTGGGGCACTAAACTAAAATAAATAATATGTGTATGTGTATTTATGTATAATATATATAATACCAGTAAGCACAAACGTACGTATGTGCACACATACATATTTGCAATATATTGTTTCATGTCGTTTACTTAACTATATGGGACTACTTGTCTGTTTAATAACATTGTTAAAATATAATATTTAAATCAGAACAGGCTAGTTCATTATCTGTTTTATTATAATTCTCTAATTTTCGATTGTATTTTCCAACACTTCTACAGCGCACTTTACACAATGAATTAGAAGCCGCGTCACAATTGGAGCAGCCACAATCTAATTCAGTTGTACACACATCAACCGGATTTCTAGCCGGCCAAGTGGGTGCCATGAAAACCATCCGGTGAGGCTATTGATTGGTCGAGGGCCGCTATTTGCATCGCTCGCACCGGTTGCCATAGCTACGCTGCCTTGGGACCACAACTAACCAAATATTCGGGCACGGGCCAAACATTTCGTGTGCCTGGATGAAATATTCATGCTATAGAAATAACAGCTATATCAAACAAGTCCGGGCCTGTAGAGAGGGAGGGAAAAAAATGAGATAAATATTCTATTGTATAATTTATTGCGTTATGCTCATTCGTTATTAAAAATGTGATATCTAACGTCAATTTCTTTTCAAACCGCTCACTTTAGAAGACTCTTATAATTTCTGTAACGCAAAAGTCGATAGAGGACATTGTCAATCCACCCGCCCTCTCTTTACTTTTGTAATTCTAACTACCCCCTCCCCTCTCATGTCCAGAATAAAACCAGATGCTATATTAGTGATTCTCAAAATAGAATCATTAGACGACAAATCATAATTTTTGGGAAGCCATCTGGACACAATGAAACATTAACCAAGTCACCTTGTGGGCGTGAAGTTCACTGACAACTGTCGCTCTTTTCTGTCGATGAAGGTCAAAGGTAAAGAAATGTCCATATTTTATCATTTCGTCTGGGGATGAAGGGTTAACATTCATTGAAATGGGCCACGTCAGTTACAAGGAGGAAGACTGTACTACACAGGACATTCTAAGTAAGCGTCTCTTTCAAAGAAAAAACAAAAATCAACACTACTTTGTTTGCTGAAGAAGATTGCATTTGGGCCAAAATGTCAATATTTTAGTTTTTCTTTTTTGTAAGTTGCCCATATGCTATACTTTGTAGCAGTGGCGTATTCTCTTTGATACCGCAGCTACCGCCGGTAGCCTGAACATATTAACGAAATACAAAAGGAAATTATAATTTATTATATTTTAACAAATAATTATATTACAAATTTTCGAATATTCTATTACACATTTCGTAGGCTAATATGGTTTAATTGCTTTGATTTGCATTTATTAAAGCAAGATTTCCTCTGGCCACTATAACGTTTGTGAATGAAACCAAAACTACTCCACATTGAAACCTCTAGTAGCCAGCGGTGCATTTTTCCTCTATCCGGACCTAGTATTAACAACATTGACATTCAAAAATGGGAGTTAAAATAATATAGCGGGTGTTACCGCTAGATAAATGCAGTTTCATGTGTTATTTTTAGCTGTAGCCAATTAGAATCGTTAAAAGTGAAAGTGAAACTAAGTCTGATTACCGGAACATCCTTACCTATTTTAAACTACGTTATGCGCATCATCAGCATCTGTAGAAAGAACTTTCTCTGCTCTCAATAGAATCAAATCTTATTGTCGCTCAACGCTTTTCTGGTTTGGCATTGATGTCCATTGAGAAATCATTCCCTCAGAAACTTAGAAACCAAACCAACAGTACTTTCAATGACAAAGTCATCAAGACATGTTCGTTCCAAACAAGACGGATATAATTAACACATAAATAAGTAAGTAATTTAAAATGTAGTGATGTCATTTGAAAATATTAATTCATGTTAGCCTACTGAACATAATGTATATTTTTATTTATTATGTCAGTGGTAGCCCAGACCCCAAAACCAGTATACGCCACTGCTTTGTAGGAGTGTTTGTTACACCCCACCAGTTGCTCACTGCTAGCAGGTTTACCGCAGCACTGCAATTATTTTTCTGTTCCCTCATTTTTTTTTTAACACCTGAGAGGTGGATATATTGACAGTCAAGTCGACATTGAGTTCAGTGTTCAATACACTTGTTGATCGGCAAGCTGTTTCAGTGAACTTTCAGAAATAGTCCAGGAAGGATTGTTGAGTCAAACTTATTCTCTTGATTATATATTCATCATCATCATGTGCCATACCGGTTGGCGTAGGCGTTCATGTCCTTCCACAATCTTCTATTCACAGTGTATCGTATCAATTCTGCTGTTGACTGTTTTCCATGCCATGACATCATGCTATCTAGTATATTCTCTCTTTGTTGTCCGCGATCTATCTTTCCCTGTATTTTGTCGGTTGTTACCAAGTATTTCAACTTTCCTGTTCTCATGATGCGCCCCAAAAAAATGTTGATTATTGCTTTCTTATGTTTTTTAGGAGCTCCCTTTTTGTGTTGGCCTCTTTGAAAATTTTCTCAACGGTCTTTTTAGCTGATCATGGAACTTTCAACATTCCTGTGAGAAATCCCATCTCTGTGGCCTGTAATCGTCATTTTATTTATTTGTCTTCTATCCATGATTCGCTTCCATTGGTCAGAATTGGCTCTGTCTAGCACAGATGAACTCTCTTTCTTACATCTATTGACATAGATTTATTGCATAAGATATTTTTCTCATTTTCTGAAATGCTATTTTGGCCTGAGCTATTTTTTTTTTTTAATTTCTGTGGTACATTTACCATCTGATGTTATTATTATACCCAAGTATTTCACGTGTTGCGCTTATTTCAGATTTGTCCTGTTTATTCTTTTATGCTGCATGATGGTGATGATATTTTCTTCGATATGACGATAACAATGATAATAATGATAATGATCAAGATCTAAAAAAGGAGATAATTCATTAATGCTCGCTTGAGATCAGGTGACTCTACCAAAACGTATCGTCTCCGCTCTAGTCGAAGAGACTGCCAAGCTGTTATGTGAAACCTTAAGGTCAAGAACTCGCCACTAGGTCGGACGTTTATTGGCGTTTTTCTCGGTGGAGCTTATTCAAACATTGTAACCTTATAATCATTGAAATCGCGTGACAATCAATCACATCGGGGATGAAGAAAAAAAACACAGATGACCTGTCTTCATGTACAAAACCTCTTGACAATAAACAAAGAAAATAATAAAATTACGCTACTGATTTTGAAACAAGAAAGAAAGAAAGAAATTCTGCCGTCACGTAAAAACGAGAATATACATGCTATCGTTAATATACATGTCCTCAGTAATTTTAATTGTACTGCCTTTCTGGTGTTGTGCCACATCTTTTACATGACATTTAATTTGTGTGTTTTTATTGATAATCTTGGGAAGCCGCGATAGCTCAGTGGTTAGTGAACTGGACTACAAAGGACAAGAGGTAGGGTTCGATCCAAACCGACGGCTTCCGGGTTCACCCAGCCTTTTATGGGTACCGGATTTTTTTCTGGGAAAGTAAAGCGGCACGGGCGTAATACCGACCACATTACCCCAAAATCATGTGCCGATGGTCTGTAAAATTTATGGTCACTAGCACCATATTCCCTATACGCCACTTGGCGTGACGGAAGTACTTTACTTTTTTTTTATTGATAATCTTAGTTTGCTCTCATTCTGACAGTCTCCATTTTTAGTAACTGCAGATCCCAGATAGGTATCAGCGATGGCAATGTGGTTAGTGAACTGGACTACAAAGGACTAGAGATCGGGTTCGATCCTGATCGACGGCTTCCGGGTTCACCCAGCCTTAAATTGGTACCAGAGAAAGTAAAGCTGCACGGGCTTAATACCGGCCACATTACTCCAAAAATCATGTACTGAAGGTCTATAAAAATTATGGTCACTAACACCATATTCCCTATACGCCAATTGGCGTGACGGGCACTTTACTTTTTACTTTGACAGATCCCAGATATTCATAGTTTGTTACAATTTCAAGTTCGTCACTGTTTATGATGATTTTGTGTTGGCTTTTTGTTTTGTCGGTGGACATTATCTTAGTTTTCTCTTTGTTTAGATAGAGGTTTTTGCTCTTCACTTCTTCTTTCTTCTTCTTCTTCTATCCTTCCTCTGCTGCCGTTGGCGTCGAGGGGAGATGCAATCTGCGATTCCTTGCTCTTCTGTTGGCCTCTTCTGATGTTATTCCTCCTAGTGACTCTAGTATTACCTTTATCCATCTCTTTCTCGGTCTTCCTCTTACTCTGGCGTTTTCGTAGCGTTTGTTTATGGCTCTTTGAGTCATTGTTAGTTCTTTTTGTCTTGTTATGTGACCGAACCATTGTATCTGTTGTTTTTTTATGTATTCGATTGCTGGAACAATTTCGAGTTTCTTCCTCTAGTCAGTGTTTCTTACTCTGTCCCTTAAGTTGTTTACTGTCATTCTTCTGACACATTTCATTTCGGTGGTCGTTATCTTTTTTATTGTTCTAGAGTCCAGCGTCCAATTCTGGCACTGATAGCACAGAGTTGGTAGAAAAATTGATTTGTATATTGCCCTTTTTGCTTCTGTAGTTACTGCTTTGTTTTTCAATAGTGTTGATACGTGGCCTATAACTTGGCATGCTTTCTTACACCTTATATCTATCTCTGTCTCTTGGTTATTGTCTTGTGTTAACGTGCTACCTAGATATTTAAAATTGTCTACTTGTTTCAGGGTTGTATTATCTATTATGATATTTAGTTTTTCTTTCTTTCTCGCTATCGTACTGTGTTGTTTAATACATTTAATTGTCTCTTTTAATCATTCCGCACTATTTGAGAGGGGGACAGTGTCACCAGCGGATCTGAGTTCTGGGATTATGTTGCCATTTTTTTGTGAAAGGGTCGAACTTCACAGGCTGTCATCATTCCTGACATTTTGATGATGCTCTCATGATAAATTTGAACAGGTACGGAGAGAGGATGCTTTTATGCCTCACGCCCGTTTTCTTACTTCAAATCAATTTGATATCCACCCCCTCCCCAAGTCTATTCTTCTCTGAAATTATCCTAATTATGTACTGCAATTGTCATGGAGATCAATCATTGTGTTGAGATTTTTCTGTGAGATAAAGGTGTTTATGAGGTGTGATTGTGATGTCTATGAGGAGTGATTATGATGTCTATGAGGAGTGATTGTGATGTCCATGAGGTGTGATTTTGATGTCTATGAGGTGTGATTGTGATGTCTATGAGGTGTGATTGTGATGTCTATGAGGAGTGATTATGATGTCTATTAGGTGTGATTGTGATGTCCATGAGGTGTGATTTTGATGTCTGTGAGGTGTGATTGTGATGTCTATGAGGTGTGATTGTAATGTCTATGAGGTGTTATTGTGATGTCTATGAGGTGTGATCGTGATGTCTATTAGGTGTGATTGTGATGTCCATGAGGTGCGATTATGATGTCTATGAGGTGTGATTGTGATGTCTATGAGGTGTGATTATGATGTCTATGAGGTGTGAATATGATGTCTATGAGGCGTGATTGTGATGTCTATGAGGAGTGATTATGATATCTATGAGGTGTGATTGTGATGTCCATGAGGTGTGATTTTGATGTCTATGAGGTGTGATTGTGATGTCTATGAGGTGTGATTGTAATGTCTATGAGGTGTTATTGTGATATCTATGAGGTGTGATCGTGATGTGTATTAGGTGCGATTGTGATGTCCATGAGGTGCGATTATGATGTCTATGAGCTGTGATTGTGATGTCTATGAGGTGTAATTATGATGTTTATGAGGTGTGAATATGATGTCTATGAGGCGTGATTGTGATGTCTATGATGTGTGTGTGATTGTGATGTCTATGAGATGTGATTGTGATGCCTATAAAATGTGACTGTGATGTCTATGAGGTGTGATTGTGATGTCTATGAGCTGTGATTGTGAAGTTTATGAAACTAGTTAACACTGTTCAACTATAAGCAAGATGGGACTCCTTCAAAGAAGTATTTGACATCTTTTACTCTGGGCAAATTGGACACTCAAAATCCCTCGCAGTAGCTAAAAATGTACTAAACATAGTTGTCTGTTTTTATCTCAAAGTGGACTTTTAGTTCAAATCTTTTAATATTTGTAGCATTTATGAAGGAAGTTGTCCTGTACATATTCCACCCATTCTTAATATTGATAAGCCGCGATAGCTCAGTGGTTAGTGAACTGGACTACAAAGGACAAGAGCTTCCATGTTCACCCATCCTTAAATGGGTACCGGATTAAAAATTATTTTTTTTTTGTGGGGGGGGGGGGGGGAAGGCGGAAAGTAAAGCGGCACTAGAGTAATACCGACCACATTATCCACAAAAATCATGGACCGAATGTATGTGCAAATTAAGGTCACTAACAGCATGTTCCCTATACGCTATTTGACGTGACGGTGCACTTCACTTTTACTTACTTACTTAATATTGATATGTCATGACAATTGTGACACCCACACAACATGTAGTGTTTAGCTAAAGGAAATATCTATGTGTGAATGTTATTTTAGTAATTAAAGCAAAATTAAATTTAGTAACAAAGATTAGTAAATGTAAGCGTTTTGGGGGATATCGTTTTTAACTTTTAACCACACAATATTTTTAATTTTATGATGAAGCTTTTTTATGATAATTGTGAATGCATAATATAGGGTGTTTATAAAGTCTCACTACACTTGGTATCTAGGTCAATTTGAAAAAAATGTTTATGACGTCATCACAATATGTGCTCAATGGTAAGTTCACTTGTTGCGACAGTTTTCTTAATGACTTGTCTTGACTTTTAAGGATTCTGTCTTGGATATCTAAACATATTTCATCATTCACAGCAGGCCTACCAGATCGTGGAGCATCTTCCACATTTCCAGTAGCAATAAACATATTCAACAAATTTCATTGACAGTGGGAGCACATATTGTGATGACGTCATAAACATTTTTTTTTCAAATTGACCTAGATACCAAGTGTAGTGAGACTTTATAAACACCCTGTAGAAGAAGCACGTGCGTTACCTTCATGGAGGGGACCATTTGAGCAAACCAACTAAAGTATCAATACATTCTTCATTCCAACGTTGAGCTAAATAACAACCTAGGAAAGCTTATGACAAACCACAATTTACATTTGGCAGAAGTAGACTCAAGATGCAGCAAAACTTGTCAAATCATTGGACAGCTATCACCACTCTTGTCCAACAAGGAAATAACTCTAGAGGCGAAACGGGCAATCTACAATACAATCTTCATCCCAACGCTACCAATGCCAGTCCTGGACCCTAGATGCAAGAACAATAAGAAAATAACCTCTACTGGTGTGATGGAATGTGTTAGACGAATAACATGAAACAGCCTGATAGATAAGATAAGAAATGAAGAATAGAGAAAAAAGCTAGGAATAACCCCCGCCATAAAATATATAAAGGAAGAACAGATAAAATGGTCTGGCCACGTGACAAAGGCAAAAAGATCAAAACACAACACATTGAGGCTTCAATAAACGTTGCAACAACACCAGACCCATGAAGAAGATTGATTGACGGGTTATTAGAAACACCAGGAAACATAGCAGCAGAAGCGAACAGAAGAGCACAAGGCTGCAAATGATATCTCCCCTCGACGCTGGACGGCAAATGAGGAAGGAATGTAGAAAAAGATGATGTGTCAATGGGTAGCCTCAATTATAATGTAGGGAAACATGTTCAAACTGGTAACAACATTGATCTTGTAACCTAGAATCTTAATTATCGTATCGTTAGATACCAAACAACAGTACCAATTAGTCTCATTGACACATCTGCTGTACCAATACTGTCTACTGACACGGAAATGCACCTAAAGAGACTCAAGTTACAAACAATATTTCTACAATAAAAATAAGTAGAGTCCCTTCAATGCTGCTTGCATATGAGGAATATTGTGCTAGTGCTTATTTTTATTCAGAGCAATGGCGTATTTAGCGTTAAATTGTCCTACAGCAAATTATTTATGATCAAATCTTAGGTGCATATTTATGGACACCAGATTTTAATTCCAAAAGATCGCGGATGGACGGGGAGGATTAGGAGGAGGGGGCATATAATAAATGGTTGAGTTGAACCATCACCATCTATAGAAGTAAGCCTGAGAGCTGAAAGAGAAATTACGGAAACCCCCAATTAGTATGACGTTTTCACCCCTGTTGTCTAGCACAGTTAGGAGTAGAATGACGTCAGCCACCATAGCTACCATAGCTGAAAACGTCACGCTAGTAAGGGTATTTTGGGGTTTCCCTCTCAGGCGTCAGGGTAAATTCTGTACACGGGGATTGTTGAACAGTCAATATTTATTCATGAAGCGATTGATTCATAAACATGCAGACATGTTGACTATTGAGAGATTTATAGTTATCAGTAACAGTTTTTTTCCGTCGATGAGTAATCGACGTTTCAAGCTAGTCCTTAGCTGCTGAGACCTGGGGTGGTTGCCGCAGAGAGAAATCACAGATAAAAATCCCAACTGGTACTGTCGAGATTTGAACCCACAGCCTATCTGTCTCGATACCGGCGTCTTGCCTCCAGACCAACCAGTCCCCTTGGTAGCTTGATATAACCAAGAAACTATTGAGGTGTGTTCTTTTTTTTTTTTCAAGCCGAGCGTGATCCGATAAACTTATATTGCTTTAACAGTACCTGTACTATATACCTCACTGCCTTTTTAAAATTTATTTCTGGGAAAAACTAGCCATTTTCGACTGCTGCCATCAATGTGGCAGATTAAAGCTGAGACAGTCGTGTACGGTCGAGTAGTGACAAGAAATTTGATCAGAAGTTTTGTGCACAATAAGTGTGGTCATTATATGCTGGATATATTGTTCTAGGTAGCAGAGACAGAGAATGAGTTAAACATCCAAAAGAAACAATCAACATTTTTCGGGCACATCAAGAGAAGAGGAAAGTTGGAATACTTGGTTACAACTGGTAAAATACAGGGAAAGAGAGCACACGGGCGACAAAGAGAGAAAATAGTAGATATATTTGGTGTCATGGCATGGAAAACAGTCAACGACAGAATTGATAGGAAGCACGGTGGATAGAAGATTGCGGGAGGACAAGATCGCCTACACCAAACCAATATGGCATATGATGATGATGAATTCACTGTAAGTCTTAAAGTTCAATCCAGCGTGTGGTCGACGCCTGGGAGTAATGAACCAGGCGGGCCCACCTCCCCTAGAGTGTCAAGAAGCTCAATGGCAGATACACAAGGGTCCTCTTGGGACGATCAGATTGCCTCCTGCTGCGAATCTTTATATCAAGACTTCATATGTTGCTGTTGTTGTTGCGTTCGCCAGATTTCACCTCTGACGAAGTCCCTGGAGACTAGGAACTGAATTTTGCGTGTTAATCCATTTTTCCCTGGCAGCCGTGTGCACAGGGGTACCTCGCCGCACAGGCAGATAACTCCGACTTCGGAGGTACTCATGTTTTTTTCCGTTGATGAGTAACTGACGTTTCAAGCCGGGTCTCGCTGCTGAGACCAGGGGTTGTTGCCGCAGAGAGAAATCATAAATACAAATCCCAACAGACTTCATATTACTAATATAGATACAAGAATATAATTTCTGATAAATATAATATCCATTTATAAGCACAATAGAGCAACATGGATCTCGTATATTGATTTTATCGTTTTTACTTATAGGGTTAAAAATAACTGGATTAGATAGCTAAGGTTTTCCTTTTGGGGAACTCACATCCTGAAGCAATGTGGACAATGACAAAGAAATTAATGACCCACATACATCGGACATAAGAGTCTATACGAAGAAATAGAGGTTCAAGTATATGTATATATTTATATCACAGAGAGCGTGTGCCTGAACTGATAACCTGTAGTGGATCAAGTCAAGAGAGAAAGCGGAGTCAAATAAAGAGCCAGGAAGAAAGAAAGAAAAAAAAACCAATGGAAGAAAGAAAGAAACAAAGGAAGAGTCAGAAAGGAATAAAGGAAGAAACAAAAGAAAGAAAAAGAAACAAAGGAAGAAAGAAACAAACAAAGGAAGAGTCAGGAAGGAAGAAAGGATGCGACAAAAGAAGAAAAAAGAAACAAAGGAAGAGTCAGGAAGGAAAAAAGAAAGAAACAAAAGAAGAAAGAATTAAACAAAGGAAGAGTCAGGAAGGAAGAAACAAAAGAAGAAAATAGAAACAAAGGAAGAGTCAGGAAGGTAGAAAGGAAGAAACAAAGGAAGAGTCAGAATCTCAGTTCGGTCAAACATTTTCATTTCTCAGAAGTGACATAAAAACTCTAGTCTAAACACTATGTAACGACAGCGCTGAGTATGTGGTCATTAATCTCCAGTTCTGAAAAACCCTCCCTCCTCTTTCCCTCCCGACAGAGGAAAAGAAAATGAATAAATGTCACATAGTTTATATATATATATCCAAAAGATATACTCTACGGACAACTGGCAGATGGCAAAGGACTAGGGGGCGCTCAAAACTTCGATTTGTAGTCATGTGTAAACGTGACATGAAGACTGAACATAAACCCTGCAGACTGGGAAGAAATAGTTGCAAACCGCAATCTTTGGAAACGCTCTAAAGCTCCAACTCAAACAAGAAGCAGTCAGAATCATATAAAAAAGATAAAACACAGCGAAAGAAAAGAAAAACATTACTAGGGTCGCTGGAAAATCCATAGTCAACTATGACTGACGGAGGCTAATGTATATATATCTCTGTTTGGGTGTGTATGTATGTACCTCTATCGTAAATAGTTAGCTATCCCGGATTCGGCGGTGCCCAATGAAAAATCATGCCCAATGGCTCGGCTAATATTCAAATCCCCTCCGCTCCGTCAGAAAACTTCCATTCCATCTCTCATCCCACCAACCCCACCCACCATTTGTTTCCCTCCTCTACCCTGCCTAATATTTCTGGATTTGGACAACTTCTTGTTAAAGATACGCCGATTGTGTCATAAAGCGGCCCCCATTTTTGTTTTTTTTAAGCGCAGCCCTGGCCGGGACGGGCCGTTCGACAACTCATTGCTGGCAGGCACGTGCGATCCCAGCTTGGGACGTGCCATTTCACAGACAGGGGAGTCAGAATCAATCGAGGACAAGAGATGCGTAATCTTATGAAGAACCCGGGACATACAAGTCGGTCAAGTGACCTTATGGCCGCATATACTAAATCGTACGTTATGCACTTAAAAGAGCTGAATTTTTAGTTCATTTCAAAATTTACATTCAAGGAAGTGGTCGAGTGCGAAAATGGCCTTAAAATAAATCAATTTGCGACGTAATTATGATGCCTCATTGATATCTACTCAATGTCGTTTTGAACAGGCACAGACCAACTCAGGAATCCATTGGTTTATCAAGAGACACGAACTATAATTTATAAACGGTACATTTTTTTAACTGACAAGGGAAAATGGACGAGCTCATCCAGTCTGGCCTCATTCATCAGTTTGACAGCTGCGACAAACAGTCATATATCTATTTTACTGAGGTCAGGTTTTTTATGTTTTTTTTTTTTTTTTGACTGCTTGAAATCCACTATTTTCGATATTATATATCAGAGATTTGTTCAGTAACACAGATACTTGAGTAGAAGCTATAGGATTTCCTAACTTACATTTGATAATCAACATCAAACATGGTCAGGACTGAAAGAAAAAAAAAAAAAAACAAATCTCTAAAATGTAGTACAACAGCTGCAAAGATAAACCTTGAGAACAACTTAACTGTCAAGTTCAATTTGATCAAGCATGATCTTACTCAGCTTTGTAGTAAAACCATCAATTAAATTTAAGACTCAAAAAGCAGGTGGGTTGGAAAGGGGGGGGGGGGGGAAGAGAGAGAGAGTCATCAACTGAAAAATTAAAACATTTAAAATCATTTGAGATCAGATTTAAAAAAAAAAAACAGAAGTGAAGAAGAGGATTAGTCTAGGAAGTTAATGGGATACACAACACAACAATGTCTCTCCACTTGTTTAGTGCTGATGAACCGCATCTTAAACAATCATTAATTTATAACGCTCTCTTTCCTTGTTGTTCGTTCTAAAATCTCCACAAACAGAATACCTTTTGATTATCGTTATTGTGTTATTTGTTGGTTATCATTGACTACGATAAAGGTAAAAGAAAAGTGCGCGACTTGAATCGATGTCTTCGCATGTGAGTTTTCACCAATATGTGCTCGACCGCCTATCTAGAAGTTTTCTGAGACTTTTGGATAGTGTCGCTTCAAGCATCGAAACTCACGATGCGAGATGACATTCTTCACCTTCCCAAAGTACTACCCTGGTACCCATTTCTGCCAGCGGCTGGGTCGATCGCGGAGGTATTTTTTTTCCAACCACGAGTACTGGTTTTCCAAACTAGGCTACAAGGCCTCCAAACTCCGAACATAACCATAGATACTCAGATCCCCTCCTCAGCAAGTCTCGCAGCGACCAGCTTATTGGCGACTCCAGCTCTCAGGTTATCGTATGACATTGCACTTTGTCACTTCCCCTGATATTTGTTCGGATTTATATATGGCAGACCAGGTTCAGTCGGTTTCAGTGTTGATCCTCATGTTTTTATATTTTTTTTTGCCAATCTGTTGTAATCAATTTTGGTTATAGGAAGTTTTAACAAACATTTGAAAAATGTCTTGGACTGGGTTGGTTATTTATGTCTTTTAAGACACATCAACATAAAAACCATAAATTTTTTAAATGTCTATAATGAACATAAAAGCCATTGTTATTTATGTCTAAAATGAACATAAAAGCCATTATTATTTTTTAATGTCTAAAACGAACATAAAAGCCATTATTATTTGTCTGCTGGTGGACTGAGCGATTAAAGGAACTTCGCCACAAACATCGACTTGTTCTGAACAAAACTAATCTTTCAAATACCCTCTATCCCCTCCTCTATTTTGTGTCTGTCTTATATAATTTATTTCCACATATCTCTTCTTTGAATGTATTTTGAACTCATTTTTTTTAAAATATGCTCCCTCCCTCCCTCACTCGCTCCCTGTGATATCTTGAACCAAACAGGAGCGTTGTACAATGATTGTTCTTTAATTCTGGTAATTTCTTATATTTAACATCATCGCCATTTTATGAAATTATCTTTCTATTCTATTCTTTTCTATTCTATTCTATTCTATTCTATTCTATTCTATTCTATTCTATTCTATTCTATTCTATTCTATCCATGGAACTAGCTTCATTGCAGTCAGGAATTCCCCATAACTTGTCCCAGCATTTCTCAAAATGCGTCGGTAAATTCTGTTGACAAAGTCAGTCCGTGCACGTCCTAGTGGGCTGCACAGACGATTCCACATCTCTCTATTTCCTTCTTTAAAAATATCATACTTATTAAGCAAACCATACCATAATTGATTAAACAAATAATAAAATTGCTTAATGTGATAAACGTAACAAGCAAAACATATGGGCTAGATATGAATATCCAAAAGACTAAAACTATGATCATAAACAAAGAAAATTCTCAAGACCTACAAGTAAATATCACAGTTGAAGGAATACATCTAGAGACCGTTCAGAGCTACAACTACATTGGACATACTATAACTAATGATGAAAAATGTAAAATTGAAATAAACAAAAGAATAGGTATGGCAAAAAGTAATTTTAATACCATGAAAAATATACTAGCAACAAAACAAGTAACAGTAGGGCTGAAACTAAGAATAACAAAATGTTACATCTTCTCAATATTCCTGTATGGTGCAGAAACATGGACATTAGACAAGAAAACAGTACAGAAAATTGAAGCCTTTGAAATGTGGATTTAAAGAAGAATAGGTAGAATTGGATGGAAAGAAAAGAAAACATGAAGTTTTAAAACAACTGAAAATAAAAAGAGAACTACTAAATACAATTAAGACATGACAAATTAAATTTTTGGGCATGTTAAAAGACACAACAGCCTACTAAAAGTAATATTGGAAGGGAAAATACAAGGTAAAAGAAGCAGAGGCAAACCAAGACTAACATGGACGAGTAACATCAAAAGATGGACAAGTCAATATATGACAACCTGCACCATCAAAGCAAGAAACAGAGTGGAATGGCGATCCATGGTAGCCAACCTTCGTTGCGGAGACGGCACTCGATGATGATGCTACAAAGCAAGCTTTCACTAGTCTGTTTTTCTGACATCTGATTTTGATGTTCATATATGAATATATAGTACTTATCATTGAACATTCTTGCTGCTGTAGGTGATCATGTCCCTCCACAACTTCATATCTCTGCAGATGTTTATCAGTTCTGTTTTTGACTTCCTATCCCACATTATCTTAAATTGCTTTGTTTCATTTTTCTCTTTTTCTCTTAATTTTTTCTTCCCTCAATTTTTCCAGCTGTCACAACTGATTCCATTTGCTCTCTTCTCTCTGTTCTCTCCACTCTCCACTCTCTGTTCTCTATTCTCCCTGTTCTCTATTCTCTCTGTTCTCTCTTCTCCCTGTTCTCTCTTCTCGTTACATGCGATTGATTTCTCCTGATGCTGGAGAGAAACTGTTTGGCTGAGGCTTACTCTTGTCAGCAATCCATTGTATTCCAAATGTTCTTCTGTAAAACCACAATTTTTTAACCTTTAATAACTTCCTTGCCGCTTGTGAGATTGTCCACGATTCACTTCCATACCGGCTCTACGTAACAAAGAAGAAACTTGTATTATTTGTTTCTTTTACCAAAGATGAGTTGAATAATATCTTTCACAATCTTTGGAATGTCGCCTTCACCTGAGCCATTCTGCACATCACCTCAATTGTACATCTACCATCTGAAGTTAACATCTCGGGTATTTAAATTAATGTACCTATTTTAATACCTTCACAATTTATGTTAACCGCGGGTCTCGGAAAAGTGGTTGACTTTGCTGCAACCAATACTTTTGTCCCTTTATTTTTAGTCTAATGCTATTGTCATGTTTGAATGCCATCGCTACAATGTCCACCATATCCTTTAACTTTAATTCATTCTCGTTCTAAGCGTATAATTATACTGTATAGAACTGGAGTCGTCAGTCGCTGGACACTGCGAGACTTGCAGAGGAGGGGATCTGAGCACCCATTGACATGTCCGGAGTGCAATAATGATGACCGCCAAATAACTCAATAACTTAATGATATTGTATATCCACGATGTCTTGATTGTTACTATTAGTATTATCCCCACAAGCTTATATTCACATATATGCATATTCTCTTTGACACATTTATCGGGAGAAATCGACTTAGTCACATTGGGGATGTGTTTCTTCCTTGACTAAAGCCACGTACCATTTTTTGCCCAGTTGGTTTAAGAGTCGACGACATACTTCTGATAGTGTTCCGCTGTTAATGCGTCATTAAAGTAAAGGTAAATGCGATTTAACATCGCCCAAACCACAGCACAACGCAGACACACCCACTTAACGTCCTTATAAGAGCGGATGACGAAGAGGTATACTTCTCTAGTCATCGGGAGAACGCAAGCAAGCAAGCAATATCGCCTAGAAAACATAATGTGGCTGAACGTACTTTGTGGATGGGCATGGTCGACCCGAGCGTGTTGGCAGGTCACGATCTGGACCCCCACTGATTGATTCGTCCAATTTTGGCTTCATTAACAGATTATGGATAGCTCAGTGGCTAGAAAGTTCAATGGTTAGATAGCTCAGTGGTTAGATAGCTCAGTGGCTAGATATCTTAGTGGTTAGATAGCTCAGTGGTTAGATAGCTCAGTGGTTAGATATCTCAGTGGTTAGATAGCTCAGTGGCTAGAAAGTTCAATGGTTAGATATCTCAGTGGTTAGATACCTCAGTGGCTAGAAAGTTCAATGGTTAGATAGCTCAGTGGCTAGAAAGTTCAATGGTTAGATAGCTCAGTGGTTAGATATCTCAGTGGTTAGATAGCTCAGTGGCTAGAAAGTTCAATGGTTAGATAGCTCAGTGGTTAGATATCTCAGTGGTTAGATATCTCAGTGGTTAGATATCTCAGTGGTTAGATATCTCAGTGGTTAGATAGCTCAGTGGTTAGATATCTCAGTGGTTAGATATCTCAGTGGTTAGATAGCTCAGTGGTTAGATAGCTCAGTGGTTAGATAGCTCAGTGGTTAGATATCTCAGTGGTTAGATAGCTCAGTGGTTAGATAGCTCAGTGGCTAGAAAGTTCAATGGTTAGATAGCTCAGTGGTTAGATAGCTCAGTGGCTAGATAGCTCAGTGGCTAGAAAGTTCAATGGTTAGATAGCTCAGTGGTTAGATAGCTCAGTGGTTAGATAGCTCAGTGGTTAGATAGCTTAGTGGTTAGATAGCTTAGTGGTTAGATAGCTTAGTGGTTAGATAGCTCAGTGGCTAGAAAGTTCAATGGTTAGATAGCTCAGTGGTTAGATAGCTCAGTGGTTAGATAGCTCAGTGGTTAGATAGCTTAGTGGTTAGATAGCTTAGTGGTTAGATAGCTCAGTGGCTAGAAAGTTCAATGGTTAGATAGCTCAGTGGTTAGATAGCTCAGTGGTTAGATAGCTCAGTGGTTAGATAGCTTAGTGGTTAGATAGCTCAGTGGCTAGAAAGTTCAATGGTTAGATAGCTCAGTGGTTAGATAGCTCAGTGGTTAGATATCTCAGTGGTTAGATAGCTCAGTGGTTAGATAGCTCAGTGGTTAGATAGCTCAGTGGTTAGATATCTCAGTGGTTAGATAGCTCAGTGGTTAGATAGCTCAGTGGTTAGATAGCTCAGTGGTTAGATATCTCAGTGGTTAGATAGCTCAGTGGTTAGATAGCTCAGTGGTTAGATACCTCAGTGTTTAGATAGTTCAATGGTTAGATATCTCAATGGTTAGATAGCTCAGTGGTTAGATACCTCAGTGTTTAGATAGTTCAATGGTTAGATATCTCAATGGTTAGATAGCTCAGTGGTTAGATAGCTCAGTGGTTAGATATCTCAGTGGTTAGATAGCTCAGTGGTTAGATATCTTAGTGGTTAGATAGCTCAGTGGTTAGATACCTCAGTGTTTAGATAGTTCAATGGTTAGATATCTCAATGGTTAGATAGCTCAGTGGTTAGATACCTCAGTGGTTAGATAGCTCAGTGGTTAGATATCTCAATGGTTAGATAGCTCAGTGGTTAGATACCTCAGTGGCTAGAAAGTTCAATGGTTAGATAGCTCAGTGGTTAGATAGCTCAGTGGTTAGATAGCTCAGTGGTTAGATATCTCAGTGGTTAGATAGCTCAGTGGTTAGATAGCTCAGTGGTTAGATAGCTCAGTGGTTAGATATCTCAGTGGTTAGATAGCTCAGTGGTTAGATAGCTCAGTGGTTAGATACCTCAGTGTTTAGATAGTTCAATGGTTAGATATCACAGTGGTTAGATATCTCAGTGGGCAGATAGCTCAGTGGTTAGATATCTCAGTGGTTAGATAGCTCAGTGGTTAGATAGCTCAGTGGTTAGATAGCTCAGTGGTTAGATAGCTCAGTGGTTAGATAGCTCAGTGGTTAGATATCTCAGTGGTTAGATAGCTCAGTGGTTAGATAGCTCAGTGGTTAGATACCTCAGTGTTTAGATAGTTCAATGGTTAGATATCACAGTGGTTAGATATCTCAGTGGGCAGATAGCTCAGTGGTTAGATAGCTCAGTGGTTAGATATCACAGTGGTTAGATATCACAGTGGTTAGATATCTCAGTGGGCACATAGCTCAGTGGTTAGATAGCTCAGTGGTTAGATATCTTAGTGGTAGATATCACAGCGGTTAGATATCTCAGTGGGCAGATATCTCAGTGGTTAGATAGCTCAGTGGTTAGATATCTTAGTGGTTAGATAGCTCAGTGGTTAGATACCTCAGTGGTTAGATAGTTCAATGGTCAGATATCTCAGTGGTTAGATATCACAGTGGTTAGATATCTCAGTGGTTAGATATCTCAGTGGTTAGTTAGCTCAGTGGTTAGTGAACTGGACTACAAAGGACAAGATGTCGGGTTCGATTTTAATCTACAGCTTCTAGGTTCACCCAGCGTTAAATGGGTACCGGATTTTTTTCTGGGAAAGTAAAGCGGCACGGGCGTAATACACCGACCAGTAAAAGTAAGTAAAAAGTCCCGTTAAGCCAAGTGACGTATAGGGAATATGGTGTTAGTGACCAGACATTTTACAAACCTTCAGCACATGATTTATGAGGTAATTTTGTTGGTATTACGTCCGCTTCGCTTTACTTTCCCAGAAAAAAATCTGGTATTTAATGGCTGGGTGAATCCGGAAGCCGTCGGTTGGGATCGAACCCTACCTCTTGTTCTTTGTAGTCCAGTTCACTAACCACTGAGCTATCGCGGTTCCCTAATATCGACCACATTACACTAAAAATCATGTGCCGAAGGTCTATACAAATTATAATCACTTACACCATATTCCTTATACGTCTCTTGGCGTGACGAGGCTCTTTACTTTTTAAAAAAAAAAAAAAAAAAAAGATTTCGAGGTGCATTCATATAAATGGTAAGTGTAGCATGATGGTGTCCGGCATAAGAATGAAGATAGAAGCAGCAACGGTGACGATAAAAAGGTTGTTTACACTGAACATGGATCACGCAGTGTTAGTTACGGACTCGCAAAGTATGCTACAGAAGATTGACAGACACTGTCTGCTGCAGGAATGGATGCACACTCTTGGGTGACTCTAAAGTCAACACATTAACATGGGTGTACTGTACTGGTGTACTTGGCAATGGAATAGCCGATAAGCTCGGTGGTCGCTCCGGCGCTGAGTGTATGCTTACTCTGGACAAAGAGGATATTGCTAAGTTTGTACTTCATTCATTAAGAGAAGAGGGGAAAAATGTGTGTGACAATCATGTATATATAGAGAGACTGAAGAGTCTAAATGTGGGAAAGGTATCAGCTGGAGTGCTTGGTATGAAAAAAAGATGTATCTATAATCAACACCTTACAGGATCAATCAGTCTGCATGCGCGTTGAGAAATGCTTGGATGGGCAGTGGAACGGATATGGGGATGCTCCGACTGCAATGAAACTGTTTCCATGAATAGAATAGAATAGAATTCAAATAGCAGGAGTGGCAGTCATGAGCATGTAAAGAAAATAATGTCCGATGTTGAAAAAAAATTACCTAATGTTGGTATGTTGAAATGTTGTTTAGTTGTCAATTTCTTTGTGGCAAATTTCCAAGACTAATGCTGATATTAGTCTTAACATATGTATGTGAATCATGGACAATAGGACAACAGACAAGAAAATCACTGGAGTCTGTAGAAATGTGGTTTTACAGAAGAATGTTGAGAATACCATGGACAACGAAAACGGTCTGAAAGAGGTCAAAGCAAAAAGAGAGCTAATTTACAACATTAGGAAGAAGCAATTATCATTTTTGCCCATGTAATGAGAAGAGAACAACCGGAATATATTTCAACAACTGGCAAAAATTGAGGGACGAAGAGATACAGGGAAGCACAGAGAAAAAATACGAGACAGCTTAAGAGAATGGCTTGGCATAAAGTCAAGAACAGAAATGATAAATAACTGTCGATATCGAAAGTTGTGGAGAGACATGATCACGTACACCAGCAGGCCCGGTACTTGATGATGATGATGAATGCTCATATATTAAGAAGATTTCAGAAAAATAAATATTGAATGGAAGAGATCATTAAATAAATTCCCAAAAACCTTCTTAACCTATGACCCATATTTGTATGAATGTTCGTTTTATATACGAGTTTACACGTCCACACACGCGCCAAACAAAATTATCACTGAGACTTGATATCAGCTTAAAAGTAATAACGGAGACCGACTGTTACATTGATCAAGTTGCCACCATCTGGTGATAATTCTACGCCCATGTCACAAGGAAACAGATATGGCACGCTATCTTGCAGTGTTGAAACTCCATTTCTGTGCCCATATCGGCCGGTGTCTTGTCTTTGTTCCGATTGGTATCCTGGACAACACCGTCATCATCATCATCATGTGCACTTGGTATCTGTCCTCCAATGACGGTAACATCAATTGTGTGTGTTTAACATTAAAGCGAACTTGAGTTAACTAACACCATGGTTTCTCCCGGTTAATTTAGCTGGAAATGTTGGGGCATTTGATTCACTGAACTGAGGAGAGTATGAATTTCTTGAATTTCTCTGTTAGTTTTTCTTCTAGGGTTTTCCTTGATTCTTGATCTTTTAATTGTTTTTTTTTTTAATTGTCTGTTCACTTTGCTTCTTTTGCTTATTTTACGTATCTTCTCTTTTTTTGTGTGTGACTGTCTGAGTGTAATCTAAACCATTTTATGATCCGTGTTGTCTGTGATATTAGGGACAGCGCTGCTGTCGGTTACTCTTTACTCTTTTCTTGTTCTGTTTTCATGTTAGTATAAGATCTATCTGGCTTCGGCATGTTGTGCCATTATTACCAAGTGTATTATTGCGGCTATGTGTGTTTGAAGAATGTGTTGGTGATAAATAAATTATTTGGATTACACAATTCCAGGTGTCTGTTTCCAATTTCATTTATTTCAGCTGTCTTATCGCCAAAGATTCCAGCATATCTTTGTTTTCATTTTTGCGTTTTCCAAGCCTTCCATTAAAATCTCCTATCACTGACATGTCGTCGCTTTCATCAGTCTTGTTAACAATTTCATTTAGTGTGTCATAAAATTATTCGCTGTCATTTTCATTGTTGTCACATGGTGGATAAATCTGTATGTGTGTCGGTCCTATTATATGTGTCTGGTTGTGATTATTTTTTTCTGAGTAGCATTTAATTTCTAGAATAGCTTTTGCATATTCTGGGTCGATGATAAAGCCTACGCCGTGTGTTGCTCTTTTGTGTTGTCAACTCCTGAGAATATTATCATCTAGTTCATGTGTGTTTGCTTTGTCTCTTGTCCTTTTACTCTGATCTCCGCTAATGTTCATCAATGAGTGTAGAAATGTGGTTTTACAGAAGAATGTTGAGAATACCATGGACAGCTAAGAAGAGTAATGAAAACGGTCTGAAAGATGTCAAAGCAAAAAGAGAGCTAATTTCCAATATTAGGAAGAAGCAATTATCATTTTTGCCCATGTAATGAGAAGAGAACAATTGGAATACATTGTAACAACTGGCAAAAATTGAGGGACTAAGAGATAGAGGGAAGCAAAGAGGAAAAATACCAGACAGCTTAAAAGAATGGCTTGGCAGAAGGTCAACAACGGAAATGATAAATAACTGTCGAGATCGAAAGTTGTGAAGAGACATGATCACCTACGATAGCAGGCCCGGTACTAGATGATGATGATGAATGCTCATATATTAAGAAGATTTCAGAAAAATAATATTGAAGGTAAGAGATCATTAAATAAATTCCCAACGAATGTTGGCTACCATGGATCGCCATTCCGGTCTCCTTCTTGCTTTCATGGTGCAGGTTGTCATAGGCTGACTTGTCCATTTTTTTATGTAACTCGTCCATGTTAGTCTTGGTTTGCCTCTGCCTCTTCTACCTTGCATTTTCCTATCCAAAATTACTTTTCCAACAGGTGACAAAATATACATGGAAAACAAACCAGTAGAAGAGATCGATCACTTTATCTATCTTGGAATTCACATTGATCGAGAAGGGGATACGAGCAAAGAAATTAGAATCAGAATAGCTAAAGCAGCAATGTCTTTCAGAAGCCTTGAAAAGTTGTGGAAATCAAAACTCATCAGCACAAACACAATCTTAGGCTATTCAAATCAAATGTACTATCAACCCTAACGTATGCGTGTGAAAGCTGGAAAACAACAAGAGATATAGAAACAAAGTTGAACGCATTCGAAAATAAATGTCTAAGGAAAATACTTGGTATAGCATGGAACGAATTCACAACAAACGAGGAAATTAGAGAAATCACCAATCAACCACTAATATCTTCAGTAATAAAGAAAAGACGAAGGCCATACGTTGGACATGTGATGAGAAGAGATAATAACCGAATAGCAAAGCAAGCCCTCATATGGGAAACAACAGGTAAAAGAAAAAGAGGAAGACCCAGGGAGACACTGAGAAGAACATTGATGAGAGAGGCAAGAGCAGCAGGAATCGGCTCCCTCAATGAGATAGAACTGCTTGCACAGAACAGAGACAGATGGCGAGATTTGATAAAATATCTTTAAAAGAAAACTGCTAGAACAAAAAATTCATATAGGAGAAGGTGTATCTTGGTCTACGCCTAATGGGCCGGTTACGGCTCGAAAGGTCAATAGATAGATAGAAAAATCGCATTTGTCTTGTTTGAATAGTATTTGGTAGTTCTCTTTTCATTTTTAGTTGTTTTAAGACTGCATCGTTTGTTTTCTTGTCATTTATCCAAATCTACCTATTTTATATATCCACCTTTCAAAGGTTTCAATTTAAATTTTCTGTTTTGTTTTCTTGTATAATATACATTTTTCTGCACCATATAGGAATGTTGAGAATATATATCATTTAGCTATTCTTAGTTTTAGCCCTGGTGTTATTTGTTTTTATGTTAGTATATTTTATATGACATTAAAATTACTTTTTTTTTCCATTCCTATTTTGTTGTCTATTTCAATTTTACATTTTCCATCACTGGTTATAGTTATGTCCAAGATAGTTGTAGCTCTGAACTGTCTCCAGATGTATTCCTTCAACTGTAATATTTATTTGTAGGTCTTGAGAATTATCTTTGTTTATGATCATAGTTTTAGTCTTTTTTGATATTCATATCTAATCCATATTTTTTGCTTATCATGTTTATTACATTAAGTAATTGTCGTAGATCTTTTGAATTTTCTGCTATAATAGAGTATCATCAACATATCTTAATTATTGATTATCTTTCCATTAATGTTTAGACCTGGCATCTCTGTGCTGTCTTTAAGATTTTCTCAGTGAATAGTTTGAACAAGCTTGGCGATAGGATGCATCCCTCCTATAAGTGCAACTTCTTATTTTTTTTTTATTCCGCATATACTGATGGTTGTAACTTCATATGTGAGGTCTATCTCCATTTTTCTATGATTTCTTTGATTGAAAAGCGTGTATCCCTTATCGACCTGTCAGTTTGTCTTCAGTTAAGCGGTAATTTAAAAACACATGTTGGGGGAAACCCGGATATGTTTCCGCACGTGCTAGTTCGCTAGGTATCACATGCGATCATTTATGGTCTAAATTTACATTTTTAGACGGTTACATTTTAAAAGAACGTATCTGTTCTTCCATCCTCATTGAATAGAACACTTTACACAACTTTTTACAAATATATATATTTCTCTTATAAACACTTATTCGGTCACTTTTGTCACTTAATCTTCACCACAAAATTAAAACAAACGCCATCTTGGACAACCGGAAACTGGATTCTTGGTCGTGATGTCGGATGTGATGCGCTGAAAGGCATAAATATCACAGCTTAGCGGCAATCGCACCAACCTCCACTTAGCGTCCTTTGAAGGGTGGACGATGAAGAGGACTGGCGTAAATATCACAGCCTAGATGCAATCACAACACATCGCACCTACGTCCACTTAGCGTCCTTTGAAGGGTGGACGATGAAGAGGACTGGCGTAAATATCACAGCCTAGCGGCAATCACAACACATCGCACCAACCTCCACTTAGCGTCCTTTGAAGGGTGGATGATGAAGAGTACACTCGGTCCTATAGTAGTCATAGGGGAAACGCCAGAGAGAGGGGTTGGAGGGGGGGGGGAGGCTGAAAATAGAAATTCGCTGGAAATTGAACAAGAGGTTTTCCACGTGAAAGTACATTTCTTGATCACAACCAACTATAGATTTATTTAGGCATGCGTGCAGAAAATAAAACCGGAAAACCCACCAACTAGCGTGACGTTTTCACTTAATGGAGCTATATACGGGCTGACATCACCCTACCCACAACCGCCTCTGCTCGGAAACTGAAAACGTCACGTCAGTTGGTAGTTCCCCGTTTTTATTTTTCTGCCCGTAGGCCTCAGCAAAATGTATAATTTGATGTGGCTCGGCCATAGTGTCCATAAATGTGCTACTGGTCATTCAAACATACAATCTTGACAGAACTAACACCATAGTCTTCATATATGTATAAAGATATTCAGTAATTTTCACTGAAACTACAACATGCACGTATGCCACTATCCTTACCTGTTTTATTTATTCATATATTTTTTAGTTATACCTGATGAGTCATCAAATATTGTTTAAGAGTTGCAAACAGTTATTCTAGTCTTATTTTCTATTTGTCGATATCTTTTCCTGTCTCTCCAATTTAGTGATAATACGTATCCCAAGTACGCTATATGATAACGGCTAAACGTAGATGATTCTTTGTTTTAATAAGCGTAGACTTTCTTAAAATTAGCGCTATGGCAAGAATTCTGTCGTTTTTTTTATGTTTATCTTCAATCTAACTTATTTACTGTTTTTTGTGTGTGCCGTCTGTATGTTTGATCTTAAATATATTTGTGGAATAAGGCTAATAATGCTATTTTATGCTGTCTGCGCATTCTCCATGCCAAATATCCTGCAGAATGCGTATTCTGGTTCTGATGTTTAAGAAGTGTTAAAGGAATAGAATTCTCAGGAAGATTGAATTAATCTGGGGATTTCCATCTCTATAGCAGTTTTAGTTTTACTTTTACAGCACGGTGTCTAGGATTTTAAGAATAAAAGAGTAACAGCCATATTCTAGTGTAATATATAGGGAATGTATGTTTGTGTCCATATTCTTATACAGCCAGCCGCCGGTGTTGCGTATAGGTAACATACGCTGATGCTGATATCCTCATACAGCCAGCCTTGTGTGTGACGGGATAACATACGTTTATGCTGACATTCTCATATAACCAGCCTTGTGTGTGACGTATGGGTAATATACGCTGATTTGATATTCTCCTACAGCCAGTCTTGAGTGTGAGGTATAGATAACATATGTTGATGCTCATATTCTTCTACAGCCAGTCTTGAGTGTGAGGTATAGATAACATATGTTGATGTTCATATTCTTCGACAGCCAGTCTTGAGTGTGAGGTATAGATAACATATGTTGATGCTCATATTCTCCTACAGCCAGTCTTGAGTGTGACGTATAGGAAATATATGTTGATGCTCATATTCTCCTACAGCCAGTCTTGAATGTGACGTATAGGTAACATATGTTGATGCTCATATTCTCCTACAGCCAGTCTTGAATGTGACGTATAGGTAACATATGTTGATGCCCATCTTCTTCTACAGCCAGCCTTGAGTGTGACGTATAGGTAACATATGTTTATGCTCATATTCTTCCACCTTACCAGCTTGGGAAGGTGACTAACAGTATAACAGCGCAGTATTATTTTCCAGAACAAAATCTCTGGTGCCTATTTTAGATTGGGTGAACCTAGAAACCGTCGCTAGGGATCGAACACTTGTCCTCTTTAGGGCAGTTCAATAACCACTACCCTACCTCGGATTATATCTTGTATTTAAAGTATTTATAAGTGATGACCCATCATAGATTGGGCCTAGTGAAATATGAGGTTATTATTAACGACCTCGGTGGAGCCTCGGTGGCTGAGTGGTTAGTGTGATCACGTCCTGACAAGAAGGGTTCGGGTTGGATCCCCAGCAGTGGCGGATTTTTTTTTTTACTGATAAGGCTCCGGGGTTCACCCATCCTCTAAAAATGGGTACCAGAGATTTTTCTGTAAAGTAAAGGCGGCCTGGTGTGATACCGACCACATCACCCAAAATTTGCCGTGGTCATAGAAAAATATGGTCACTAACACCATATTCCCCATACGACTAGCAAGGCGTGGAGGGAATCTTTATTTATATTTTTTTATTTTTATCAACGACCGTTTTTTTTCCCCCACAAAACCATTTATGGATTTACAAAGGCCTACGTGCTGACAGGAGATTCACGGGAAACCTCCCACTAACGTGACGTTTCCAGCTTCGCAAGCAGAGCGAGGTTGTGGGTAGAGTGACATCATCAATCTATAGGTCCTATGGTTGATAACGTCACGCCAGTTGGAAGGATTTCCAGTTATTATTTTCTGCCCTGGGCCTTTGTAAATCTATAGATGGTTGTGTTTTTTTTTTTTAGTAGAAATGACACGTTTATTTTTTCTAATTGCAGAGGGGTTGACTGTATTGTTCTTACTGTGAGAGAAGTTCCTTGAAGACTTTGTGATTGCTTCTACCGCCTTGTCATGAGATTGTATCTGTAGCAATGGGGTGTTTATAATTTGCGTTCAGTTCATGTCCAAGAAAGAATGTTATCTTTAATTAGTTCGTTTCTGTTACCACTTCTTTACGCTATAATTTCTAAATATTTTTTCTGAATAAACCATAGGTAAGCACTGTTGTTATAGTTCGTTCACAAATTCGTGCCCACAGAGTTGATCAATTATCTCGGAAACTGTTTGATGAATTTCTGTAATTATTTTTCATGAAATCTGATTTTTTTCACCGACCTTCAGATTTTATAACATTTAAGAACAAAGGTAGTCTGAATTTTACACAAATCATTTTTTGTTATAGAATTTTAGGAAAATATCAAACCGCGTGCTCTAAACATTAGATTTTACTGTAAATTATGTTAATTTTCTAACAATGCAAGCCAAAGGCGTATCCGTAGTACATTAAATAGTAATATAACCGACCCATTTTAGATTCCTTGCAAAAGTGCATGTACAATAATATAGTTACCTTTTGCATGGTGATGACTTTACACTTTAAACTTTTCATGGTTTAAAAAATCAAGTAGTCACTTCACAACAGCTTACAAATTATCACACATACAGGACAATTCATTAATAGTAAATATGTCAATATACGCCTCTGGACCAATTTAACAAGAAACCGGAAATGAAATTACCCAAAAAAAACCTCGCAGTGGCGTTGGTCTTACAAGTTAAGATTGCGAAACGGTGCTAAGATTGTGTGGTGTGCACGTGAAATTTGCCTTTTTAATTGGTGAGTTGATTACAACAAACGTGGGTAATGTAAAATCCTAAAATTTAGGACAAGCAAGAAAATAATATTTCTATATACATCAAATAAGCAAAAATCTTTCCTAAATGCATGACAGTAGAGCCAAAAATTAGACTGAAGGTCGGTGAAAAAATAAGATTTCACGAAAAAGAATTACAGAAATTCATCAAACAGTTTCAGAGATAATTAATAAACTCCGTGGGCACGAATTTCTGAACGAACTATAGTTTCTGCAACCGCACGCCCTCTTTTATATCGCAGTGATTCAAAGTTGATATTTATTTCAAAAGAGTTTGTTAATGTTGTTTTTTTATGGTACCGCTTATAAATCTCAAGCCATGGTTTTAAAAAAATGTATTAAACATTTGCAAAAGTTTCCTTTTGTCGGGGAGTTATTTTGAAACATCCTCAGCAAATGTAAGAAACAACTATCAGACAGAATAGTCGTACTAACGATCCGCTGCTAAACTTTGTTACTGTCTGTTCAACATCAAAGAACTTGTCAGAGAAGACCAAAATGTGATCCTTTAATTGAGAATAGAACCTCTCCTTGAAAAGAAAATAAAGCTCTTGTTTAATCCTTATAAGGGAGCCGCGATAGCTCAGTGGTTAGTGAACTGGACTACAAAGAACAAGAGATCGATGGCTTCCGGGTTCACCCAGCCTTATGTGGGTACCGGATTTTTTTCTGGGAAATTAAAGATGCACGGGCGTAATACCGACCACACTACCGTAAAACTTATGTGCCGAGGGTCTATACAAATTATGGTCACTAAAACCATATTCCGTATATGTCACATGGCGTGACGGAGTTCTTTGCATTAAAAAAAAAAATCCTAATAACAGTTAACAAGGATCTGGAAAAAAACTCACTACCTTTGATTGCCTCTACTTAGGGCAATGAAATAGTTCACCACCTTTGACTGCCTCTACTTAGGGCAATGAAATAGCTCACCATCTTTGACTGCCTCTACTTGGGTCAATGAAATAGCTCACCACCTTTGACTGCCTCTACTTAGGGCAATGAAATAGCTCACCACCTTTGACTGCCTCTACTTAGGACAATGAAATAGCTCACCACCTTTGACTGCCTCTACTTAGGACAATGAAATAGCTCACCACATTTGACTGCCTGTACATATGGCAATGAAATATCTCACTACATTTGATTGCATGTACTTAGGACAATGAAATAGCTCACCACATTTGACTGCCTCTACTTAGGACAATGAAATAGCTCACCACCTTTGACTGCCTCTACTTAGGACAATGAAATAGCTCACCACCTTTGACTGCCTCTACTTAGGACAATGAAATAGCTCACCACCTTTGACTGCCTCTACTTAGGGCAATGAAATAGCTCACCACCTTTGACTGCCTCTACTTAGGACAATGAAATAGCTCACCACATTTGACTGCCTATACCTAGGGCAATGAAATAGCTCACCACATTTGACTGCCTGTACATATGGCAATGAAATATCTCACTACATTTGATTGCATGTGCTTAGGACAATGAAATAGCTCACCACATTTGACTGCCTGAACTTAGGGCAATGAAATAGCTCACCACATTTGACTGCCTGAACTTAGGGCAATGAAATAGCTTACCACCTTTGACTGCCTCTACTTAAGGCAATGAAATAACTCATTACCTTTGACTGCCTCTACTTTGGGCAATGAAATAGGATTTACCTAGCATTATATACTGATGAAAGACATCAGGACGAATCATATTGCATCCACCCTATTCACAAGGATCTTTTCATTTCCTTTAACAAAATTCGATTTGGGATTTAATTGAATTCCGATTCAAAAAGGAATTACATATTTCTATCGACCATAAACGTTCATCTCTACATAATTATCGTATTTAGCACAACAAGAAATCTCTGTCTTGCTTACCTCCAATTGAGCCATACAAATCTTTGTCCTGCTCACCTCCAGTTGAGCCATACAAATCTCCGTCTTGCTTACCTCCAATTGAGCCATATAAATCTCTGTCCTGCTTACCTCCAATTGAGCCATATAAATCTCTGTCCTGCTTACCTCCAGTTGAGCCAAACTAATCTCTGTCCTGCTCACCTCCAGTTGAACCATACAAATCTCTGTCCTGCTTACCTCCAGTTGAGCCATATAAATATATGTCCTGCTTACCTCCAGTTGAGCCAAACTAATCTCTGTCCTGCTTACCTCCAGTTGAGCCATACAAATATCTGTCCTGCTTACCTCCAGTTGAGCCATATAAATATCTGTACTGCTTACCTCCAGTTGAACCATACAAATATATGTCCTGCTCACCTCCAGTTGAACCATACAAATCTCTGTCCTGCTTACCTCCAATTGAGCCATATAAATCTCTGTCCTGCATACCTCCAGTTGAGCCATACAAATATCTGTCCTGCTTACCTCCAGTTGAGCCATACAAATATCTGTCCTGCTTACCTCCAGTTGAGCCATACAAATCTCTGAAGTGTCTTTGAGGTTTCTATTTTTAGCAGTGGTATCTAAACTTTTGACACCAGTGACAACCTTTCCCCGATGATCAAATACCGGCGAATCCCTCATTGTTTGATAAACTCTTTTCATAAGTATATACAATGAATCATAACGATAGAATGAACACTATCCTACCCAAAAAAAACTCGTTTATGCACTAAAACATATTATCCTATGTGGGTGTTATCATTTTATGACCTCTAATCACTGAGTAAGCAGACGACAATATTCTAGGCTCAACGACCAAAGTTGAGCACTCCTGGAACCGCAACGTATAATTTGGGAACTTCGGACGTATGGTGTGCACTAGGAGCTCAAGCGTCACACCTTCCGAATGAGCTGAGAGCGATCACTTACTCATAAGTTACAGCATGCGGCAGTAATAGTGCACGAGAACTGACCAAGACACTACTCCATCTCCTTGTGGCAGCTCTTGGAGCCGGCAGCGAAGAGTAAGTGCAATCCATGCCAAACAATGTCTTGCTGAAGTTAAATATGTTGAGTGGAAAAGAGTAGACGTCGCAGTTTACTGACGACCACAACACAACGCTACTCTTAACGCTCACTTAACGCCATTTCAGAGAGAGGAGAAAACTAATAACAGTCGGGCGAAAAAAGCAAAAGAAGAAGTTTTAATCTTTGACTAAACCAACCATATGGAACCATGACTCCGGTCCAAAGTGGCGTATTGTTTTTCATCATTTTGCTAGGGACACGTGATCAGTGACATAATAAGCCGCTTGTGAATTAGCCATTGTTGTTGGGTAAAAAGTCTCGACTCTAAAATTGCTGGACTGGAAAACAACTAAAGAAATATTTTTAAAATTAATTAGATGGGTTTGAAAACATATACTTTAGGAAAATATTTCATATACCGTGGAATTGATTCAAAACTAGTGCATAAATAAGGGGAATGACAAAGCATCTAAAAAAATCATCTATAATCTTGGCCGTGTGATGTGGGAGAATATCAAAGCAAACCTTTAAATGAGAAAGTAAGAGAGGTCAATATAGACAAACATTAAAAAAAACTAAGGCAAGAAGCAACAACAACGGCATCAGATACCTTGGCTTGCCGAAATTGACAGACTCGTGCAGAAAACAGACGATTGGCGGGACGCAATGCGGGTCCTGTTCAATGACACTTTTTAGCAAAGACTGTCAGAGAGTCTAAAATGCCTTCCCTATGTGGCGTCGTCAGCCTGCAAGGAAAACAGACAGATCAAAATATAGCTACAATTGCGAGCCCTTCAAAGCACAAAGTTGCAAACTGTCGTGGTTGTCTCCTTGTTTATTTAATGGGGCACTAAAATAAATCTAACTGGCAGCCACATTTAGAGCCTACACTCTTTTTACACTAAATTCTTGGTCATCTAACATCCATTCTGTGACACATCTAACATTCATTCTGTGACACATCTAACATCCATTCTGTGACACATCTAACATCAATTCTGTGACACATCTAACATCCATTCTGTGACACATCTAACATTCATTCTGTGACACATCTAACATTCATTCTGTGACACATCTAACATCCATTCAGTGACACATCTAACATCCATTCTGTGACACATCTAACGTCCATTCTATGACACATCTAACATCCATTCTGTGACACATCTAACATCCATTCTGTGACACATCTAACATCCATTCTGTGACACATCTAACATCCATTCTCTGACACATCTAACATCCATTCTGTGAGACGAACATCATCTGCCGTCTTAATTATGCTGTAAACCCCATCCTCATCGAGCACAAAGAAGCACAGATCCATCTATATATACATATATTGACATGTCATCCTCATTGTTGTGACTTTTTTTTCAGTGGACGAATTAAAACACTGGATACCGTATGCAATAACAGCTTTGTTCAATCGCGTAGTTCCGGATCAGTGCTAATCTATTCTTCCTCTCTAACTGTACTCTTCACCTTTTACAATAAGTGAAGGCTGCATGCATTCTATTAATGTATGAGGTACATGCCCATTATTTTTCAATGATCTGCGGCTGATTTTATGGACAAATGTGGGCGTCGTCACATCAGACTGCACTCATCAGCATCATGATCATCATCATCATGTGCCATACCGGATGGCGTAGGCGATCATGTCCTTCCACAATCTTCTATCTACAGTACATCGTATCAGTTCTGTTATTGACTGTTTTCCATGCCATGACACCAATCTATCCAGTATTTTCTCCCTTTGTCGTCCGCGATCTCTCATTCCTTTTATTTTGCCAGTTGTAACCAAGTATTCTAACTTTCCTCTTCTCATGATGTGCCCGAAAATTATTTATTGTTTCTTTCTGATGTTTTTTAAGATTTCCTTTTTTGTGTTGGCCTCATTGATAATTTATTCATTGATCTTTTTAGCTGTCCAGGGAGCTTTCAACATTCTTCTGAGAAATCCCATCTCTGTGGCCCCTAATCGTCTTTTCATTTGTTTGTCTACTGTCCATGATTCGCTTTCACATGTCAGAATTGGTTCTATATAGCACCGATGAACTCACTTTCTCGTTTCTATTGGCATAGATTTGTTGCATAAAATAATTTTCATTTTCTGAAATGCTATTTTGGCCTGAGCTATTTTGCTTTTTATTTCTGTGGAGCATCGTCCATCTGATGTTATTATTTTGCTCAAGTATTTGACGCGTTGCACTTGTTTCCGATTTGTCCTGTTTTTTTTTAATGCTGCATGATGATGACGATTGTCTCTTCGATATAACCATTACTTCTGTTTTCTTACTATTCAGACTGAGACCTTTTTTATTGCTTTCTTTCACTATTATGTCTATCAGTTCTTGTAGTTCGTTTTCTGTCTCTGCTATTAAGTCTGTGTCATCCGCATATCGCAAATTATTTATGTTGTGACCGTTGACTTTAATTCCTTTTTTGTCTACTATTGATCTTATAATACGTTCGGTGTTAAAGGGAAAACTAATCCGGCGACAGAACACAGCCTTATCTGACTCCTTTTTTATATATTGGAATTGTCCTGTCTGGTTGCTAATTCGTATAGCTACTGTTTGTTGCCAGTATATGTTTTCTTTTTCTATGATTCGCTGATCCTTGCCATCAATGTTTAATTTCTCCAGCATATATATTATTTCCACAGACCGCACTAATCTAGTAAAAAAAAATATCTGACTTCTAACCCCACTGACAGAGATAAACACACGCCATGTCAGTATTAACAAAATTACCCCATCTACGAATAAAACACTGACCCTTTTGGTCAGTAGTGAGTGAGCTTTAATATTTAAAAAAAACATATAGACTGATTGACGAAGTGGTTCATGGAAAAGGTAGCTATTGTTTGGCTACCAGTTACAGCTGGTTTTCCAACTGAAGCGTCATCTTGGCTCAAGCAATCTCTCATCATCATCATCATTGAGTGCCGTCTCCGCAACGAAGGTTGGCTACCATGGAGCGCCATTTTGCTCTATCTCTTGCTTTGATGGTGCAGGTTGTCATCGGTTGATTTGTCCATCTTTTGATGTTACTCGTCCATGTTAATCTTGGTCTGCCTCTGCCTCTTTTACCTTGTATTTTCCCATCCAGGATCACTTTCAGTAGGCTGTTGTGTCTTTTAACATGGCCTAAGAATCGCATTTGTCTTGTTCTAATTGTGTTCAGAAGTTCTCTTTTCATTTTTAGTTGTTTTAAGACTTTGTCATTTGTTTTCTTTTCCTTCCATCCAATTCTACCTATTCTTCTATATATCCACATTTCAAAGGCTTCAATTCTCTGTTCTGTTTTCTTGTCTAATGTCCATGTTTCAGCACCATATAGGAATATTGAGAAGATGTAACATTTTGCTATTCTTAGTTTTAGTTCTGGTGTTATTTGTTTTGATGTTAGTATGTCCTTCATGACATTAAAATTACTTTTTGCCATTCCTATTCTTTTGTTTATTTCAGTTGTACATTTTCCATCACTGGTTATAGTATGTCCAAGGTAGTTATAGTTCTGAACTGTCTCAAGGTCTATTCCTTCAATTTTGATATCCACTTGTGGGTTTTGAGTATTTTCTTTGTTTATGATCATAGTTTTAGTCTTTTTGATATTCATATCTAGTCCATATTTTTTGCTTGTCGTGTTTATTTCATTAAGTAATTGTTGTAGGTCTTTAGGATTTTCTGCTAGTAGTACAGTATCGTCAGCATATCTTAGGTTATTGATTATCTTTCCATTAATTTGTAGGCCTGGCATCTCTATGATGTTTTTAAAGATTTGCTCAGTGTATAGATTGAACAAGCTTGGTGATAGGATGCATCCTTGTCTTACTCCTCTTTTTATATCAATGGGTGTAGAGAACTCTTTGTTATATTTTATTATTGCTGTTTGCTCCCAGTATAGATTGCATATTAGTCGTATATCCATGTCATCTAGATGTATCTCTTTTAGGCATTCTATAAGTTGTTTGTGGTGTACTCTATCAAAAGCTTTGGTGTAGTCTATGAAGCAGGCATATATTGGTTTGTTTACTTCTGTGTATTTTTCGATTAATGTTCTCATGCAGAATATGGCTTCTTTTGTCCCGCTATTTTCCTAAATCCAAATTGCTGCTCATCTAATTCAGTATTGATTTTATTCTGAATCCTTCCTTGTATAACTTTTAGCAAGATTTTTGTAACATGGCTCATTAGGCTTATTGTTCTAAAGTCACTGCATTCAACTGCACCATTCTTTTTAGGCAATGCAATGAAAGTTGATGTTTTTAGTTCATTTGGTATGTATCCTGTGTGGTATATGTCGTTGCATATGTCTGTAATCACTTCAATGCCAAAATCTTCAAGTGCCTGTATCATCTCTATCTATATGCTTTCAGGTCCTGCTGCTTTTCCCCTTTTCATTGTTTTTATAGCTTTTTCCACCTCAGATTTTAAGATTGTATAGCCTGATGTACATTTTATAACTGGTTTCTTGTCCCTTTGATCATGAAATAGTTCTGTTATATATTCCTGCCATCTATCTATGATATCCTTATTGTCTGTTAGCATTTTTCCTTTTTTGTCTGCAATGCATCCACCTTCTGTGGCTTTTTTATTTTTATTAGTCATTCTCTTTATTTCTGTGTGCATTCCTCTTAGGTCTTGTTTGCTTTCCATAGTTTCTATTTCTCTACATTTTTGGCTGAGCCAGTCTTCTTTTGCCTTTTTGCACATTTTGCGTATCTCATTATCTATTTTATTGTATTGGGCAGTGTTCTTCGCTTGTCTCCTTTCTTCCATTTAAGCAATCTCTAAAACGGGTATTAAAGATGACTTTTTCTCCTAGGAAAACTTCTTAACGTGGCGCAGTAGTGACCGCGAGATTTATATGTACGGCAGTGGTGACGGAAATATGTGGACACATATTCCACATACGCCTGGAGAATGTTTTTTAAACCCTATATTACGATATATATCTTTGGCTGACGTATTTACGATACCGTTGTAAAAATTAGTATCCCTTAATTGTAACATTAGGAGTTCTAAAAATAGTGTTTTCTTTCAACTTTAGCACCCACAGCTGTGTGTTCACACTAGGCAGGACACGGGGAACTCGGATTTACTGTCTCAGTTTGCTTAATCACCTGAATATGACCACAGGGGTCGGACGTGTTACAGTGTCTATTGGAACGGACGAGGTAAGTTCGTTAGTATTCATAGACTTCATAGCGTTATTCGCTGCGTTTCTCATTTACAAGAGGCTCTTTAATGTCGGTCGACGACAAAGAAAATTGCCTTAGTCACAACTAAAAATAGGAAAAGAAAATCTATCAATTTCTTGAAAATGTGTACATTTTTTCCCATTATACGTGATCGTATCACATGAAATTAAAAAAAAAATCTAACACCAATGAAAACAAATCCATCACTCAGGTGTGCCAGAGTAGAATATATACGTTTATTATATAGAGCTTGACTGGGCCACACTATGTTTATAAGACAAGCTTCACATCGATCACAGCACATAGTTTGAACAATGTCTTGAGGCAGTCAACCATCATATACAATGAAAATCATGTTCCTTCAAGTTTATTAATCATAAAATTGACACATGATTTAGTGTAGTACTTAAAATTATAACATCAATGTTCTTGAATTTAGATAAATTCATGAGGCTATCGCCGATGGATATTGATTCATCTCTGTATCTATTGTCTGTGACATGTAACATTCACAACTGTTTTACATTACACCATATTTTATTTAATCTACTTGTTATTGTTCTCTGGTCAAACAACTTTTGAATTTCACTTTAAAACATTTCACAACTAAATTATGTTAGTACTGACTGACTGATCTCTCATCATCAAGTACCGGGTCTGCTGGCGTAGGTGATCATGTCTCTCCACAACTTTCGATCTGGACAGTTATTTATCATTTCTGTTGTTGACCTTCTGGCAAGCCACTCTCTGAAGTTGTTTGGTATTTTTTCTCTTTGTTTCCCTCTATCTCTTCGACTCTCAATTTTTCCAGTTGTTACAATATATTCCAGCTGTTCTCTTCTCATTACATGGCCAAAAAATGATGATTCTTTCTTCCTAATATTGGAAATTAGCTCTCTTTTTGCTTTGACCTCTTTCAGAACATTTTCATTACTCTGTTTAGCTGTCCATGGTATTCATGATCTCTAATCTATTATTGAACTTGTTCCCAGTCTCGATAATCCAAACTCTAAGTGTTCTCTACCTCAGTGTTTCTGGTGGTTGCTCTGTTCTGATTTATTCTATCTGCTTGATTCTCTGAGTCTAAAAATTCGATTGCTCTATCTGACTCTCTAACCTATGAGCAATCCACTAACTGCTCCTAACGTGTGTGCGTGAGATTAAGTACAATAGACTCATTTGCATAAACTCTTCGATCAGTCTCTGTGCAGCAATACGCAGCCAATAACTTATCGCAAGGTTTCTATTTGACCTATGTGTCAAAATTGCCAAAATAAAGCGCAATCTTGACACCTATTTAACTTTTAGTCTAAAAAACAACGTTATCTCTCTTATAAACTTGACCTGCCCCCAGCTGTTTGTCAGCCTAATTTCTCACCATGCTGACGGATCAAACCATGTTTATTTATCCACACCTTTTACAATAACAACTGGAAAAATTTCCATTCGCAAAACTTGCTATTTTATTATGTGTATGTGTTCGTATATGTTTACAATTCAGTTACTGTTATACTTATTGAGAAAGATTAACGATCAATCTATCCCACTCTATATACGGTTACACAGAGGTCATATATATATATATATATATATATATATATACAGAGAGAGAGAGAGAGAGAGAGAGAGAGAGAAATAATATCATAGGTGATTACATATATAATGCAAAAGGTAACCACATATATAATGTCACAAGAAACTATATATATAATGTCACAGAAGATTTGCATATATAATTTCATTAAAAACTATAAATACATATATAATGGCATATATATATATATATATATATAATTAATTATATATATATATATATATATATATATATATATATAGAGAGAGAGAGAGAGAGAGAGAGAGAAAGAGAGAGAAAAAATAAAATTAAATGTATAATACAATAGGGAACCACATATATAACGTTATAAGAGACTACATATATAATGTCATAGTAGATTACATATATAATGTCATGGGAGAATTCACAAATAATGCCACAAAGAACTACATTTAATGTCACAGGGGATTACATATGTAATGTCATAGAAGACTTCACATATAATGTCACAAAGAAGTACATATTAATGTCATAAAACTATATATGTATGTCATAGGGAAATACATATATTTAAGCCACAAAGAACTACATAGTAATGTCATAGAACTATATATGTGTGTTATAGGGAAATGCATATATATATATTGTCACCGGATACTACATATATAATTCCATAGGGGACTACGCATGTACTGTAATAGGGGATTAAATATATGATGCCACAAGGAACTACACTTATATAATATCATAGAAATATATATATATAAATATATATATATATATGATAGGGAAATACATGTATAATGTTATAGGAACTACATATATAGTGTCATTATATACTACATATATAATATCATAGGAGATCACATATATAATGTAATAGGGACCTACAAATATAATGTTTTAGAGGACTATATATGTAATGTCAGGGGGCTTCTGTGGCTTAGTTGGGAAAACCACCCAACTGGGCTATCGACGTCCGGACAACCAGCGTTCGATTTCCGCTGGAAGCAGTGTGAATTGTACTCGTGGTTAGAAAAAAACCATGACCTCCGCGGTCGACCCAGCCACTGGCAGAAATGGGTACCAGAGTAATACTCTTGGAAGGAGAGGAATGCCACCTCGCATCGTGAGAATTCATGCTTGAGGAGACACTATCCAGAAGTCTCCGAACACTTCTGGATAGGCGGCCGAGCACATATGGGTGACAACTCGCGTGATAAGATGCCGATACAACTCTCGTACGTTACCTTTATTTGTTAATACATAGGATACTATATATTATATATATATATACATAATGTCATTGGAGACTACATATATAATTCATAAGAGACTTTTTCTTCTTCTCTTCTAACTTTTTAGCTCCCTGTGGAGCATAGTTCTTCAACAAACACTTTCCAAGTCGTTCTGTTTTTTGCCATTCTTTTAAGATCATTCCATGTCTTACCCATCATCTTCATCTCTGCTTCTATCTGTCTTCTCCAAGAATTCCTTGGTCTTCCTCTTTGTCTTTTCCCCTGAGGATTCCAGAAAAAGGCCTGTTGTGTAATACTCTCAGTTGGCTTCCGTCGTGTGTGTCCTATCCAGCGCTATCGTCTTCGCTGTATCTTTTTATCCACTGGTATTTGAATTGGTACATTTTCATAATTCTATGTTAGTGATTTTGTCCTGCCATTTCCATCCTTTTATTATGCGTAAGCATCCATTAATGAAAGTCTGTATCTTCGTGATTGCCAATTTTGTTGTTCTCCATGTTTCACAGCCAAATAATAGGACCGCCTTAACATTTGAGTTGAAAATTTTTATTTTTGTATTTAACCTAATTTCTTTGGATTTCCATATGTTTCCCAGTGCAATGAAAGCTCCTCTTGCTTTTGATATCCTTATTTTGGTATCATTTTCTGTTCCTCCCTCTTTATCTATATTACTACCCAGATATATGTAAGATTGTACATCTAATAGAGGTATTTCTCCTAGTTTTTTTTTGTTATTTCCAACTGTATTAATTCTCATAATGTTGGTATAATCTCTATTAATCTTCAGTCCTAGCTGTTGTGATCTCTCATCAAGTATGCTCATTTTATCCTGCATCTGTTGATGGCTGTGTGATTGGAGAGCTATGTCATAAGCCAAAGTCTAAATCATCAAGTTGTTTGGTCAGTGACCACTGGATTCCATTTCTGTTGTTTTGAGTTATTTTCATAATCCAGTCTATGGCCAGTAGAAAGAGAAATGGAGACAGAAGGCATCCCTGCCTTACTCCTGTTCTTATTTCAAATGCTTCTGTAAGCTGTCCTTCATACACCACACTACATTTCGTTCCTTCATACATGGTTTTTATCAAGTTAATAAACTTTATGGGGATTCCGTAATGACTCAACAACTTCCAAAGCATTCTTCTGTCTAAACTATCAAATGCCTTTTCGTAATCTATGAATCCAATATAAAGTGGGGATTTTAGTTCTAAACTTTGTTCAACTATTATACGTAGAGTAGTTATTTGATCAGCACATGATCTGTTCTTCCTAAAACCTGCTTGTTCATCTCTCAAATGTTTCTCTATGGCCTCTTTTAGTCTCTCCAGAATGATTCTGCTTAATATTTTTCCTGGCACTGATAGTAGCATAATTCCCCTATAATTTGTGCACTCTTGTAAACTTCCTTTCTTTGGTAGTTTGATCATGTAACCTTCTCTCCAGTCTTTAGGTATTTCTTCCCTCTCCCTAATTTTATCTAATAGATTATGTAGCATCTTGGTAGAGGTGTTAATATCTGCTTTGATGGTTCCGAATTTCATCTGGTCCTGTGGCGTTACCATTTTTTAATAGTTTGATGGCTTTCATTATTTCTTCTTTGCTTGGTTTTCCACAGTTAACGTGTAACTCTTCTTCTGCTGGTAGTATATCTGGAGGATTATTTGAGCCGGGTCTGTTCAAAAGTTCTTCAAAATGCTCTTTCCTTCTCTCTATTTGTTCCCTTATATTACTAAGCAGATTTCCTTCCTTATCTTTAATAAAGGCATTGATCTGTTTGTATTTTCCACTTAATTTCTTTGTGCTGTTGTACAGTTCTTTCATATTCCCTTTATTTGCTGCTTCTTCTGCCTCTTTAGCTAGTTCATCTATATATTTCCTCTTATCCCTTTTAATGCATCTTCTCACTTCTTTGTTCACCTCTGTGTAAGCTTCCTGTGTCTTGGCTTTATTACTTCTCGTTTTGCTTTTATTTATGTCTGCTTTCTTGTTCTTTCTTTCTTTAATTTTGTCCAGGGTCTCTGCTGTCGTCCATGCCTTATTCTGGCGTTCTCTTTCCCTAGTGTTTCTTCGCATGTCTCTTTCCATATATTTTTTACCTGTTTCCAATGATCTTCTATATTTATTGTATTTTCTAGTTGTTGGAGGACTTGGTATTTGTTTGATATTGTGACTGCGAATTTATCTGTAATTCCTTGTTCTTTAAGAAACCCTACATTGAAATACTTTCTACCCTTCTTCGTTGTAGTATACCTTTTAGTTTAATTTTAAGTTTGGCTATCAGAAGATGATGATCAGAAGCTACATCTGCCCCTCTATATACATTTACATCTTTTAAGGATGACTTAAACTTATTATTAATACATATGTGATCAATTTGATTTTCCGTTCTATGATCTGGTGACACCCATGTAGCTTTGTGTATTCTTTTATGTTGGAATATTGTTCCTCCTAGGCTCACTTGATTAAGGGCGCAGAAATTCACAAATATCTCTCCGTTCTCGTTTATATCTCCAAGTCCATGTTTTCCTATAATCTCTTCGAAGCCTCTGTTGTCTGATCCTACTTTAGCATTTAGGTCTCCCATCAAGATTCTGATATCCTTGGCTCGTCTTGCATCCATCTGACATTGTAGCTGTTTATAGAAATCATCTTTAACTAAATCATCCTTATCGTTGGTTGGTGCTATATGGCCCTTTTCGTCTTGTCAGACGGTCTAGTGGAGGCTATTGCGTATTTTTTTGAGGTATTGTTTTTGCCGAACAGCTTCTCTCGTGGCTAATTCTACCAATGTTTGACAAACACACGCGGTCACATAATGAACAGGTCAGGCTCGCTGGTCCACAGGGTTCACCATCCTTTTTCGTGAGTCTCTTCTCTTCTAAGTCCTGTCTTAGAACAGTCTCAAATGTTGTTATACCGTTCCTTATACGTGCTCTCCATGATGTGCGATCACTTGCCAGATGTTGCCAGTCGTTTTCACAGATGGAGAAGTCTTTCAGAAATGATTTGCAGATATCTCTATATCGTAGTTTAGGTCTGCCGATTTGTCGTTTTCCGTGTTTTAGCTCGCCATATAGTATTTGCCTAGGAATGCGTTTTTCTTCCATCCGTTGGACATGCCCCAGCCATCTTAGCCTTCGACTTCTGAGCATCGACATGATTGTTAGGGTCTTAGCACGTTGCAGGACAGTTAAGTTGGTTATTTTGTCCTGCCATTTGATGTGCATTATTTTGCGGAGACATCGCATGTGGAAGACATTTAGTCTTTTTTCCTGGTTTGAGTATGTTGTCCAGGTTTCGGATCCATATAGTAGTGTGCTAAGCACACAAGTTTGATATATTAAGAGTTTAGTCTTTTGAGTTAGTTTCGTGTTGTTCCATGCCCTTTTTGTGAGTTTGCCGAAGGTCGTAGCTGCCTTACCAATTCGACAGTTTATTTCTTCATCAAGAGAGATGGTTTGCGTAACTGTGGATCCAAGATATGTAAATTTCTGTACTGATTCTAGTGGGCAGTCTTTTAGAGTAATAGATATAGGTTTGAAGTCACCTTGATTTAGTATTACTGTCTTCTGAACATTAATAATGGTTGGTGCATAGCATTGGATAATGTGTACTTTTATTTTGTTTTTTGGTTGTTTTAAACGTTGCTCTCATTAGTCTTGGCCCTACTGCTTCCCATTCTATTAGTGTCTTCTGTGCATTCCTTGATAACATTATAGCTACCCCTGCACTATGTTGTGCTCCAGGTTCCTGGTGTCCTGATGATAAAATCATCTCTCCTGTATTTAGTTTTATTCTTTCCGTTCCTAGCCATCTTGTTTCACACATTCCCAGAATATCTATCTTGTAGTTTGTCATTTCTGCTGCTACCTGTGCAGCTTTTCCTTGTTCGTTTAGAGTACGAACATTCCAGGTGCCAATTCTGGAGGATTTCCTGGTAGACAAAGGGTGAGTCGGCAACCCGGACTCCTTACGGCTTTCTCCGGCTTGCGTCATATGTCTCTTAGACAGAGAGCCCTTCTCTTTCCTGGATGGCGGATTTACTTTTTCTCTCTTTGCTTTTCTATGTTTGTGAAGTTTCTTCGGCTTATTTTTTTTTATAGGAGACTACATATATAATATAATAGGAGACTATATATATGATAACATAGGAGACTATATATATAATATAATAGGAGACTATATATATGATAACATAGGAGACTATATATATGATAACATAGGAGACTACATGTAAAATGTTAACGGAGACTACATATATAAGGTTGTAGTCGTCTACATATATATATATATATAATATAAAATATATAAAATGTTATAGGAGACTACATAATAATGCCATCGTACTAGAGCACAGTATTTTAAGCTGAGGAGGTCAATGCTCTTCCAGTACTTTCCCCCAACTCAATGAGCCAGGTGGCAACACCTATTTACAGCTTGACAACTAGAAAGATAGCTAAGTTGCTTCGAAATCTCGTTTACAATTTCGTAAAAGCAGCGCTTTACCACTGCGCTACCGATTCTCACGAAGCATTTTCTGCAGGCCGTAAATATGCGCAATCAGTTTCTCAGCAGCGACTTAAATTACAACTGGAAAAGCAACTTTGACGGAAATTATTCTGACAAACTGCATGCTGGGAATTGTCGAAATGTGAAAATAGTATTTAAGACTAAGTATTGCGTGAGGACCACTCGAGTGGGGAAACTCATTGCATAAACGAGTGCCAGTTTACATTCAGAAATAGCTAGCTGTCTGAATTCAAGAACAGAACAGTTCATTTTGTGATTAAACCAGGCATGCGATCCAGCAGTGGATCAGAAAAGTGATAGGTCGTTTTCTTTTAAGCCCATTCATTTTATTGACTTCTTTTGAATAATTTATTTAAATGCACCATCACTCACATTTCAAATAATGGAAACAGCATAAGTTTAAGCCAACTATCGTTAATATTCTATTTTTCTTTTTCAACGTTTTTACTATCTTTCATCACATTCACTGATTGTAAAGTGCTAGTGGTTATATTGATATCACTTAGTGGTGAGTCTAGAGCTAATAGCCTCATCTATGATCGGAATGCTCAATCGTATATAGGATATGTGTGATCAGAGTCAAAATAGCATATTTGACTTAAAGACACTCGTTCACTCACAAATGTCTGAAAGCCGCACAATTTCAGTAAAGCTGCTGTTAAGTTGCCATCCGTTATGCAATTACGCTCGCTATGCGAGTGGTAGCTAAGTGGGTGCAGGAAATAGATATTTGATTCATTTTTTGCGTGCTTGCCCTAAGAAGGAAAGTCTGCCGTAGTTATAATTAAATGATGAGATATCAGAGGTGCCACTTTATGCACTTAGTGCAGCAGATCGTTATGCTTAGATGAACTGCAGTTCTTTTCTGCATTGTCTTAGTCTTCATTGTGCTTTATTTTAACTATTAAAAAAATGAGTTCTTATCTCTAGTATTGTCAAGGCTGGTCGACTAAAATATTTTTTTTTTACAATTATCTTTGCTATACAATATACATATAATATTAAAAAAAACCGTATCTATGCTATATGCTACAGAATATACATACAATATAAAAAAACCTTATCTATTCTATATGCTAAAGAATATACATATAATATAAAAAAACCTTATCTGTGCTATATGCTAAAGAATATAAATATAAAAATAAAATCACCATCTTAGCTATTCAATGTGCATACACTATTTAAATATATATATATATATATATATATATATATATATATATATATATATATATATATATAGCTGTACAATATACATACAAAAACGTAATAAAAAAATATCTTTTATACACAATTTATACAAAATTTAAAAAAAACACATAAAGTCCGTGGATCATCATCATCATCAGGTCACATGTCCCTTTAGGAACGTTTCATTCGCTCATTCATTACCACAGTTTCATTTACCATAGCCCGTCTGAAATATACTCTGTCTCTAGCCGGATCTCCCACAGAACGTTTCATTTACCATAGCCCGTCTGAAATAATCTCTGTCTCTAGCCGGATCTCCCATGGAACGTTTCATTTACCAAAGCCCGTCTGAAATAATCTCTGTCTCTAGCCGGATCTCCCACAGAACGTTTCATTTCATTTACCATAGCCCGTCTGAAATAATCTGTCTCTAGCCGGATCTCCCACAGAACGTTTCATTTCATTTACCAAAGCCCGTCTGAAATAATCTCTGTCTCTAGCCGGATCTCCCACAGAACGTTTCATTTCATTTACCAAAGCCCGTCTGAAATAATCACTGTCTCTAGCCGGATCTCCCATGGAACGTTTCATTACCACAGACTGTCTGAAAGAATCTCTGTTTCTAGCCGGATCTTCGATGGAACGTTTCATTTACCACAGACTGTCTGAAAGAATCTCTGTTTCTAGCCGGATCTTCGATGGAACGTTTCATTTACCACAGACTGTCTGAAAGAATCTCTGTTTCTAGCCGGATCTCCCATGGAACGTTTCATTTACCACAGACTGTCTGAAAGAATCTCTGTCTCTAGCCGGATCTTCCATGGAACGTTTTATTTACCACAGACTGTCTGAAAGAATCTCTGTCTCTAGCCGGATCTTCCATGGAACGTTTTATTTACCACAGACTGTCTGAAAGAATCTCTGTTTCTAGCCAGAATTTTTCGCTTCTTCTATTGTCATGTTCAATGTCTCCTTCATGTCTTTAAACAAACTTCTTCTCGGTTTGCCTCTGATGCGGCGCCCAGGAACCGTGCCTTACATTATTGGTCTTTCCAGCCCGTCGTGTTTTTTGACGTGGCCAGGGTATTTTAATTTCCTGTGTAGAATGGTGTTTATAAACCAATTCTTTTTAATGTTTAAATATTTTTTAGTATGTCTTTTTTACTCTATTCATTAATGTCCATGCTGTTCAATCAAAATGTTTGTAAATTATCTTTGCTGTACAATATATCAGCACATATATAAACACTCTCTAGGTTATTATCATCATCAAGTGTTATACGATATACCAGCACATATATAAACACTCTCTTGGCTATTATCATCATTAAGTGTTATACAATATACCAGCACATATATAAACACTCTCTTGGCTGTTATCATCATCAAGCGTTATACAATATACCAGCACATATATAAACACTCTCTTGGCTATTATCATCATTAAGTGTTATACAATATACCAGCACATATATAAACACTCTCTTGGTTATTATCATCATCAAGTGTTATACGATATACCAGCACATATATAAACACTCTCTGGCTGTTATCATCATCAAGCGTTATACAATATACCAGCACATATATAAACACTCTCTTGGCTATTATCATCATTAAGTGTTATACAATATACCAGCACATATATAAACACTCTCTTGACTATTATCATCATTAAGTGTTATACGATATACCAGCACATATATAAACACTCTCTTGGTTATTATCATCATCAAGTGTTATACGATATACCAGCACATATATAAACACTCTCTTGACTATTATCATCATTAAGTGTTATACGATATACCAACACATATATAAACACTCCCTTGGCTATTATCATCATTAAGTGTTATACAATATACCAACACATATATAAACACTCTCTTGGCTATTATCATCATCAAGTGTTATACAATATACCAACACATATATAAACACTCTCTTGGCAATATCATCATCAAGTGTTATACAATATACCAGCACATATATAAACACTCTCTTGGCTATTATCATCATTAAGTGTTATACAATATACCAACACATATATAAACACTCTCTTGGCTATTATCATCATTAAGTGTTATACAATATACCAACACATATATAAACACTCTCTTGGCTATTATCGTCATTAAGTGTCATGCCTGCTGGTGTAAGTGATCATGTCTCTCCACAACTTTCGATGTCGACAGTTTATTATCATTTCTGTTGTTGATCTTCTACTAAACCATTCTCTTAAGCCGTCTAGTATTTTTTTTCTCTTTGCTTCCCTCTCTCTCTTCCTCCCTCAATTTTCCCAGTTGATAAAATATATTTCAGCTGTTAACTTCTCGTTATATGGGCCAAAAATGTTGATTATTTCTTCCTTATGAGGGTTATTAGCTCTCTTTTGCTCTGGCCTCTTTCAGAATGTTTTTATTACTCTTCTTAACTGTCCACGGTATTCTCAACATTCTTCTGTAAAACCAGAATTTTTACAGCCTCCAGTCATTTTCTTGTCTGTTGTCCTATTATCCATGATTAACATCCATATGTTAAGACTTCTGTCGGCTCATATGCACACAAAGAGTTTTATTGTCGGAAATGAAAGCATAAACTAAGTCCTTATTTATTTGGTTTAACAATATTTTTATCAGTTAAAATCTGTTAATGAGTCAAAAAAAGTGTGACCAGTCAGTGACATCGTCTGAATCGAGGCAAGCTTGCGAAAAGTGGAGATAACAGATTTCTAAATGAAGGCAACTCAACACATAGAATGAATGTTCTAGTTTCATTCACTTCTTGTGACATTTCTACAGTTGTCATGACCAAAGTTCAATATACCGGTTTACTGGCCTCGTCAGCGATTACAGTTGTTACTTTTGTCGAGTTTCCTTGATGATGTCTTCACATCTTACTACTGGGTCTGCCTCGGCATCTGCCTCCAGTCTTCTGTTCATATCTTGAATGGCGTATAATGAATTATTGAAATTTTAATTAACATATGGATGTGAATCTATATGTTGAAAACCACCGTCGTAACACACCGAGTCTTTAGAAATGTGGTTTTACAAAAGAATGTTGAGAATACCATGGACAGCTAAGAAGAGTAATGAAAACGTTCTGAAAGAGGCCAAAGCAAAAAGATAGCTAATTTCCAATATTATGAAGAAACAATCATAATTTTTTTGTCCATGTAATGAGAAGAGAACAACTAGAATATATTGTAACAACTGGGAAAATTGAGAGACGAAGTGATAGATGAAGCAAAGAGAAAAGATACCAGACAGCTTAAGAGAATGGCTTGGCAGAAGGTCAACAACAGAAAGGATAAATAACTGTCGAGATAGAAAATTGTGGAGAGACGTGATCACCTACGCCAGCAGGCCCGGTACTTGATGATGATGATAATGAATTACACAGACAATCTCTTCAGGCGGACAAACCATTTATTGTATCTGTATTTAGTTCAAGATCTGTACTGTAATAATGAGAGAACAACAAAGCCATAATAATGTTAAACATTTGGAAAGTGAAAATGGCATATTAAACACACCATGTATGACTTATTAGAGCAACTAGTAATCCTTATCAAGAAGAAAGTAACTCAAAATTATCAAATTACAAATCGGTCATTGTCATTGCAAATTAATTAACGGCTACATGAATGCTGGACGATCCGGTACACTGTAAGAATCACTGGTTAACGAGGCTGAGTAGATCAATAAATTAATTGATCTCCAGTCTCAATGACAACTTAAATATCAAGTTAGGAGTGGCACATATAGCAGTCAGTGATGTTATATCTCAAACAAATGAAGAAGTACAGTGAAGATGATACATATTTCGATGAATGGGAAAGTCGTGGGGAGAAGAAAATGCCATTGGTGAAAGAACTGGAGCTTCATAAGCTTTGACTTCACAATTAAATATGGCTTCAATAACAGTTTGACTCGCTCCAGCTTTTTTTAGCTGATATCAGGCTTATGGAGTTGGAGAAGATAAATAACATGGATAAAGAGCACTGGCCCCTTCACATCCAGATGATGTGTGTTATATATGTTTTTATATATATCTTTGTGTGTGCATGTCTGTGTTTGTCACATCTCATATCCTTGTGTGCGCATGGCTATGTTAGTCCCATCTCATATCTTTGTATGTGCATATCTATGTTAGTCATATCTCTTATCTTTGTGTGCATGTCTATCTAAGGCATGTGTCATATCTTTGTGTGTGCATGTCAATGTCAGTTATATCTCATATCTTTATGTGCATGTTTATGTTAGTCATGTGTCATATATTTTGATATGTGTCAGTGTTAGTCATGCCTCGTATCGCTGTGTGCATGTCTGTGTTAGTCACATCTCACATCTTTGTGCGTGTATGTCTGTGTTAGTCACATCTCATATCTTTGTGTGTGCATGTCTGTGTTAGTCACATCTCACATCTTTGTGCGTGTGTGTCTGTGTTAGTCACATCTCACATCTTGTGTGTGCATGTCTGTGTTAGTCACATCTCACATCTTTGTGCGTGTATGTCTGTGTTAGTCACATCTCATATCTTTGTGTGTGCATGTCTGTGTTAGTCACATCTCACATCTTTGTGCGTGTGTGTCTGTGTTAGTCACATCTCACATCTTTGTGTGTGCATGTCTGTGTTAGTCACCTCTAGTGACTCGGGCAGATGGTGCTCGTGAACCTGGGAGGGCCGACCATCTAAGGGCAGAATCCCCCTACAGAAAAGACAATCTGCTGCCTTGCAGGAAGACTGGGGACAATCAAAGGCTAGGGAAAGCAAACCCGAATAAAATGCTGGCTGAAATCGGATGCACTGGGCCACTTGCGCAGAACACAGTGTAACGTATTAACGGGTGTTCAGTCAGAGTGGATCTGACAGACTCTAATTGTGATGTTCTGTCTGTGGGGGCGATCAACACACTTAGCCTGACAGCTGACTTCATGTGAGAGTCTGGAATCCTTACTCTGATTGAGTCCTGAACGCAGAGAGAGAGAGAGAGAGAGAGAGAGAGAGAGAGAGAGAGAGAGAGAGAGAGAGAGATATGTCTATATGTGATGTTTCATATGTTGGACATGTGATGAGAAGAGGTAATAACCGAATAGCAAAGCAAGCCCCCATATGGGAAACAACAGGTAGGAGAAAAAGAGGAAGACCCAGGGAGACACTGAGAAGAACATTGATGAGAGAGGCAAGAGCAGCAGGATTCGGCTCCCTCAATGAGATAAAGCTGCTTGCACAGAACAGAGATAGATGGCGAGATTTGATAAAATATCTTTAAAAGAAAACTGCTAGAACAAAAATTCAGATAGGAGAAGGTGTATCTTGGTCTACGCCCTATGGCCGGCTACGGCTCGAAAGGTCAATAGATAGATAGATATGTGATATTTACTACTTCATTCCCGTACCAAATTGTCATGTCACAAGAACACCCTTATAGAACGATAAGAGTCATTGTAAAAGTTAAGGTATCAACTGAATGTACCAGTTACAGATTTCACGTGTTTCCTGTCCGCTCCTCAGTATCCCATAGACAACTCAACATATCAACTTCAGAGATACAACTGTTGCACCAAGCACTTCATCAGCAGAGCCAGATCTATTGAATGTTAATCTGACATAATTACTTTCATTGTAAGAAGCCAGATCTATTGAATGTTAATCTGACATTTGCGTGGCCTACTCATGATTTGCTTCTTTTTAGCCTGTCACCTTTGCCTGTGTTTAGCTCTAGGTGCAATGGATGCTCTTTGTTTGTATTTACCTTCAGGTATGCTCGTGCCCTCCGGACCGTGATCCTGTCATTCATGGTTGGAAAATCAAGAATATACGTCACTGCTACACAGGAAGTGTCTCTTGTACACCCCAAGATAATGCGCATCGATTTATTTTGTAATTTTTCTAATGTGTCGATCTGTGTTGATCAGACAGTAACGATTGCTAGGACATACTCAATTGGGGCGAGGAACAGTACCTGAAACGGAAAGGTAAATAGCCTCTGTCAAATATTGGTATATGTTATGGCCTTCATGGCGGCTAATCCTTCCGCACTTTTGTTGTCACATGATCGACTTCATCCATAAAACACAGTCTTTGATCAAATTTAATTCTTAGGTATGTCATTAACCTTTCCCTGGTCACATCGTCAGTCCCCATTCGTATAACCGGTGTTTTTTGTGTAAACTTTATTATTGTTAGGGACAACCACGCCACTGAAGCTTAATTAAAGATTAACCAAGGCATCTGATCCTACAACAGAAATAGGTGCGATCGAGTTCTTTTTGTAGTGCAGAGGCGATTACTCGTCTCTATTTCCTGTCGATATATCAGAATGTCATCAGCAAAAGTCACAGTTCTTCTCCTCCCATCCAGCTGTTGTTCCGTGATTATTACTGTGTACACGTTAAAACGAACTGGTGACAATGGGAAAGCTAATCAATTCAGAGGAAGAGGTATGTTTACAGCACTCGGAAAAATTGACAAATAATCAACAACAGAAAAAAATATGGACCAAAGCAGGATTGAACCCGTACTCAGTGGCACAGCGCCTTGCCACGAAAAGCCAAACGCTAGGGAACACTGCCACTCAGTTAACTGACTAAGTTTCCTCTATAATAATATTCATTTATTATTATTTGTCTCCTGAAAATGGTAAACTTTGCGGCAACCCTGGACAAATTGATGTTCGCTCAGGCGACCAACATCCACATCTCAGTATCACTTTCCTCATTAGCAGTGCTGCAGGAATCCATCTAATGAGCAAGGGGTGTGCCGTCAGTTTGAGGTGCATGTGCATGTGTGTACTCAAGTGGTACTCTGTTGTATACATCTTCAAGATCTATCTCAGCTACACATTTCTGATTTCGTCTTCGGAAGCCTTCGTTTACGTCATATGTGAAGACTACAGCAAGAAGCCATGTTTCCTTGTTATATCTGTAACCGATGTTTGACGAAGATGGACGCACCAAGATGGACGCTTGTTTACGTTTGAACAAAGCACAACGGCCAAGATCTGAATTTGCAGAATTTTGTTCATTCTCAACGGCGGCCGTTATAGTTTAGCTTTTACTAGCACAATGCCTGGAGTATAAGCTCAGAACACAATCTTGTCGTGCTTTCTCCCTGCATCGAGGGTTGGCGACAATGGAGATTCATTTCACTCTGACTCTTGTGGACGCTGTCTAAATGAACCAAATTAGTAAATAACCATGCGTCCACTAACACAGGAGGAGATCAACACCTTCTTTGACAGACTATCCAAAAGTAAATTACATGTTTCATCATATATTCGTATATATCTGGTAGAACTTTTAGTTTAAAATACTTGTCAGATAAATTCCATACTTAAGGTTGTTCCGTTCTGTTTTATTCAAGACACAAGAGCCAAGAACTCAACTATTCTATTCATTGTTTGTGTGCTACTCAAATCACATACGACTTGAATTTATCAAAGTCTACAAATTTGGACATCATTAAGTAGCGTGTGAGATATAAGCCATATTCGTCTTTGGTGGAAAGAAGGGATCGCTCCAGGATATGATGTCATTCATTTATTAAGATTCTTCTTGGATCTTCTCCGACGAGAACTCAGAACTTTTCTTCCAGCATTTACATTTTTGCATTGCTGATCTCTGACACGGATGTTCTGTGGCCTACTGTTTGTGTGGATAGAGACCATTGGCTACAAAGTCAATCATATGAACGGGATGTATCAAAGTCTCGCTTTCCGCCACCTACGTATTTAGCTTTCTGTCCATATGGTGCGCTGTGTTCATAACAGTGGAGAATTACACCACCGTATGTCATCCAACAAGCTTTGTGGTTATGTGCACAAAGCGACGTGCCAGTATCGTGGTCATGTGCATTCTAGTCTTGTCGTTGTTGCTGTATATGGCCACTGCTGTTGCTGCTGAGGAAACGCCAAACGAGATAGGTCTTGAGAAATGCTTGCCAAGTCTAAGGTTGATGTTCTTGCACATAATAACCTACATTGACTCGGTAGTAACGTTGCTACTACTGCTTATCGCCATTACTGTCATGCTCTTCACGATCGTTCTGTCCATCATACACAAGTCCCGGTGGAAGAAGCTAAATGGCCTGCCGATGCTGGAAGTTTCCGAGCTGAAACCGATCAACGATCCTAGGTGGAGCTCAGTGCGAGCTAGCGGACAGGTTCGTGTGGCTAGGATGTTCTATGCCTTGTCTCTAAATTACATCATCATGAACGCACCCAGCCACGTGGCCAGACTGTACTACCTGATGCGGACTCAAAACTCAGGGGGCATGAAATTGACATTCTCTGAAGGTCTTATCCGGCTGATCTTCCAGCACGTCAGCCATGCCCACCATGCCTGCAAGTTTTGGATCTTCGTGGTCGTCAGTAGAAACTTTACCAAGAACCTCAGACAAACTTTGGTGGACGTTACCAAGTGTATATGTTAGTCGTGGCTTATATCTTGGTGGTTGTCTGTGCTAACCATGGCTCGTATCTTTGTGTGTGTATGTGATAGCCATGGTTCTTATCTTGGTGGGTGTTTGTGACAGCCATGGCTCCATTCTCGGTTTATATCCGTGCTAGTCGTAGCTCATATCTTAGTGGGAGTCTGTGATAGCCATGGCTGATATCTTGGTGGGTGTATGTGCTGGCCATGGCTCATATCTAGGTGTGTGTCTGGGCTGGCCATGGTTCATATCTTGATGTATTTCCGTGCTAGCCATGACTCATATCTTAATGTGTTTCAGTGCTAGTCATGGCTCATATCTTCGCTTGTGTGTGTGTGTGTGTGTACTAGCCATGGCTCATATCTTGGTGTGTGTCTGTGTTTAGTCATATCTCATATCTTGGTGTGTGTCCGTGTTAATCATGTCTCATATCTTTGTGTGTGTCTGTGTTTAGTCATATCTCATATCTTAGTGTGTATCTGTGTTAGTCATGTGTCATATCTTTGTGCGTGCATGTCTGTGTTAGTCACATCTCATATCTTTGTGTGCATATATATGTTAGTCATATCTCATATCTTTGCGTGCATGTCTATGTTAGTCACATCTCATATTCTTGTGGGCATGTCTATGTTAGTCACATCTCATACCTTTGTGCGTGCATGTCTATGTTAGTCATGTCTCATATATTTGTGTGTATGTCCATGCTAGTCACATCTCATATCTTAATGTGTGTCTGTCTATATTAGTTATGTCTCATATCTTTGTGTGTTTGTGTTTAGTCATATCTCATATATTTGTGTGTGCATGTCTATGTTAGTCACATCTCCTATCTTTGTGAGTGCATGTTTATGTTAGTCATGGCTCATATCTTTGTGTGTGTATGACTGTGTTTAGTCTTTATCTCATATCTTAGTGTGTATATCTGTGTTAGTCATATCTCATATTTTAGAGTGTGTCTGTGTTAGGTATATATCATATCTTGTGTGTGTGTCTGTGTTAGTCATATCTCATATCTTGGTGTGTATCAGTGTTAGTCATGCCTCATATCTTTGTGTGTGCATGTCTGTGTTAGTCACCTCTAGTGACTCTGGCAGATGGTGCTCGTTAACCTGGGAGGGCGACTATCTAAGGGCAGAATCCCCTACAGAAAAGACAATCTGCTGCCTTGCAGGAAGATTTGGGACAATCAAAGGCTAAGGAAAGTAAACCTGAATAAAATGCTGGCTGAAATCGGATGCACTGGGCCACTGGCGCAGAACACAGTGCAACGTTTTAACAGGTATCTAGCTAGGAGTGGATCTAACAGACTCTAATTATGATATTCTGTCTGTGGGGTCGATCAATTCACTTAAACAGACAGCTGTCTTCACGTGAGAGTCTGGAATCTTACTCTGATTGAGTCTTGATCGCAGAGAGAGAGAGAGAGAGAGAGAGAGAGAGAGCGAGATCTATAACTCCGAGTGTGTTATATCTATAACCTCCGAGTGTGTTATATCTATAACCTCCGAGTGTGTTATATCTATAACTCCTAGTGTGTTATATCTACAACCTCGAGTGTCTTATATCTATAACTCCTAGTGTGTTATATCTATAACCTCCGAGTGTGTTATATCTATAACTCCTAGTGCGTTATATCTATAACCTCCGAGTGTGTTATATCTATAACTCCTAGTGCGTTATATCTATAACCTCCGAGTGTCTTATATCTATAACTCTTAGTGTGTTATATCTATAACCTCCGAGTATGGACTGGAATACGTGTATCCGTTTAAGGTCATAAGTGAGGACACGGGCAACCATTTCCTACAGTAGTTTACCCTCAGTGTTCTGCGTCGTCATTATTCTAGAAACACTGATCTGAGATTAGTCTTTGGCTGTAATTGGCTTCTTCATGCACTCTATATTTCTGCCAACCTTCACGTCATTTTTGCACTTCATATATTTCCATGCGGTTGGAATAGATTCTTCTGGAATCCATGGTTTCTACCCGGGTTAACCCTTCTCCGGTCTGTGGGGATTGAGATTGGATGTCTAGCCCTCTCAAATAATGACGAAAAAAAAAGATCCCATGTGCGCTGCGCATGTAAAAATCAGAGGTTAAATGGTGGTTAATGCAAATAAATACATTTATGTTTGCACTTTCTTCATTTTATAATTTGAAAATACTTCTCCCTATATTTTTTCATTCTCTGAACTTACTGTTACTGACTCGTGGATGGGACTTGGCAATACATGAAGAAGGGTCATGTTCGAACCCCGCCACAGACAGTGGGAAATATCTTCTTCGAAATAGAGAGTTCTCCGTGACTTTAAGCTCCGCTGGTTTTTGACTTTAAGCTCCGCTGGTTTTTGACTTTAAGCTCCGCTGGTTTTTGACTTTAAGCTCCGCTGGTTTTGACTACTGGGATGTCTGGTCCCTCGGGTATCGCCGAACAAACCGGAGGTTCCGTAAACATTCAGCACACGTTAAAAAAGCCATTGGCAGTTAAACGTCCAAAGGACTAGACTAAAAAAGGCCGCTGCCTAGGGAACATTTGTTTAATGATAAATCTACCCATGCTAAAGAAGGATGTGTAGGGCCGAAAGGAGCTTATATCGCACTTGTAAACAAATGAAACAACGAATACATGCCTCATAAAGGGTGAACGAACACTAAGAGGAATAAGAAAGTAACCACTCATGCATTTTTGCAATCACTTTATTTCATTGTAGTAAATCTTTCTTTATTTTAAAACTTCTTATCTATTTTCACATCCACTTTATATTCTGTCCTTTATTTTTTTTATCCCCGCTTTAAAATCCTAAAGATCTACTACAACAATTACTTAGTGAAATAAACATGACAATAAAAAAAATATGGACTAGATATAAATATCAAAAAGACTAAAACTGTGATCATAAACAAAGAAAATACTCAAAAGCCACAAGTGAATATCAAAATTGAAGGAATAGACCTGGAGACAGTTCAGAACTACAACTACCTTCCACATACTATAACCAGTGATGGAAAATGTACAACTGAAATAAACAAAAGAATAGGAATGGCAAAAAGTAATTTTAATATCATGAAAAACATACTAACATCAAAACAAATAACACCAGGGCTAAAACTAAGAATAGCAAAATGTTACTCCTTCTCAATATTCATATATGGTGCAGAAAAATGGACATTAGACAAGAAAACAGAACAGAGAATTGAAGCTTTTGAGATGTAGATATTAAGAAGAATAGGTAGAATTGGATGGAGGAAAAGAAAACAAACGATGAAGTCTTAAGACAACTAAAAATGAAAAGAGAACTACTAAACACAATTCAAACAAGACAAATACTATTTTTGGGCCATGTTAAAAGACACAACAGCCAACTAAAATTAATCCTGAAGGGGAAAAAAAACAAGGTAAAAGAGGCAGACCAAGACTAACATGAACGAGTAACATCAAAAGATGGACAAATCAGCCTATGACAACCTGCACCATCAAAGCAAGAGACAGAGCAGAATGGCGCTCCATGGTAACCAACTTTCGATGCGGAGACGGCACTCGATGATGATGAATCCCCGCTTTATTTCTATCATTTTTTTTTCATTTATTATTGATTCCCTTATTTTTTTTACTAATACTCCACTTGTATATTTTTTCCAATTTCTTTCCACAAAACATCTGACCCAAACATCTCGTGGCTATTACATTGGACATGCTACCTATATTCTTACCCTCTTGTCTTAATTAATTAATGTTTCTTTTTCACATTCTCTTGTCTCTGCAGTAGCAAACTGAAAATAGAAGCACGAGTTGAGTTCCTAGTCCGAACTGCTTATTGTTTGCAGTGTTTTCTTTGTCTGTTCAAGTCCCGTCAAAATATCCTTATCCATGTGAATTTATGTGTCTCTCGACTCACAGTTTACAGCTATATTCAAGATTAATAAATAAAAGTAAAAAAGAAAAGTAAAGAGATCTGTCACGCCAAGTGGTGTATAGGGAATATGATGTTAGTGACCATAAATGTTGCAGACCTTCTGCACATAAATTTTGGGATAATGTGGTCGGTATTACGCCCTTGCTGCTTTACTTTCCCAGACAAAAATCCGGTACCCATTTGAGGCTGGGCGAACCCGAAAGCCGTCGTTTGGGATTGAACCCTACCTCTTGTCCTTTCTAGTCCAGTTCACTAACCACAAATAAGAGGTCCCGTAAACATTCAGAACACGTTAAAAAAGCCATTGGCAGTTAAATGTCGAAAAGACTAGACTAAAAAAGGCCGCTGCCTAGGGAACATTTGTTTAATGATAAATCTACCCATGCTAAAGAAGGATGTGTAGGGCCGAAAGGAGCTATATCGCACTTGTAAACAAATGAAACAACGAATACATGCCTCATAAAGGGTGAACGAACACTAAGAGGAATAAGAAAGTAACCACTCATGCATTTTTGCAATCACTTTATTTCATTGTAGTAAATCTTTCTTTATTTTTAAAACTTCGTATCTATTTTCACATCCACTTTATATTCTTTCCTTTATTTTTTTAAATCCGCGTTTTATTTCTATCATTTTTTGTTAATTTACGATTGATTTCCTTATTTTCTTTTTTTACTAATACTCCACGTGTATGTATATTTTTTTTTCCAATTCTTTTCCACAAAACATCTGACCGAAACATCTCATGGCTATTACATTGGACATGCTACCTACATTCTTAACCTCAACTATGGCATACATGCCATAATGGTAGATTACCCTTCCTCCTCTTGTCTTAATTAATTAATGGTTTTTTTCACATTCTTTTGTCTCTGCAATAGCAAACTGAAAATAGGAACACGAGTTGAGTTCCTAGTCCGAACTGCTTATTGTTTGCAGTGTTTTCCTTTGTCTGTGGATGTCCAAGTCCCGTCAAAATGTCCTTATCCATGTTGAATTTATTTGTCTCTCGACTCACAGTTTACAGCTGTATTAGTAAAAAAAAAAAGTAAAGTACCCCGTCACTCCAAGTGGCGTATAGGGAATATGGTGTTATTGACCATATATTTATACACCTTCAGCACATGATTTTGGGGCAATGTGGTCGGTATAAAGCCAGTGCCGCTTTACTTTCCCAGAAAAAAAATCCGGTACCCTTTTAAGGCTGTGTGAACCCGGAAGCCGTCGGTTGAGATCGAACCCTACTTCTTGTCCTTTGTAATCCAGTTCACTGAGCTATCGCGCCTCCAGTTTATAGCTATAATCAACATTAATAATAATACTCATTTATTTATTAGTCTTCAGTAACAGACGACTGGATCTCAGACACCATACAACTCCTCAAATTACATATGGGACTTTCATCACTGGTTATACAATAAAGTAAGAAAACAATGTTCGTACATTAAAAGGACAGACGTAATACGACCACTCGTAAAACCCACTCTCCTCTCCATCTTCTAGATGACTTCTTCTTGCCTGCATTAATGCGTCGAGAACAAGGGAGTAATACAAAGCTGAACAAATCTGATTAAGAGTAAACTGTTTATACAAGACTGTAACGAAAGCCAGTACCATCCCAGCAAGCTGTCTCATCTGAGACATTCCACAAACATCGAAACACAATTTCCTCAGCCACCAATTTGTCAACAGTAGCGGTGTAACCAATGATGACATGTGTCTCGAAATCCAACTAAAACTTGCTTCCCCTCGGCCTCGGATTCCAATTTCATCTTCTCGATTTTGTTTCGTTCCAATTTTCCTAACTGCAACCTTGTGTCGTTCTGATTGCATTTCTATTTTTCTGTCAGTCTTTACAAAATTTATACGCAATTATCTCCAAGCGTTATATTTTATCCCCCCCCCCTACTCCTGAATCCGTGGTAGCTTGTAATAATCTCTGCACTCTTACTTGAGCTCAATGCCCAGCCCTCACCTCAGCCTCAGCAAACATTTGTTTTGACCCTTACTCCACTTTGACCCGGGACTCAGAGCTCGCAACACGCGGTTATTCCGATTGTGTGCTCGTCTCTTCTCCACGAGATTCACTAACATCGATCTGTTCACTTATCACATCCAGCTTCTCATTCTATGAATCTTCAAGTTTCAGTGATTCTCATATTATTGGAAAGGGTGAACGAACCTATAAAAAAAAATCCTCCTTAAATCGTCTTTAGGTCGCATTGTAAAATTATCTTCTACAGTATAAAGATATCTTCGACTGTGATACGAAATTTATTACAGCAAAACAAAATATTGGACTGTGGTATAGAATTTACTATTGCCAAACAAAATATGCTGATGCTGTAAGAATTCTTTTCTGCATAAATTATCAGGCGTAAGTCCAAAAAGTTCAATGGAAACTATGGTTAACTCAGGGTTCAAAATAGCAAATAAATGACATAATTAAATCAAGCTTGTGTCTCGCATCCAATAAGTGATTGAGGATTTGTAGTACATAGTGGTTGAGGATTTGTAGCACACCTACATAAAAGGAAAGTGACTAATGAATCTCAAAAGACTAAAACTATGATCATAAACAAAGAAAATACTCAAAACCCACAAATGGATATCAAAATGGAAGGAACAGACAAGGAGACAGTTCAGAACTACAACTACCTTGGACATACTATAACAACTGATGGAAAATTTACAACTGAAATAAACAAAAGAATGGGAATGGCAAAAAGTAATTTTAATGTCATGAAGAACATACTAACATCAAAACAAATAACACCAGGGCTAAAACTAAGAATAGCAAAATGTTACTCCTTCTCAATATTCCTATATGGTGCAGAAAAATGGACATTAGACAAGAAAACAGAACAGAGAATTGAAGCTTTTGAAATGTAGATATTAAGAAGAATAGGTAGAATTGGATTGAAGGAAAAGAAAACAAACGATGAAGTCTTAAAACAACTAAAAATTAAAAGAGAACTACTAAACACAATTCAAACAAGACAAATGCGATTTCTGGGCCATGTTAAAAGACACAACAGCTTACTAAAAGCAATCCTGAAGGGGAAAATACAAGGTAAAAGATGCAGACCAAGACTAACATGGACGAGTAACATCAAAAGATGGACAAACCAGCCTATGACAACTTGCACCATAAAAGCACGAGACAGAGCAGAATGGCGCTCCATGGTAGCCAACCTTCGTTGCGGAGATGACACCCGATGACGATGACTAATGAATCTACTATTGACAGAAATATGGTATCAAGTATAAGGATGGAGATTAAGGTAAAGACAGAGGCGATAATCCGGCTGATTACACACAGGTAAATTATGCTGCTTTGGTGTGGAAAAGAACAATACAGAAGAGTGGCAGGAGCACCCTGCGACAGGAGTGAATACAACTCCTGGACAACACTTACGAGCACTCAAACGTGGATATTCTGTTTGTTGTCCGCTGGGTATAATGGCAACGACATCGCCGTCAAACTTACTGCTGGTAGACAAATAATAATAAATGAATATTATTATAGAGGGAAACTTCCGAGGCCATAGATCAACAAATCATTCAGGGGAAGAGGTATGTTTACAGTACTAGGGAAAAAAAAATCACAAACAATCAACAACAGAAAAAAAAATAAACAGCAGGATCGAACCCGTACTCCTCGGCACAGAGCCTTGCCACGAGAAACCAAACGCTAGAGCACACGACCACTAAGCTATTATATCTTAGTTGACCTTGTGATCTTACTTTAGGTTTGCGTGCGGCCTAAATGGACAATGCATGAGCTTCCATGTCGGTTCTGAATTACTTAAAGAGGATGGGCAGAAGATGTGTGGAAACATTGAGAGACTGACGAAATTAGGGATGAAAAGGGATCTGGTTGATCCTATATGCTTAGTTGGAAGAATAAAATATATCTACAGTCAATACCTAAGATGGAAACAATAAGTCTGAACAGCTTCGAAAAATGTTGGACAGGCGGTGGAGCGGATACGCAATGACATTTACTCCATGAATAGATCGATTGATAGATAGATCATTGGTGATGCTGTATAAAGCACATTTCTGTGACAAGTGACATTGTGGTATACAGACTCCAAAAAAGATCAATTCGTTAAATCAATTTTACAATTCAGACTGGTAATGCATAGATTAAAACTCATACTTTTGATAAAATAAAACTCTACCGTCCATAGCATCACACATTATGCAGCTTTGAAAGGGACAAATCCGCTTCATTATTGCTGACACAAAGTTACACTTTTCCTCGTTTCGCAGTAACAATGATATTTGTATGTCCTAGAAATGTAATGTCCTTTTTTTTAAATCTGATGCCATTAAGTAGGTTTTTCTTTATTCAACAGCTTCTTTGATTAAATAAAAAACTATTATTTCGATTTGAGATACATACTAGAAAGGGAATATTAAAATGAATTAGTGTTTGTATTGACGACAATTGATCAATTAACGTTTATTAGCATCAATCATGACAAAGTTAGAGAAACAAACAAACCGTCATGGATCTCTATCACTCTATTCTTCTTATCCTCACTCTTTCACTTACAACTCTCTTTCTATTTCTCGTTTATTCTCCTTCGTTTTTTATCTATCTCTACATCGCTCACTATTGGTTTCTCTTTTTTTTTTTAAATCATGTCCTTCAAAAGCCTGTCCTTCTTTGCCTCTTTCGTCTCCATCTGTTTCCATTTTGATATTTCTTTCTCTGTTTTGACTCTACATATTTTTCTTCTCCTTTCGCTCATCTTGTATCTATCACCCTGTCGTTATCTTGTCGCTGTATGTCTTTACAGTTAGGCCACTTCTCTACTTTGACCTGAACCTCTACTACCCTCATCACCATCATGTGCCATACCGGTTGGCGTAGGCGATCATGTCCGTCCACAATCTTCTATCTACAGTGCATCATATCAGTTCTGTTGTTGACTGTTTTCCATGCCATGACACCAAGCTACCCAGTATTTTCACTCTTTGTCATCCACGATCTCTCTTTCCTTTTATTGTGCCAGTTGTAACCAAGTATTCCAACTTTCCTCTTCTCATGGTGTGTCCGACAAATGCTGATTGTTTCTTTCTTATGTTTTTCAGGAGCTGCCTTTTTGTGTTGGCCATATTATCCTACACAATGTAACAGTTTCCTATTTCAAAGTCAGTCTCTTATCACTGCCCGCCACCAGCATTACGTTTTCTCAAAAGTTTCGAGATTCTTCGACTTTTTCGTTGCTCTCTAGTCCACAGTAAAATGTCTATCCCCCTCCTCTCTCTCTCTCACACTCTCTCCAACCACGAATCGTACTGTCTGTAATAAATCTTGAAATTATCCCAAAAGTTTATATCTACATGTTTTCTCTAGTGACCATATTTTAAAATATATTACATTTATGTTTAATTTCACGTTTCCAAAATGCTTTCAGAAGCCAAAAGACCAATCTAGTGCATGCATTTTTTTATAGTAGCAATACTTAGTTTACAAAAGTAGTATTTTGACAGGCTGATTTTGCATATTTTGTGTGCAATTTGGCTTATGAAAATTCGTATACATTGTTTTCTGTTTCCGCTTTCAACATGATGTTAAATATAATTCATATTTGTTTATTGTTTCCAGACTTGTGTACAGTTACTTTGATTAATCTTTTATATTCTGTTGTCTTAACGTTTTCTATATTCAAAATTGTATTTTTGTAAGATAATGTTAAATTACTCTTCTGTTTCATGTTCTGACACAAGTGAGCACCGTCATATGTTTAGATGTACAGTATTTTTTCCCTTCAAACACTTCTTATTCTAATAAATTTATTAATTTCTCTGTTTATGTCTCTCCTTTCGCATATTTCTTCCTCTCTACCTCTCTATCGCTTTCTTTTTCCCTTGCTCTTATTGTCAGCTTTTTCTGTCTCATTTCATCTCTCATACTCTTTCTTTCCCTCAATTTCCCATGTTTCTTTTTAGTTCTTTAATAATGTTTCTCTACTCACGACCTACAAGTAGATATCAAAGTTAAAGGAATAGACATGGAGGCAGTTCAGAGCTACAGTTACCTTGGACATACTATATAACCAGTGATGGAAAATGGAAAACTAAAATAAACAAAATAATATGCACGACAAAAAGTAATTTTAATGTCATGAAAAGTATACTAACATCAAAACAAATAACACCAGGACTAAAACTAAGAATAGCGAAATGTTATATCTTCTCAACATTTCTGTGTGGTGCAGAAACATGGACATTAGACAAGAAAAAAGAACAGAAAATTGAAGCCTTTGAAATGTGGATTTATAGAAGAATATGAAGAACTGGATGGAAAGAAAAGGAAACAAACGATGAAATCTTAAAACAACTATAAATGTACAGAGAACTACTAAACACAATTCAACCAAGAAAATGGAATTTTTTAGGCATGTTAAAAAAACACAACAGCCTACTAAAATTAACATTTGAAGGGAAAATACAGGGTAAAAGAGGCAGAGAAAGACCAAGATAAATATGGACGAGTAACATCAAAAGATTGACAACTCAGCCTATGACAACCTGCAATATCAAAGCAAGAGACAGAGCGGAATGGCGCTCATAGTAGCCAACCTTTGATGCCGAGACGACACTGAATGATGATGAATGTTTCTCTACTCATCCATTCGCTCTATCAGCAATGATCTTTCTCTCCTACCATTTCCCATTTTTTATTGTATCCTTTATGTTGTAGAATATGTGAAGAGTGTAATGGACAATAGACTAGATTGAATCTTTGTATGGTAGGATATAAAAGACTTTGAACTATTACATTGCATTTGGTATTTTAAAAATCCTCATATCACATCGAGGAAGGGGGTGGGCGCCGACAATTTATTTTAAAAAGGTACATTCTTTTCGGACACTCTGTACATACACTCGCTCTATCACCGTTATTCTTTCTCTCCTACCATTTCACATGTTTTTATTTATATAATAATGTTTCTATACTCATCCAATTGCTCTACCACCAATACTCTTTCTTTCCTGCAACACCCCATGTTTTTATTGTATCTTTTAATAATGTTTCTCTACACTCACTCTTTGATGCTTGCTCTTTTCATATAAGTCATGTTCTTTTGATCTTTTTTTTTCATTACTCCCACTCGTTTTCCTCCCCTATCATCGTTCTCTCTAATTCATTCTTTCTGCATCTTTCTATTTTTTTTCCTCTTGTAAATTCCACCACGTCCTGCCTCTTTTATTCCCACTAGGTTTAACAAACTGTAACGTTATCCTGCTTCATGCCCAACAACCAATCACCACCCTCCGTTAACTCTGCCTCCACTCCCCACTCTCATATCTCGACAAACTGTCAGACCATTTCATCTTCCTCATAAATCTCCAATTTATCAATTGCTCATTGTCCTTGCCACTTCTTCTCGCTCATCTCCCAGCCCCAAATCCCAAGTAATCAGCAGTAAAAAGACCTTGTCAAATCTCCAATACAACCGTCCAGTCTTCATGTTGTCAAATGGCCGATAGCTTTTATTCAGCGATGTTTTTTTTTTCGACAAAACTCATTACAAATAACATGATATCACATCATTTTTTTAGATTTATTAAAAGTTATATTTTATGGTAAAAGTATTTTTTGGGGGCTGCATTTTGTAATAACAACTAGTGCCAGATTTTTGTGAATCTCTCAACTGATTCCTTTGTCAAACTCGCATTGTTTATCCGGGTCGATGTTTTATTAAGTGAATAAAAAGGGAAATTGAACGGCCGTTAACCAGGATTTTGAAGTTCTCTATACCAAATTTTCAACATATATTTCACAATTTGTTAATTACCAAATAAATTGGTACTTCTTCATAATATATCTCTTTTTTAAATCGAAGTTCCAAGGAAACGTTTTCTTCACGAGTATCATCATCATCATCATCATCATCATCATCAGATGTCATAACTACAAGTCTACATGCTTACAGCCCTCAGCTCCCAAATACTCTGGTGTTTTTTTTAGCATTACTACATTAGATCTCTTTCCTTATCATATGTTTAGCCTGTTTTCTTTCCTTCTGTATTTCCTCTTGTTACAATATTTTCAAGTTTTCCTTTTTTTTTAAATCATGAACAAATATAAAATATTGTATTTTTCTGATGCGTTCCAATTTCTTTGCGGTGCTGACTTCATTCAGCTTCACTTCATGAATGTGTACAGATACTTTATATTCTCTACATTTTTGTGTAGAACATTTGCACCAATAATGTTCTTTTTTGTTGATTATCTATGATTCCCTTCCGTATGATTGAACAGGATCTATGTGGAAATTAAGAATTCTTTTTCTTACTTCTATTAACGGAACCTTGTTGCGGAAAATGTTTTTCATTTAGTCTCATTTTCTTTGTTACAAAAGCGATATATTGTACGAGTTGTTTGATTAAATTCGAAAAAAAAAACGTGTTTTTTTTTTGTTTCGATATCTTTGGACAACCACAGTAGTGCCACCCATTAGTGGACTTTGAAGGGAATGCCAAAGCTATTCAGACCAAGGACAACTTGATGAAGAATAGTTGAGAGAGATGTAAAGTGTGGGCACGACCCAGGACACCCAGCGATAGGATGTTACAGATCGTCAGAAACTGAGAAACGTTATTGTTGCCATATAAGTTGCAAAAGGCGTACATGGTTTGCTGATCTGATCAATGATTAGAAAATGAAGAAAAAGCTGTTAGCCTTCTTTTTTTGTCCACTGTGTCAATCAGATACACTCCATTTCCCACACTTTGACTCAGTTTCCTGTGTGTGTTATTGCTTCCCTCTGACTCAGTCTTTCTGTTACTTTTACACGACTCCATTTCCCCTGCCTAGTACTGCTGGACTCTGATTCCATTATTTTACTGTTATACAACATTAATTCATGTACATGTTACTGCTGGACTCTGATTCCATTATTTTACTGTTATACAACATTAATTCATGTACATGTTACTGCTGGACTCTGATTCCATTATTTTACTGTTATACAACATTAATTCATGTACATGTTACTGCTGGACTCTGATTCCATTATTTTACTGTTATACAACATTAAATCATGTACCTGTTACTGCTGGACTCTGATTCCATTATTTTACTGTTATACAACATCAACAATTCATGTACCTGTTACTGCTGGACTCTGATTCCATTATTTTACTGTTATACAACATTAAATAATGTACCTGTTACTGCTGGACTCTGATTCCATTATTTTACTGTTATACAACATTAAATAATGTACCTGTTACTGCTGGACTCTGATTCCATTATTTTACTGTTATACAACATCAACAATTCATGTACTGTTACTGCTGGACTCTGATTCCATTATTTTACTGTTATACAACATTAATTCATGTACATGTTACTGCTGGACTCTGATTCCATTATTTTACTGTTATACAACATCAACAATTCATGTACCTGTTACTGCTGGACTCTGATTCCATTATTTTACTGTTATACAACATTAATTCATGTACATGTTACTGCTGGACTCTGATTCCATTATTTTACTGTTATACAACATTAATTCATGTACATGTTACTGCTGGACTCTGATTCCATTATTTTACTGTTATACAACATTAATTCATGTACATGTTACTGCTGGACTCTGATTCCATTATTTTACTGTTATACAACATCAACAATTCGTGTACCTGCTACTGCTGGACTCTGATTCCATTATTTTACTGTTATACAGCATTAATTCATGTACATGTTACTGCTGGACTCTGATTCCATTATTTTACTGTTATACAACATTAAATCATGTACCTGTTACTGCTGGACTCTGATTCCATTATTTTACTGTTATACAACATCAACAATTCATGTACCTGTTACTGCTGGATTCTGATTCCATTATTTTACTGTTATACAACATTAATTCATGTACATGTTACTGCTGGACTCTGATTCCATTATTTTACTGTTATACAACATTAAATAATGTACCTGTTACTGCTGGACTCTGATTCCATTATTTTACTGTTATACAACATCAACAATTCGTGTACCTGTTACTGCTGGACTCTGATTCCATTATTTTACTGTTATACAACATTAATTCATGTACATGTTACTGCTGGACTCTGATTCCATTATTTTACTGTTATACAACATCAACAATTCATGTACCTGTTACTGCTGGACTCTGACTCTATTATTTTACTGTTATACAACATTAATTCATGTACCTGTTACTGCTGGACTCTGATTCCATTATTTTACAAAAATGGTACATGATTGATGAACAACATAATAATAATTTTACAAAATAGTAAAAGAAAGCAACAAGAAAGGTCGCAGTCTGAATAGTAAGAAAACAGAAGTAATGGTCACATCGATGAAACAATCATCACCATCATGCAGCATAAAATAAACGAGACAAATCTGAAACAAGTGCAAAGTTTCAAATACTTGGGCACAATAATATCAGATGGAAGATGCACCACAGAAATAAAAAACAGAACAGCTCGGGCCAAAATAGCATTTCAGAAAATGAAAAATATCTAATGCAACAAATCTATGTCAATCGAAGTGAGGAAGAGAGTTCATCGGTGCTGTATAAAACCATTTATGACCTATGGAAGCGAATCATGGACAGTAGGCAAACAAATAAAAAAAACGATTGGAGGCCACAGAGATGGGATTTTTCAGAAGAATGTTGAAAGTTCACTGGACAGCTAAAAAAGACCAATGAGGAAGTTCTCAAAGAGGCCAACACAGAAAGGGCGCTCCTAAAAAACATCAGAAAGAAGCAATCAACATTTTTTGGTCACATCATGAGAAGGGGATAGTTGGAATATTTAGATACAACTGGCAAAATACAAGGAAAGAGAGATCGCGGACGACAAAGAGAGAAAATACTAGATATCTTGATGTCATGACATGGAAAACAGTCAACAACAGAACAGATACGATGCACTGTAGATCGAAGATTGTGGTAGGACATGATCGCCTACGCCAACCGGTATGGCACATGATGATGTTGATACAACATCAATTCGTGTACCTGTTACTGCTGGACTCTGATCCCATTAATTTACAGCTATACAACATCAATTCGTGTACCTGTTACAGCTGGATTCTGATCCCATTAATTTACAGCTATACAGCATTAGTTGGGGACCTGTTACTGCTGGATTCTGATCCCATTAATTTACAGCTATACAGCATTAGTTGGGGACCTGTTACTGCTGGATTCTGATCCCATTAATTTACAGCTATACAGCATTAGTTGGGGACCTGTTACTGCTGGATTCTGATCCCATTAATTTACAGCTATACAGCATTAGTTGGGGACCTGTTACTGCTGGATTCTGATCCCATTAATTTACAGCTATACAGCATTAGTTGGGGACCTGTTACTGCTGGATTCTGATCCCATTAATTTACAGCTATACAGCATCAGTTCGTGTACCTGTTACTGCTGGACTCCAATCTTTACTCATACTCAGACTACAGTTAATACTAAATCTAGATTTGGAGGGGAGAATGGATGAATTAAATATAAATATAAACAAAAGCTATTATAATAAAAGGAAACCTACAATTCAAATAAATAATTGCAAGAGAAAGTCGAAGAGAGAGTCTAGAGAAAGTTGACAAATATAGATATCTTGGACGCATCATAATGAGTTACGAAATATGTGAGACATAAGTAAATAAAAGAACAGAAATGACAAGAATTATTTTTACACGAGATATATACCACTACCATCGAAAAATTATAACATCAAAATTCAAACTGAGAATAAAGTGATATATCGACTCTATTTCTGTAGAGTGCAGAAGCATAGACACTAAAATGTAGATTAATAGGAGCATGGTAAGAACTGTGTGGGCAGATAAGAACAGAAATAATGAAGTTTTGAAGCAGCAAGCAACATATACAATGATGAAAGAACTATTGAATACAATTCGAACAAGACAAACATATTTTTTTGGAAGGCACAACTTACGTTCAATCAGTGCCGGACAGGAACAATCAGTAGACGAACACATTGATGGTTGTTGGAAAGGACGGCAGAGTGGATATGGGAATACTCCGGTTTCTGTGACGTCAGTCGGAATTAAAGACTTCTTGAAAGGGACAGTACAAAGCAAATACGGCACAGGCAAACATTAAAGTGACAGCATTGAGTTAAGAGATGGGCAGGAAAACGTCAGGCAACACGCACAGTTTAATCAAAACACAACATAAGATGACGCTCTATATTAGTCAACTTTTGATACCGAGACAGCAGAAGGAAATTAACAGACTTTACGATTCGCCTTCATGGCAGTAGTTAATGTCGATATTTTATAATAAATGTACTGCACTTAGTTCCAGCCATTGTCACTCCTATATTGAATGCCTGCCCGTTGATGGAACCGCCCAAAGATTGTGACGTTTTCAACATTGCAAGCAGGGGTAAGTAAAAAGTAAAGTGCCCCGTCACGCCAAGTGGCGTATAGGGAATATGGTGTTAGTGATCATAATTTGTGCAGACCATCGACACATGATTTTTGGGGTAATGTGGTCGGTATTACGCCCATGCCGCTTTACTTTCCCAGAGAAAATCCGGTACCCATTAAAGGCTGGGGGAACCTGGAAGCCGTCGATCGGTGGCCTCCGATGTTTTCTCCCCTTCTCTCTGTTCAATTTAACATTGAGTCACATACAGTACATACTGAAGGGAGGTCAAAAAGTAATGTACACCAATTTTTTTCTCGGAAACTATTCGGGCAAAATGTGTGAAATTTTCACAGATTGTAGCTGAACATCCCCTTTACACTACCTATTTTTCAACATAATCTCCGTCCAAGCGTATTGCCTTACGCCAACGCGAAACTAGGTCATGAATGCCTCGTTTGTACCAAGTTTTGTCCTGCTCGCGTAGCCATTTTTTAACTGCACGGATCACATCCTCATCATTGTCAAAGTGTGTCCCACGCAGGAATTTTTTGAGTGGTCCAAACAGATGGAAATCTGAGGGAGCCAGATCAGGGCTGTAAGGAGGATGGGGCAGTACAGTCCAACCAAATTTGTTGATTGCTTCCCGTGTTATCAGACTTGTGTGAGGGCGTGCATTGTCATGTTGAAGCAACAAATCTGCAGATGGCTTATTAGGCCGAACTCTTTTGAACCGATTTTTGAGTTTTGTCAGTGTATTGATGTAAGCTGTCGAGTTGATTGTCTCACCTCTTGTCATTACATCAACAAGAATCACACCATCAATGTCCCAGAAGACAGTGATCATCACCTTTCCGGCTGATGGAGATGTTTTGAATTTTTTTCTTTTTGGTGACTGCGGATGATGCCATTCCATTGACTGCATTTTTGTTTCAGGCTCATAATAATGTGCCCACGTTTCGTCACCGGTAACAATTTTTGACAAAACATTTCTCCTTCAACACCGAAACGCTCCAACAATTCAGAACAGAATGTTTTCCTTTGAACTCAGTGATCATTTGTTAGGCACCGAGGAACCCATCGAGCGCAAATCTTTGAATATCCGAGAGTTTTAAAAATTGTGATTGCACTTCCCTTGCTGACTGTAAGCTGCAATGCCAATTGCTGACTAGTGATACGCCTATCCTTACGAATAATGGCATCAGCCCGGTTTAACATGTCTGTGCTGGTAGCCGAGGCAACACGTCCAGAACGCGGTAAATCATGCAGCTCCACTCGTACACTTCTGCAGCTTTAATTCTCTGAACCCAGCGACTAACTGTGCTCCTATCGACTGCAGAACATTTGTACACTGCACACAGTCGTTTATGAATGTTTGCCACAGTTTCTTTTTCCGCAACCAGAAATTCTATGACAATTCGCTGTTTGTAACGGACATTGTTGACAAGCTCCATTTTAACGGTTCATAGATGGCGTACTATTTTTCAGAATGCTGTGCAATTTGGTACACATAATTGGAACATGTCATATTCCAAGTGTGCAAAATTTCATATTCCTATCTTTATTATTAGCCGAGAAAAAAATTGGTGTGCATTACTTTTGACCTCCCTACGTATGTTAACACTGAAGAATTGTTTTCTTATTCTCATCGATAGACCGAGATCGAGTGTTTAGTCCTACCAGAGATAGACGTTAAAATAGATACAAATTTTACTTGTCCACGTTAGTCTTGGTCTGCCTCTGCCTCTGTTACCCTGTATTTTCCCCTCCAAGATTACTTTTAGTAAGCTGCTGTGTCTTTAACATTCCCTAAAAATCTCATTTTATCTTGTTCGAATTGTGTTTAGTAGTTCTCTTTTCATTTTTAGTTCTTTTAAGACTTCATCATTTGTTTTCTTTTTTTCTCTACCCAATTCTTTCTACTTTTCTATAAATTCACATTTAAAGGTCTTTAACTTTATGTTCTGCTTTTTCGTCAAATGTCCATGTTTCTGCACCATACATTAATGTTGAGAAGATATAACATTTTTCTATTCTTAGTTTTAGCCCTGGTGTTATTTGTTTTGATGTTAGTATATTTTTCATGGCATTACATTTGCTTTGTGCCGTTCCTATTCTTTTGTTTAATTTCAGTTTTACATTTAAATATATACCATATGATCAAATAGAGCAAAATAGGGGAAAAAAATGGTTGAAACTGAAAAAAAAAACAAATTCATGTATTCATACATAGTTTTTCTGCTCTCTACACTTTTAACTTTATACATATTTTTACCAACCCTTTCCCATATCTTGGGAGCCGCGATAGCTCAGTGGTTAGTGAACTCGACTACAAAGGACAAGCTGTAGGGTTCGATCCCAACCGACGGCTTTCGGGTTCACCCAGCCTTAATGGGTACCGGATTTTTCTGGGAAAGTAAAGCAGCACGGACGTAATACCGACCACATTACCCCAAAAATCATGTACTGAAGGTCTGTAAAATATAGGGTCACTAACACCATATTCCCTATACGCCACTTGGCGTGACGGGGGTACTTTACTTTTTACTTACTTTCCATATCCTATCCCCCACATCACCTTCCCTCCAATATAACAAAATGCAACAGTAAATCGTTGTTTGAGTACAACAGTATTCAAACTATCATCATTATCAAGAATTTGTAAATAATAACCTTGCGTGCTGTACTGAGATATTCGTATATAGAATATTAAGATAAGAAATCACAGTACAGACGAACATTGTACAATGGCAATATTTCCTAGTACAGGAACAATGTAGTACTTTGAAAACAATGTATCATTTATATTATCTCATGCACGTCTATATGGTTATGCAGCAAAAGGTACAAATATTTCCCAAGTTAAGGGAATTTACAATAATTATAAACGATATCGAAAATTAACAATATTTACGTAAGATAATGCAGTTAACGTAATTACGTAAGATAAAGAAAATTAACAATAATTGTACGCGATAAAGGCAATTAGAATTAACAAAACTGCATAGGATGAAAGAAAATTGCGAATAATTACTTAAGCTACAGAAAATTAAACAATTGAGAAGATACAGCCTAAGAGATAAGATCACAAATGGAACTGTGAAAAAAGTTAGGAATAATTCCTACCATAGAGTACATAAAGAAAAAAACGAATGAAATGGTTTTGTCACGTGATAAGACAGAAAGCCCAAAACATGACACAACGGTTCTTTAATAAACGTTTCGAGAACACATCCCTCAAGGGCCAACCACGAACAAGTTGAAATGTTAGAAACACTACCAACATAAGGACATAAAACATAAGAGCAGCATAGACCACCAGAAGATTAGAAAAATCAGAAGTTTCATCTTCCCTCGACGCTGAAAGTAAAATAAGGAAGGAAAGAAGAATAAAGTAAATTAAGATAAATACAAAGATAAATAAAACCAAGAACAACTACTGTATAACACTTTTAAAATAACATATTAATAACTACACAAAGAAAAAAAACAGCTTTTACATATGATAATGGAAAAAATTAATCATAAATACATAAGATGAAAATAAAATTAACGATAATTACATAAGATAAAGAAACATAATGTTGACATAACATTGGAATATTTCACGTAAGAAAGAAGATGTACAAGTTTGCAATTTTCGTTCTCGCCAGTTTCAATTCAAAAGCAATCAATCAACTCTATACAGGGCTCTAAGACTGTCTGATCAAGTGCAAAAATATATGTTTTTCCTTATTTGTTAGAGCAAGCAATAGCGAGACATTCTGTACAGCAGCTCTTTGTCCGCGGAAAATAAGAAAGAGTTATTAATAAGAGTGAAAGAGTGTAAAGAAGAAGGAAGAGAGTATGAGAGAGACGTGTTTGAGAAATAGCTAGACAGAAAGAGAGATTAAAGAGGAGGGATGTGACGAGATAGAAAATGAGAGACATGACGAGAGAAAGAAGAAAAAGTTAGAGATAGGAAGTTATACTCTATTCATTTTGACTTATATATTTACAAATTGGACAAGAGATCGGGTTCGATCCTGATCGATGACTTCTAAATTCACCCTGCCTTAAATAGATACTGGATTGTTTTGTGCGAAAGAAAAGCGGCACTAGCATAATACTAACCACATTACCCCTATAATAGTGTACCGACGGCCTATAAAATAATGCAGGCAGTAAATAATTGTTCTCTATAAGCCTCCATGTTCTTATTTTTCTTTCTTTCTTTTCTTTCTTTCTTTTCATTCACAAATTACAATATATGGTAATTTCCTAGTTTGATCAGATATAGTATTTCAGTTTGGAAGAGTGATGTCCCCTAAAATATGTCTGCCAAAATACAGTGGTTCTACGCATTCTTGGCGTTGGGGTCATTACGCTGGCATGTAATCATTTCGGAGTATCTGTTGATTGGGCGTTGGGTCCAGGGGTTAGGTTTAGCTTTAGTGTTAAATATTTATAAATATATTATAACGCGTGAAAAAAACGACGCCACTCGGCCTAATTATGATCTTCTGATCGAAGGGAATTGTGCGGTTGATTACCAATCGCCGTAATGACCCCAACGCCAAGAATGCGTAGAACCACTGTATTTTGGCAGACATATTTTAGGGACATCACTCTTCCAAACTGAAATACTATATCTGATCAAACTAGGAAATTACCCAATATATATTTTAAAATATTATCTGCGTAATATTGAAAATGATGTGTTTCATATTATGGAAATCAAATCGCTAAAGACAATATACATAAGAAAGACATCTCATTAATTGTGGTTCTAATGGACATGTGGTATCTGAAATAAAAACGGATTGCAGCAAAATGTCTGTGCAAGGGAAGGACTATTTTGCATAAAACCTGTTATCTGTTGACTGATTTGCCCAACATGAAATATATTCTTTATTTACGAATTAGCGATTTGAAAGGTTATGAACATCTCTGCCAATGAGAGTAATGTCTGGTGTAAAATAGAGCGAAATGTATGTTATCATCTCTCTTCTTTATTGTTGGCATCGATAAAATATGCAAAAAATGTTAAAACAAAAAAAGTAAAGTACCCCCGTCACACCAAGTGTTGTATAGGGAATATGGTGTTAGTAACCATGCATTTTACAGACCTTCGGCACATGATTTTTGGGGTAATGTGGTCGGTATTACGCCCGTGCCGCTTTACTTTCCCAGAAAAAAATCCGGTACCCATTAAAGGCTGGGTGAACCGAGCCGTCGGTTGGAATCGAACCCTACATCTTGTCCTGTGTAATTCAGTTCACTAACCACTGAGCTATCGCGGCTCCCGCAAAAAAATGTTAAGCCCAAAATAAAACCTATTATAAATTAATAGTCTTTGCAGATAACCGGCCTTTGATATCAGTTACAGATGTGGAGCTTCACCAAGATCTCATGTCAATGATTAAAGAATTTAAAATAGTCAAATGAAATGTAAAGACAAATGTCACGGCGATAAAAAAAACATAACAGATGCTGGTAATAAAATGATAGATGTAGAGCGTCAAGATGTAAAACAGATGTTAGTCATAAAATGATAGATGTAGAGCATCAAGATGTAAAACAGATGTTAGTCATAAAATGATAGATGTAGAGCGTCAAGATGTAAAACAGATGTTAGTCATAAAATGATAGATGTAGAGCGTCAAGATGTAAAACAGATGTTAGTCATAAAATGATAGATGTAGGGCGTCAAGATGTAAAACAGATGTTAGTCATAAAATGATAGATGTAGAGCGTCAAGATGTAAAACAGATGTTAGTCATAAAATGATAGATGTAGAGCGTCAAGATGTAAAATAGATGTTAGTCATAAAATGATAGATGTAGAGCGTCAAGATGTAAAACAGATGTTAGTCATAAAATGATAGATGTAGGGCGTCAAAATGTAAAATAGATGTTAGTCATAAAATGATAGATGTAGAGCGTCAAGATGTAAAATAGATGTTAGTCATCAATGATAGATGTAGAGCGTCAAGATGTAAAACAGATGTTAGTCATAAAATGATAGATGTAGGGCGTCAAAATGTAAAATAGATGTTAGTCATAAAATGATAGATGTAGGGCGTTAAAATGTAAAATAGATGTTAGTCATAAAATGATAGATGTAGGGCGTCAAAATGTAAAATAGATGTTAGTCATAAAATGATAGATGTAGGGCTTCAAATTTTAAAATAGATGTTAGTCATAAAATGATAGATGTAGAGGGTCAAAATGTAAAATAGATGTTAGTCATAAAATGATAGATGTAGAGCGTCAAAATGTAAAACAGATGTTAGTCATAAATGATAGATGTAGAGCGTCAAGATGTAAAATAGATGTTAGTCATAACATTATAGATGTAGAGCGTCAAAATGTAAAATAGATGTTAGTCATAAAATGATAGATGTAGGGCGTCAAAATGTAAAATAGATGTTAGTCATAAAATGATAGATGTAGAGCGTCAAAATGTAAAACAGATATTAGTCATAACATGATAGATGTAGAGCGTCAAAATGTAAAACAGATATTAGTCATAAAATGATAGATGTAGAGCGTCAAGATGTAAAAAAGATGCCAGGTTTTGTACATAAACAGTGTTCTCCAACAATAGTAAAATGGAGATAAAAATAAACATCGGAAACATTCAGCAAACCAATAATAAATTGGAGAAAAAATAAATATTAATAAAGTTTGTTAATTCCTTTTCTATATTTCCAGCAGGGCCGGTTTTGGCATTAGGTAAGCCTAGGTAATGAACTAGGGGCACCAAGATACTTGGGCGTCAGCATTCCTTATTTAAATAAAAAAAAAAAAAGGAAAAACATTTAATCATAAAATTTTTTCGTTTTTTTTTTAATTCTTGAAAATACTATTTAATGTCTTTTTGAGCATTTAAATAATTGTATTTATCATTTCAATTCGATTTAAACATTCTCTAAATTTTTGAAGCTCTGTCGAAGACTCCAAGAACTATAATGTCGAATAATGTAGCTAAAATCTAGTCAAATCTGGTTTATAAGATTTGTGAAATACAAATTTTAAAAAAAAGTTTGACATTGAGAAATTGTTGAAAATATGATAACTCATGGGATATTGACGAAACAAATTTATCTGGTGAATTACAATATTAACAGGAAGAATTCATTTTAAATAAGGAACATTTCATTTAAATGCCATGCTACACATTTGCAAAAATTTTTTTAGAAAATAGTACATTAAATGTGTTTATTGTTTTGAGGTCAGTGGCTGCAAAAATTTGAGGAAGAAATTTTCTTATTTTTTACGAAAAAATATATACTTGAGAACTACTTATTGTTTTAGCTATGATAGTTACATAACATGAAATTACATATACAATTAATGCACATAAAGGGATTAGACCTGGAGACAGTTTATAGCTACAATTAATTTCATCATCCTCATCGAGTGCTATCTCCGCACGCAACGAAGGTTGGCTACCATGGAGCGCCATTCTGCCCTGTCTCTTGCTTTGATGGTGCAGATTGTCTTAGGCTGATTTGTCCATCTTTTGATGTTACTCGTCCATGTTAGTCTTGGTCTGCCTCTTTTACCTTGTATTTTCCCCTCCGGGATTGCTTTTAGTAGGCTGTTGTGTTTTTTAACATGACCCAAAAATCGCGTTTGTCTTGTTTGAATTGTGTTTAGTAGTTCTCTTTTCATTTTTAGTTGTTTTAAGACTTCATCTTTTGTTTTCTTTTCCTTCCATCAAATTCTACCTATTCTTCTATATATCCACATTTTAAAGGCTTCAATTCTCTGTTCTGTTTTCTTGTCTAATGTCCATGTTTCTGCACCATATAGGAATATTGAGAAGATGTAACATTTTGCTATTCTTAGTTTTAGACCTGGTATTTTTTGTTTGATGTTTGCATGTTCTTCATGACATTAAAATTATTTTTTGCCATTCCTATTCTTTTGTTATTTCATTTGTACATTTTCCATTACTGGTTATAGTATGTCCAAGGTAGTTGTAGTTCTGAACTGTCTCCATGTCTATTCCTTCAAATTGATATTCACTTGAGGGTTTTGAGTATTTTGTTTTAATGATCATAGTTTTAGTTTTTTTTTATATCCAAATCTAGTCCATATTTTTGCTTGTCGTATTTATTTCATTAAGTAATTGTTGTAGATCTTTAGGATTTTCTGCTAGTAGTACAGTATCGTCTGCATATGTTAGGTTAGAATTAATTTTGACATACTATAACCAGTGATAATACAAGGGATCAAGCCAAATGGCACTTCATGGTAGCCAACCTTCGATGCGGAGACGTCACTTAATGATGATGATGATGAATTAATGCACATACAATTAATTCCAAATTTTGTCAGAGAAAATGCCTGATACAAATAATTTGTCACATTAAAAAAAAATTAGATGCAATAATTTATTTCCAATTTGAAAACTGGAATATTTAATTGATCATCATCATCATCAGCATCAGTATCATGTGCCATACTGGTTGGCGTAGGCGATCATGTGTCTTCCACAATCTTCTATCTATAGTGCAACGTATCAATTCTGTTGTTGACTGTTTTCCATGCCATGACACCAAGCTATCCAGTATTTTCTCTTTTTGTCGTTCGCGATCTCTTTTTCCTTTTTAATTTGGCAGTTGTTGTAGGAGTTCCCTTTTAGTTTTGGCCTCTGAGAATTTTCTCATTGGTCTTTTTAGCTGTCCAGGGAACTTTCAAAATTCTTATGAGAATTCCCATTTCTGTGACCTCTAATCGTATTTTCATTTGTTTGCCTGCTGTCCTTGATTACTTCCATAGGTCATAATTGGTTCTAGATAGCACCGATGAACTCTCTTTCTCACTTTTATTGACACAGATTTCTTGCATAAGATATTTTTTTCATATTCTGAAATGCTATTTTGGCCTAAGCTATGCTGCATTTTATTTCTGTGGTGTAGTATTTAATTACATTTGGCAAAATACAGAGAAAGAGATATCGCGGACGACTAAGAGAAGTCATATTTGGACAGCTTAGTGTTGTGCAAAACGGTAAGCAGACAACAACTTAATTGATAGGATAAATAGAGAATTGTGGAATAATATGACGCCAACGCTAATCGGTTTGCATATGGTATTTTTATTATGAATAATCATATATGTTTACAAATATTAGTGTAAATAAATAATTTTATTTTACCATTGTTTAAAACGTTGTGCTGTGATCTACTTAAGCTGTCAACATAATAGTCGAGGTCCAGTCAACAAATACATATGAAGCAGACCACACACCCTGGCACATGCCAAGAGTTCTTTAACCTGTGCGAGTTTACACAGAAGCTCTAGTCTTTCGCCGTTTTCAGAGAGTGCTGGGTATCGGATCTCACTACCGAGAGTGCTGGGTATCGGATCTCACTACCGAGAGTGCTGGGTATCGGATCTCACTACCGAGAGTGCTGGGTATCGGATCTCACTACCGAGAGTGCTGGGTATCGGATCTCACTACCGAGAGTGCTGGGTATCGGATCTCACTACCGAGAGTGCTGGGTATCGGATCTCACTACCGAGAGTGCTGGGTATCGGATCTCACTACCGAGAGTGCTGGGTATCGGATCTCACTACCGAGAGTGCTGGATATCGGTTATCACTACCGAAAGTGCTGGATATCGGACCTCACAATCTAGAGTGCTGGATATCGGATATCACTACCTAGAGTGCTGGATATCGGTTATCACTACCGAAAGTGCTGGATATCGGACCTCACAATCTAGAGTGCTGGATATCGGACCTCACAATCTAGAGTGCTGGATATCGGATATCACTACATAGAGTGCTGGATATCGGATATCACAACATAGAGTGCTAGATATCGGATATCACTACATAGAGTGCTGGATATCGGAAATCACTACCGAGAGTGCTAGATATCGGATATCACTACCTAGAGTGCTGGATATCGGATATCACTACTTAGAGTGGGAGCCGCGATAGCTCAGTGGTTAGTGAACTGGACTACCACGGACAAGGGGTAGGGTTCGATCCCAACCGACGGCTTCCGGGTTCACCCATCCTTAAATAGGTACCGGATTTTTTCTGGGAAAGTAAAGCAGCACGGACGTAATACTGACCACATTACCCCAAAAATCATGTACTGAAGGTCTGTCAAATATAGGGTCACTAACACCATATTTCCCTATACGCCACTTGGCGTGACGGGGTACTTTACTTTTTTTTTTACTACATAGAGTGCTACATATCGGATATCACTACATAGAGTGCTGGATATCGGATACCACTACTTAGAGTGCTAGATGTCGGATATCACTACCTAGAGTGCTGGATATCAGATATCACTACCTAGAGTGCTAGATATCGGATATCACTACATAGAGTGCTCGATATCGGATATCACTACCTAGAGTGCTAGATATCGGATATCACTACCTAGAGTGCTAGATATCGGATATCACTACCTAGAGTACTAGATATCGGATCTCACAACCGAGAGTGCTGGATATCGGATATCACTGCCTTTAGTGCTAGATATCGGATATCACTACCTAGAGTGCTAGACATCGGATATCATTACCTAGAGTGCAAGATATCGGATATCACTACCTAGAGTGCTGGATATCGGATCTCACGACCGAGAGCGCTAGATATTGGATCTCACAACCTAGAGTGCTGGATATCGGATCTCACTACCGAGAGTGCTAGATGTCGGATATCACTACCTAGAGTGCTGGATATCGGATCTCACTACCGAGAGTGCTAGATATCGGATCTCACAACCTAGATTGCTAGACATCGGATCTCACTACCGAGAGTGCTAGATATTAGATATCACTACCTAGAGTGCTAGATATCGGATCTCACAATCCAGAGTGCTAGACACCGGATATCACTACGGATGGTGCTAGATATCGGATCTCACAACCTAGAGTGTTGGATATCGTATCTCAGAACCTAGAGTACTGGATATCGGAACTCACTACCGAGAGTGCTAGATATCGGATCTCACAACTTAGAGTGATGGATATCGGATCTCACTACCCAGAGTGCTGGATATCGGATCTCACTAATTAGAGTACTGGATATCGGATCTCACTACCGAGAGAGTCAAAGACATTGGATATCACTACCTAGAGTGTTTGATATCAGATCTCACTACCGAGAGTGCTAGACATCGGATATCACTACCTAGAATGCTTGATATCGGCTATCACAACCTAGAGTACTGGATAGCGGATATCACTACCTAGAGTGCTAGACATCGGATCTCACTACCGATAGTGCTAGATATCGGATCTCGAAACCTAGAGTGCGTGCTGGATATCGGATCTCACAATCTAGAGTGCTGGATATCGGATATCACTACCTAGAGTGCTGGATATCGGTTATCACTACCGAAAGTGCTGGATATCGGACCTCACAATCTAGAGTGCTGGATATCGGATATCACTACATAGAGTGCTGGATATCGGATATCACAACATAGAGTGCTAGATATCGGATATCACTACATAGAGTGCTGGATATCGGAAATCACTACCGAGAGTGCTAGATATCGGATATCACTACCTAGAGTGCTGGATATCGGATATCACTACATAGAGTGGGAGCCGCGATAGCTCAGTGGTTAGTGAAATGGACTACCACGGACAAGGGGTAGGGTTCGATCCCAACCGACGGCTTCCGGGTTCACCCATCCTTAAATAGGTACCGGATTTTTTCTGGGAAAGTAAAGCAGCACGGACGTAATACTGACCACATTACCCCAAAAATCATGTACTGAAGGTCTGTCAAATATAGGGTCACTAACACCATATTTCCCTATACGCCACTTGGCGTGACGGGGGTACTTTACTTTTTTTTTTACTACATAGAGTGCTACATATCGGATATCACTACATAGAGTGCTGGATATCGGATACCACTACTTAGAGTGCTAGATGTCGGATATCACTACCTAGAGTGCTGGATATCAGATATCACTACCTAGAGTGCTAGATATCGGATATCACTACATAGAGTGCTCGATATCGGATATCACTACCTAGAGTGCTAGATATCGGATATCACTACCTAGAGTGCTAGATATCGGATATCACTACCTAGAGTACTAGATATCGGATCTCACAACCGAGAGTGCTGGATATCAGACCTCACTGCCTTTAGTGCTAGATATCGGATATCACTACCTAGAGTGCTAGACATCGGATATCATTACCTAGAGTGCAAGATATCGGATATCACTACCTAGAGTGCTGGATATCGGATCTCACGACCGAGAGCGCTAGATATTGGATCTCACAACCTAGAGTGCTGGATATCGGATCTCACTACCGAGAGTGCTAGATATCGGATATCACTACCTAGAGTGCTGGATATCGGATCTCACTACCGAGAGTGCTAGATATCGGATCTCACAACCTAGATTGCTAGACATCGGATCTCACTACCGAGAGTGCTAGATATTAGATATCACTACCTAGAGTGCTAGATATCGGATCTCACAATCCAGAGTGCTAGACACCGGATATCACTACGGATGGTGCTAGATATCGGATCTCACAACCTAGAGTGTTGGATATCGTATCTCAGAACCTAGAGTACTGGATATCGGAACTCACTACCGAGAGTGCTAGATATCGGATCTCACAACTTAGAGTGATGGATATCGGATCTCACTACCCAGAGTGCTGGATATCGGATCTCACTAATTAGAGTACTGGATATCGGATCTCACTACCGAGAGAGTCAAAGACATTGGATATCACTACCTAGAGTGTTTGATATCAGATCTCACTACCGAGAGTGCTAGACATCGGATATCACTACCTAGAATGCTTGATATCGGCTATCACAACCTAGAGTACTGGATAGCGGATATCACTACCTAGAGTGCTAGACATCGGATCTCACTACCGATAGTGCTAGATATCGGATCTCGAAACCTAGAGTGCGTGCTGGATATCGGATCTCACTACCTAGAGTGCTGGATATCGGATCTCACTACCTAGAGTGCTAGATATCGGATATCACTACCTAGAGTGCTAGACATCGGATATCACTACATAGAGTGCTAGACATCAGATCTCACAACATAGAGTGCTAGACACCGGACATCACTACCTAAAGTGCTTGATAGCGGATCTCACTATCTAGAGTGCTTAACATCGGATCTCACAACCTAGAGTGCTAGATATCGGATCTCACAACCTAGAGTACTAGACATCGGATCTCACTACCTAGAGTGCAAGATATCGGATCTCACTACCTAGATTGCTAGACATCGGATCTCACTACCGAGAGTGCTAAATATCGAATCTGACTACCTAGAGTGCTAGATATTGGAACTCACTACAGAGATTGCTAGATATCGGATCTCACTACAGAGAGTGGTAGATATTGGACCTCAAAACCGAGAGTGCTAGATATAAGATCACAAAACCGAGAGTGCTGGATATCGGATCACACTACCGAGAGTGCTAGACATCGGATCTCACTACCTAGAGTGCTAGACATCGGAACTCACTACATAGAGTGCTAGACATCGGAGCTCACTACCAAGAGTGCTGGATATCGGATCTCACTACCTAGAGTGCTAGATATCGGATCACAATACCGAGAGTGCTGGATATCGGATCACAATACCGAGAGTGCTGGATATCGGATCTCACTACCTAGAGTGCTAGATATCGGATCACAATACCGAGAGTGCTGGATATCGGATCACAATACCGAGAGTGCTAGATATCTGATCTTACTACCGTGAGTGCTAGATATCTGATCTTACTACCGTGAGTGCTAGATATCTGATCTTACTACCATGAGTGCTAGATATCTGATCTTACTACCGTGAGTGCTAGATATCTGATCTTACTACCGAGAGTGCTAGATATCTGATCTTACTACCGTGAGTGCTAGATATCTGATCTTACTACCGTGAGTGCTAGATATCTGATCTTACTACCGTGAGTGCTAGATATCTGATCTTACTACCGTGAGTGCTAGATATTTGATCTTACTACCGTGAGTGCTAGATATCTGATCTTACTACCGTGAGTGCTAGATATCTGATCTTACTACCGTGAGTGCTAGATATTTGATCTTACTACCGAGAGTGCTAGATATCTGATCTTACTACCGAGAGTGCTAGATATCTGATCTTACTACCGAGAGTGCTAGATATCTGATCTTACTACCGTGAGTGCTAGATATCTGATCTTACTACCGTGAGTGCTAGATATTTGATCTTACTACCGAGAGTGCTAGATATCTGATCTTACTACCGTGAGTGCTAGATATCTGATCTTACTACCGTGAGTGGTAGATATCTGATCTTACTACCGTGAGTGCTAGATATCTGATCTTACTACCGAGAGTGCTAGATATTTGATCTTACTACCGAGAGTGCTAGATATCTGATCTTACTACCGAGAGTGCTAGATATCTGATCTTACTACCGAGAGTGCTAGATATCTGATCTTACTACCGTGAGTGCTAGATATCTGATCTTACTACCGTGAGTGCTAGATATCTGATCTTACTACCGTGAGTGCTAGATATCTGATCTTACTACCGAGAGTGCTAGATATCTGATCTTAAAACTGAGAGTGCTAGATATCTGATCTTACTACCGTGAGTGCTAGATATCTGATCTTACTATCGACAGTGCTAGATATTTAATCTAACTACCAGAGAGTGCTACATATCTGATCATACTACCGCGAATGCTAGACATCTGATCTTACTACCGAGTGTGCTAGATATCTGATCTTACTACCGAGTGTGCTAGATATCTGATCTTAAAACTGAGAGTGCTAGATATCTGATCTCACTACAGAGAGTGCTAGACATAGGATCTCACTACAGAGAGTGCTAGACATCTGACCTCACTACAGAGAGTGCTAGGCATAGTATCTCACTAAAGATTGTACTAGACATCTGATCTCACCACAGAGAGTGCTAGACATAGGATCTCACTACAGAGAGTGCTAGACATCTGATCTCACCACAGAGAGTACTAGACATCTGATTTCACTACAGAGAGTGCTAAACATCTGATCTCACTACAGAGAGTACTAGACATCGGATTTCACTACAGAGAGTGCTAGACATCTGATCTCACTTCCCAGAGTGCTAGACTTTGAATCTCACTACATTGAGTGCTAGACACTGAATCTCACTACAGAGAGTACTAAACATTGAATCTCACTACAGAGAGTGCTAGACATTGAATCTCACTATAGAGAGTGCTAGACATTGAATCTCACTACAGAAAGTGCTACATATTGAATCTCACTACAGAGAGTGCTAGACATTGAATCTCACTACAGAGAGTGCTAGATATCTGATCTCACTTCCCAGAGTGCTAGACTTTGAATCTCACTACATTGAGTGCTAGACACTGAATCTCACTACAGAGAGTACTAAACATTGAATCTCACTACAGAGAGTGCTAGACATTGAATCTCACTACCTAGAGTGCTAGATATCGGATATCACTACCTAGAGTGCTAGACATCGGATATCACTACATAGAGTGCTAGACATCAGATCTCACAACATAGAGTGCTAGACACCGGACATCACTACCTAAAGTGCTTGATAGCGGATCTCACTATCTAGAGTGCTTAACATCGGATCTCACAACCTAGAGTGCTAGATATCGGATCTCACAACCTAGAGTACTAGACATCGGATCTCACTACCTAGAGTGCAGGATATCGGATCTCACTACCTAGATTGCTAGACATCGGATCTCACTACCGAGAGTGCTAAATATCGAATCTGACTACCTAGAGTGCTAGATATTGGAACTCACTACAGAGATTGCTAGATATCGGATCTCACTACAGAGAGTGGTAGATATTGGACCTCAAAACCGAGAGTGCTAGATATAAGATCACAAAACCGAGAGTGCTGGATATCGGATCACACTACCGAGAGTGCTAGACATCGGATCTCACTACCTAGAGTGCTAGACATCGGAACTCACTACATAGAGTGCTAGACATCGGAGCTCACTACCAAGAGTGCTGGATATCGGATCTCACTACCTAGAGTGCTAGATATCGGATCACAATACCGAGAGTGCTGGATATCGGATCACAATACCGAGAGTGCTGGATATCGGATCTCACTACCTAGAGTGCTAGATATCGATCACAATACCGAGAGTGCTGGATATCGGATCACAATACCGAGAGTGCTAGATATCTGATCTTACTACCGTGAGTGCTAGATATCTGATCTTACTACCGTGAGTGCTAGATATCTGATCTTACTACCATGAGTGCTAGATATCTGATCTTACTACCGTGAGTGCTAGATATCTGATCTTACTACCGAGAGTGCTAGATATCTGATCTTACTACCGTGAGTGCTAGATATCTGATCTTACTACCGTGAGTGCTAGATATCTGATCTTACTACCGTGAGTGCTAGATATCTGATCTTACTACCGTGAGTGCTAGATATTTGATCTTACTACCGTGAGTGCTAGATATCTGATCTTACTACCGTGAGTGCTAGATATCTGATCTTACTACCGTGAGTGCTAGATATTTGATCTTACTACCGAGAGTGCTAGATATCTGATCTTACTACCGAGAGTGCTAGATATCTGATCTTACTACCGAGAGTGCTAGATATCTGATCTTACTACCGTGAGTGCTAGATATCTGATCTTACTACCGTGAGTGCTAGATATTTGATCTTACTACCGAGAGTGCTAGATATCTGATCTTACTACCGTGAGTGCTAGATATCTGATCTTACTACCGTGAGTGGTAGATATCTGATCTTACTACCGTGAGTGCTAGATATCTGATCTTACTACCGAGAGTGCTAGATATTTGATCTTACTACCGAGAGTGCTAGATATCTGATCTTACTACCGAGAGTGCTAGATATCTGATCTTACTACCGTGAGTGCTAGATATCTGATCTTACTACCGTGAGTGCTAGATATCTGATCTTACTACCGTGAGTGCTAGATATCTGATCTTACTACCGAGAGTGCTAGATATCTGATCTTAAAACTGAGAGTGCTAGATATCTGATCTTACTACCGTGAGTGCTAGATATCTGATCTTACTATCGACAGTGCTAGATATTTAATCTAACTACCAGAGAGTGCTACATATCTGATCATACTACCGCGAATGCTAGACATCTGATCTTACTACCGAGTGTGCTAGATATCTGATCTTACTACCGAGTGTGCTAGATATCTGATCTTAAAACTGAGAGTGCTAGATATCTGATCTCACTACAGAGAGTGCTAGACATAGGATCTCACTACAGAGAGTGCTAGACATCTGACCTCACTACAGAGAGTGCTAGGCATAGTATCTCACTAAAGATTGTACTAGACATCTGATCTCACCACGGAGAGTGCTAGACATAGGATCTCACTACAGAGAGTGCTAGACATCTGATCTCACCACAGAGAGTACTAGACATCTGATTTCACTACAGAGAGTGCTAAACATCTGATCTCACTACAGAGAGTACTAGACATCGGATTTCACTACAGAGAGTGCTAGACATCTGATCTCACTTCCCAGAGTGCTAGACTTTGAATCTCACTACATTGAGTGCTAGACACTGAATCTCACTACAGAGAGTACTAAACATTGAATCTCACTACAGAGAGTGCTAGACATTGAATCTCACTATAGAGAGTGCTAGACATTGAATCTCACTACAGAAAGTGCTAGATATTGAATCTAACTACAGAGAGTGCTAGACATTGAATCTCACTACAGAGAGTGCTAGATATCTGATCTCACTTCCCAGAGTGCTAGACTTTGAATCTCACTACATTGAGTGCTAGACACTGAATCTCACTACAGAGAGTACTAAACATTGAATCTCACTACAGAGAGTGCTAGACATTGAATCTCACTATAGAGAGTGCTAGACATTGAATCTCACTACAGAGAGTGCTAGATATTGAATCTCACTACAGAGAGTGCTAGACTTTGAATCTCACTATAGAGAGTGCTAGACATTGAATCTCACTACAGAGAGTGCTAGACATTGAATCTCACTACAGAGAGTGCCAGATATCTGATCTCACTACAGAGAGTGCCAGATATCTGATCTCACAACCGAGAGTGCTAGATATCTGATCTCACTACAGAGAGTGCTAGATATCGGATCTCACTACAGAGAGTGCTAGATATCTGATCTCACTACAGAGAGTGCTAGATATCGGATCTCACTACAGAGAGTGCTAGATATCTGATCTCACTACAGAGAGTGCTAGATATCTGATCTCACAACCGAGAGTGCTAGATATCTGATCTCACTACAGAGAGTGCTAGATATCGGATCTCACTACAGAGAGTGCTAGATATCTGATCTCACTACAGAGAGTGCTAGATATCTGATTTCACTACAGAGAGTGCTAGATATCGGATCTCACTACAGAGAGTGATAGATATCGGATCTCACTACAGAGAGTGCCAGATATCTGATCTCACAACCGAGAGTGCTAGATATCTGATCTCACTACAGAGAGTGCTAGATATCTGATCTCACAACCGAGAGTGCTAGATATCGGATCTCACTACAGAGAGTGCTAGATATCGGATCTCACTACAGAGAGTGCTAGATATCTGATCTCACTATAGAGAGTGCTAGATATCTGATTTCACTACAGAGAGTGCTAGATATCTGATCTTAAAACTGAGAGTGCTAGATATCTGATCTTACTACCGTGAGTGCTAGATATCTGATCTTACTATCGACAGTGCTAGATATTTAATCTAACTACCAGAGAGTGCTACATATCTGATCATACTACCGCGAATGCTAGACATCTGATCTTACTACCGAGTGTGCTAGATATCTGATCTTACTACCGAGTGTGCTAGATATCTGATCTAAAACTGAGAGTGCTAGATATCTGATCTCACTACAGAGAGTGCTAGACATAGGATCTCACTACAGAGAGTGCTAGACATCTGACCTCACTACAGAGAGTGCTAGGCATAGTATCTCACTAAAGATTGTACTAGACATCTGATCTCACCACAGAGAGTGCTAGACATAGGATCTCACTACAGAGAGTGCTAGACATCTGATCTCACCACAGAGAGTACTAGACATCTGATTTCACTACAGAGAGTGCTAAACATCTGATCTCACTACAGAGAGTACTAGACATCGGATTTCACTACAGAGAGTGCTAGACATCTGATCTCACTTCCCAGATTGCTAGACTTTGAATCTCACTACATTGAGTGCTAGACACTGAATCTCACTACAGAGAGTACTAAACATTGAATCTCACTACAGAGAGTGCTAGACATTGAATCTCACTATAGAGAGTGCTAGACATTGAATCTCACTACAGAAAGTGCTAGATATTGAATCTCACTACAGAGAGTGCTAGACATTGAATCTCACTACAGAGAGTGCTAGATATCTGATCTCACTTCCCAGAGTGCTAGACACTGAATCTCACTACAGAGAGTACTAAACATTGAATCTCACTACAGGGAGTGCTAGACATTGAATCTCACTATAGAGAGTGCTAGACATTGAATCTCACTACAGAGAGTGCTAGATATTGAATCTCACTACAGAGAGTGCTAGACTTTGAATCTCACTATAGAGAGTGCTAGACATTGAATCTCACTACAGAGAGTGCTAGACATTGAATCTCACTACAGAGAGTGCCAGATATCTGATCTCACTACAGAGAGTGCCAGATATCTGATCTCACAACCGAGAGTGCTAGATATCTGATCTCACTACAGAGAGTGCTAGATATCGGATCTCACTACAGAGAGTGCTAGATATCTGATCTCACTACAGAGAGTGCTAGATATCGGATCTCACTACAGAGAGTGCTAGATATCTGATCTCACTACAGAGAGTGCTAGATATCTGATCTCACAACCGAGAGTGCTAGATATCTGATCTCACTACAGAGAGTGCTAGATATCGGATCTCACTACAGAGAGTGCTAGATATCTGATCTCACTACAGAGAGTGCTAGATATCGGATCTCACTACAGAGAGTGCTAGATATCGGATCTCACTACAGAGAGTGCTAGATATCTGATCTCACTACAGAGAGTGCCAGATATCTGATCTCACAACCGAGAGTGCTAGATATCTGATCTCACTACAGAGAGTGCCAGATATCTGATCTCACAACCGAGAGTGCTAGATATCTGATCTCACTACAGAGAGTGCTAGATATCGGATCTCACTACAGAGAGTGCTAGATATCTGATCTCACTACAGAGAGTGCTAGATATCGGATCTCACTACAGAGAGTGCTAGATATCGGATCTCACTACAGAGAGTGCTAGATATCTGATCTCACTACAGAGAGTGCCAGATATCTGATCTCACAACCGAGAGTGCTAGATATCTGATCTCACTACAGAGAGTGCTAGATATCTGATCTCACAACCGAGAGTGCTAGATATCTGATCTCACTACAGAGAGTGCTAGATATCGGATCTCACTACAGAGAGTGCTAGATATCTGATCTCACTACAGAGAGTGCTAGATATCTGATTTCACTACAGAGAGTGCTAGATATCGGATCTCACTACAGAGAGTGCTAGATATCGGATCTCACTACAGAGAGTGCTAGATATCGGATCTCACTACAGAGAGTGCTAGATATCGGATCTCACTACAGAGAGTGCTAGATATCTGATCTCACAACCGAGAGACCGAGTAACGGTAATGTCACAGATAAAGCGTTGACTCAATTAAAAAAAAAAAATGTCCACCGCCTGCGGTGAGAAGTGATCCCGGGACTTTTCTGCCCAGAGTCCAATGTCTTTCTCTAGACATTCAGCGCCTCCTCCTCCCCTTTTATCTATTTGAAAACACTAATTCAAAAAAATGTATTATAATTTCAATATTCCAAAGTATTCCTATTTATCACTTTTTTTTGGTTTAAATCGCATGTTTTGTTTTTTTAAAAGTCTGGTCTGGCATGTCAGTAGATTGTGCCAGGTTGTCCAAATACCGTCACGTTCGCGAATTTTTTTGGCTAATAATCTACACAGCTGTTTGTGTTCATCTAAATGTTGTATTTTTATAATAATCTCAGAAATAAATTTGGCATCAAATACGGAGAAAATGTTTCTTAGGCCTTGAACATTCCACTCACACTTAAAATTGATACTTTATGGAAGTGGTCTTATTTTGCGACACCTCACACAGAACGTAAAGTTTCTAGCTAAAGTAAACATTTGTGCTTGAGTGATATTTTAGTTAATGCTGGCAACAAAAGAGAGGTCAAAGAGTGAGGTTTCACTGGTGCTATTTTTAATAACAAAAGTTGTTCACATTAAGATACAGCTTCTTCTAACCACTTTAAATATATTCTATCAGAAGTATGTGTATTGTATCTTCCTCAAAAAGATGAAGTATCATTCATAAACAGCTGTTTCTAGACCGTAGACGACAATACTAGACAACACTAGACAACACTAGACAATACTAGACAACACAAGACAATACTAAACAACACTTGACAATAATAGACAACACTAGACAACACAAGACAATACTAGACAACACTAGATAATAATAGACAACACTAGACACCACAAGACAATAATAGACAACACTAGACAACACAAGACAATACTAGACAACACAAGACAATAATAAACAACACTAGACAACACAAGACAATAATAGACAACACTAGACACTACAAAACAATACTAGACAACACTAGACAATACTAGACAACACTAGCCAACACTAGATATAACTAGACAACCCTAAACACAACAAGACATTACTAGACAATACTAGACAACACTAGGTAATACTAGACAACACTAGATAATACTAGACAACACTAGACAATACTAGACAATACTAGACAACACTAGATAATACTAGACAACACAAGACAATACTAGACAACACTAGACACCACAATACAAAACTAGACAACACTAGACACCACAAGACAATACTAGACAACACTAAACACCACAAGACAATGCTAGACAACACAAAACACCACAAGACAATAATAGACAACACTAGACACCACAAGACAATACTAGACAACACTAGATAATACTAGACAACACTAAACACATAAGATAATACTAGACAACACTAGACAACATAAAACAATACTAGGCAACACTAGATAATACTAGACGACAATAAACACCACAAGACAATACTAGACAACACTAGACACCACAAGACAGCACTAGACAACCCTAGATAATACTATCTATCTATTGACCTTTCGAGCCGTAACCGGCCCATAGGGCGTAGACCAAGATACACCTTCTCCTATATGAATTTTTGTTCTAGCAGTTTTCTTTTAAAGATATTTTATCAAATCTCGCCATCTGTCTCTGTTCTGTGCAAGCAGTTCTATCTCATTGAGGGAGCCGATTCCTGCTGCTCTTGCCTCTCTCATCAATGTTCTTCTCAGTGTCTCCCTGGGTCTTCCTCTTTTTCTTTTACCTGTTGTTTCCCATATGAGGGCTTGCTTTGCTATTCGATTATTATCTCTTCTCATCACATGTCCAACGTATGACCATCGTCTTTCTTTATTACTGAAGATATTAGTGGTTGATTGGCGATTTCTCTAATTTCCTCGTTTGTTTTGAATTCGTTCCATTCTATACCAAGTATTTTCCTTAGACATTTATTTTCGAATGCGTTCAACTTTGTTTCTATATCTCTTGTTGTTTTCCAGCTTTCACACGCATACGTAAGGGTTGATAGTACATTTGATTTGAATAGCCTAAGTTTTGTGTTTGTGCTAATGAGTTTTGATTTCCACAACTTTTCAAGGCTTCTGAAAGACATTGCTGCTTTAGCCAGTCTGATTCTAATTTCTTTGCTCGTATCCCCTTCTCGATCAATGTGACTTCCAAGATAGATGAAGTGATCGATCTCTTCTACTGGTTTGTTTTCCATGTATATTTTGTCACTTGTTGGAATTAAACTTTTCATGACTTTAGTCTTTTCATGATTGACCTCAAGCCCAATTTTGCTGGCTATTGATGATAGTTCATTTGTGTTTTCCTGCATCGTTTTTATCTGATTGCTGATGAGAACTATGTCATCAGCAAAGTCCAGGTCCTCCAAATGGTCTCCTTGTATCCATTCGATGCCTTTATTACCAGTGCAGCATTTCTTCATTATGAAGTCCATAACAATTCCAAATAACAAGGGCGATAAAATACATCCTTGTTTAACCCCAGTTTCTATTGGGAAACATTCGCTCAGTCCTTCCTCTGTTCGAACTGCACATGTGTAACCATCATACATGTCTTTGATAATATTTATGATTTTTGATGGTAAGCCATATTGCTTCAGAATTTTCCACAAAGAATCTCTATGAATACTATCAAATGCTTTTTTGAAGTCGATGAAGTTAAGTACAAAAGGTTTTTGCTTTTCAATGTGTTCCTCCAATATAAGTCGTAGAGTGAAAATGTGGTCAAGACAGCTTCTCCCTTTTCTAAACCCAGCCTGTTCTTCACGCATTACTGTATCTATTGAATCCTTTATTCTATTTAGGATGATTTTACAGAATAATTTTGAGGCAACTGACAAAAGTGTCACGCCTCTCCAATTGTTACAATCTCTAAGATTGCCCTTTTTTGGGATCTTAACAATGATTCCTTTTTTCCATTTATGAGGCGTCTTCTCTGTTTTCCAAATGATGTTGAACATTTTTTGGAGATGTATTAAATTATGGCTATCAATTGCCTTGAGGATCTCAGCTGTTAACTTATCCTCTCCAGCAGCCTTGTTATTGGTCATTAGCTTTAAGGTGGTTTCTATTTCACTCAAGGTGAAGTCATCTAAATTTACATCTAATTCTGCTGCTGGTGTTTCAGCTTCAAATCTATTAAACTGTGAGGTAGTGGACGGTTAAGAATTTCTTTGAAGTGTTCCGCCCAACGGGCTTTTATGTCTGCGCTTGTTGAGAGATATAGATAATACTAGACAACACTAAAAACCATAAGACAATACTAGACAACACTAGACAACACAAGACAATACTAGACAACACTAGATAATACTAGACAACACTAGACAATACTAGACAACACTAGACAATACTAGACAACACTAGATAATACTAGACAACACTAGACAACACAAGACAATACTAGACAACACTAGACACCACAAGACAATACTAGAGAACACTAAACACCACAAGACAATAATAGACAACACTAGACACCACACGACAATACTAGACAACACTAGATAATACTAGATGATACTAGACAACACTAAACACCATAAATCAATACTAGACAGCACTAGACAATACAAGACAATACTAGATAACACTAGATAATACTAGACGACACTAGACACCACAAGACAACACTAGACAAAACGAGATAATACTAGATAATACTAGATAACACTAGACAACACTAGATAATACTAGACGACACTAAACACCACAAGACAATACTAGACAACACTAGACAATACAAGACAATACTAGACAACACTAGATAATACAAGACAACACTAAACACCGCTAGACAATACTAGAGAACACTAGATAATACTAGACAACACATTCATTACTGTAATTAACTGCTTATTTATTCAAGAGTTCATTAATTAGTTTGCGTTGTTTGATTTATTGATTATTTACTTCGTTAGTTTGTTATATGATATGTTTGTGTGGTATATTGTTTATCATGGTATTATATCATTATTTATTCACTGTGTACGATATATTGTTTATCACGTTATTATATCATTATTTATTCACTGTGTTCGATAGATTGTTTATCACGTTATTATATCATTATTTATTCACTGTGTACGATAGATTGTTTATCAAGTTATTACATCATTATTTATTCACTGTGTACGATAGATTGTTTATCACGTTATTATATCATTATTTATTCACTGTGTACGATAGATTGTTTATCACGTTATTATATCATTATTTATTCACTGTGTACGATATATTGTTTATCACGTTATTATATCATTATTTATTCACTGTGTACGATAGATTGTTTATCAAGTTATTACATCATTATTTATTCACTGTGTACGATAGATTGTTTATCACGTTATTATATCATTATTTATTCACTGTGTACGATAGATTGTTTATCACGTTATTACATCATTATTTATTCACTGTGTACGATAGATTGTTTATCACGTTATTATATCATTATTTATTCACTGTGTACGAGAGATTGTTTATCAAGTTATTACATCATTATTTATTCACTGTGTACGATAGATTGTTTATCACGTTATTATATCATTATTTATTCACTGTGTACGATAGATTGTTTATCACGTTATTACATCATTATTTATTCACTGTGTACGATAGATTGTTTATCAAGTTATTATATCATTATTTATTCACTGTGTACGATAGTTGTTTATCACGTTATTACATCATTATTTATTCACTGTGTTCGATAGACTGTTTATCACGTTATTATATCATTATTTATTCACTGTGTACGATAGATTGTTTATCACGTTATTATATCATTATTTATTCCCTGTGTACGATAGATAATATATTTGTTCGTCAGTCAACAAGGATAGTTATTTATAAATTAGCTATTCAGTCAGTTAATTAATTTGTTAAATAATTAATACATTTTTAATGTTTAATTGTAGAATTCGTTTGTTAACAATAACTATTAGCTGTTAATCTGTCAGTCAATCTGACATTTAATTAAATATTTGAAAATTAATTATTTAATTCTTGGTTATTTACATTCTTGAAGGGTTGTAGTTCGTTGTTCGTTAATTGGTAAGCAATTGGATAGTTGTAAATACCTTTGGTTAGCCATCTAGTAGTTAGTTATGTAAATAGTTCTTTAGTTTGAAATATAGATAGTTACTTGAAAGCTATTTAGTTCGGTGCATTATTTGTTAGATATTTTTTATTATGTAGTTAAGAAGCAGAGCCTCGATGGCTGAATGGTTAGTGCACTCACTTTCTGATCAACATGGTCAGAGTTTAATCCCCAGAAGTTACGGATTTTTTTCGGACCGACAAGGCTCCGGGTTAACTCAGCCTCTAAAAAAGGGTACCAGTTATTTCTACTGGGAAGTAAAGGCGACCTGACGTGATACTGACCATATCACCTAAAAAATGTGTCGTGGTCATAGAAAAATATGGTCTTAACTAAGCAAGAAGAACTAACCTTGTTATTGTCAGTGTGACCTCAAGGATACATCAAGACTGAACAAGACAGAGACGTGATCGCAGTAAACTGAAAAATAAAATAAAGAGACGAGTTAAAATTGTTAGTCAGAATATTACATCAAATCAAGAAGCAGAAAGCGTTTGAAATACACAGAAGCTAGCTTTAATGCGGACACTACATTTTATCTTGACTTATTTCATTATTATTATCCTGTCCAATTAGGCCACACGAAATTATTTGTGTGTGTTTGTTTTTACTTCTCACAAAGTCGAGCGAACATTAATCTGGGAAACACCAGAAAGCAATTAAACTCACGCGCGGGAACTGCACCAGACAAGCTAAACCCCACGATGAGAAACTGCAGATGAATCAATAGAGTGAGGGTGTTTTCTTTCCGCTAGACTAATTTAAGACATCACCGGATCATTTCTCTTCTCAAAAAGACATAATAAACAGCGGTTTCAACAAACTCAATAGCCTGTGGTCAGGCGAAACTATACAAATGTTTGAGCCAATTACTGCTCGCCTACTGCTCGCTGATGATTACATCGTATTTTATGCTATTCGCTTTTTTATATTTGTGTTTATATTTTTATACTAATTTATTTAAAAATGACATTAACATTTTTATCAAAAGATAATTTTGTTGTTTGATTATTTGATTTCATGTGGGAATTAAAAATATGCTTTTGTAATGTTCGGATGATGTTTTCCTCTCTCCAGCCATTTTTCTTTTTCCTTTCCCTCTTTCAATCTCTCTCCTAATTTCCAATATCTCCGTCTTTCTAATTTTCTTTCTCTCTTAATCTCTTTATTTCTTATGTCTCTCTCTTTCTACCTCTCTCTCTATCGCCATCTCACTTTCTATCTCTCTAATTTTCTCTCTCACGCTGTTCATTTCTATTTTTACCTATAGATTTTTATCTCTCTTTTTTTCTTTTCATCTCTCTCTCTATTTCTCTCTCTTCATCTCTCTCTCTCTTCATCTCTCTCTCTCTATTTCTCTCTCTGCCTAAATCTCTATTACTCTAAATATTTTTTACATTTCTCCCTGTATATTTATCATATTCCTAATCCTGTATATTCACCTCCTTATACATATATTTACTTCTCTATTTACCTCATTTTCCACCAAATCTTTATCCGTTCTCTCCTTCTCTAAGTCTCTCTATCTACAACATCTAAAAACGTTAAATCATACAAAGCATATCAAAATAACAGCTATAAAGATGTTACTGGCACAAGTTTAGTTTGTTTCTGTTTTGAAATATTGTCTGATGCACTGACAGAGCAAACGACAGGTTGCAATAGATCATTCAATCTAAAAAATGAGGTTTACTGGAACTCTATCATCTCATCCATAAAGAGTTTGGAACTCTGTAATCTCATCCATAAAAAAAGTTGAAACTCTGTAATCTCATCCATAAAAAAAGTTGAAACTCTGTAATCTCATCCATAAAAATGTTGGAACTATGTAATCTCATCCATAAAATTGTTGGAACTCTGTAATCTCATCCATAAAAATGTTGGAACTCTGTAATCTCATCCATAAAAATGATGGAACTATGTAATCTCATCCATAAAAATGTTGAAACTGTAATCTCATCCATAAAAATGTTGGAACTATGTAATCTCATCCATAAAAATGTTGGAACTCTATCATCTCATTCCGTAAAAAAAGTTCATATGGACACTATCATCTCATTAAAAAAGATTACTTCAACTGTATCATCATATCATGTAAAATAACGTTTGCTGGAATTCTATCATCCCTTGCCATTAACAAATACGAACTCTATCATCTCATCCCATAAGAAATAGTTTACTAGAACTCTATATCATCTCATCCCATAAAAAATAGTATACTGGAACTTTATCACCACATCCCATATAAAAATAGTTTACATGAACTCTGCCATCTCATCCCACACAAAAATGTTTAATGAAACTATCATCTCATCAAATAAAAAATGTTTACTGAAACTATCATCTCATCAAATAAAAAATGTTTATTGAAACTATCATCTCATCAAATAAAAAATGTTTACTGAAAGTATCATCTCATCAAATAAAAAATATTGACTGAAACTGTATTATCTTACTCCATTTCCCAGTTGGGAAAACCATAAGAGTGGGCTACCGACGTTCGGACAACCCGTGTTCGATTCCCATTGGGAGCTGTGTGAATTGTACTAGTGGTTGTGCAAAAATACCCCTATGATCGACCCAACCGTTGGCAGAAATGGGTACCAGGGTAGTACTCTGGGAAGGTTAGGAATACCGCCTCGCATCGTGAGTTTTGATGCTTGAAGCGAAACTATCCAGAAGTCTCCGAACATTTCTGGATAGGCGGCCGAGCACATATGGGTGAAAACTCGCGAGCTAAGACGCGGATTCAAGTCTTGTACTTTACCTTTACTTTAACTTTACCTTTATCTTACCCCATTAACAAGTCGGAACTCTGTTACCTCATCCTATAGAAATGGTTAGTGAAACGTTTTCACCACGCTCCATAAAAAAGGTTACTTTAACTCTATCATTTCATACGATAAAGCAATTGAAACTCTATCATCTTACCACATTAAACAAAGTTGAAATTCTATCATCGCTTTCCATTTAAAAGAGTTTAAGGGAACTCTATCATCTCATGGCATAAAAGAAATGTTTCCTGAAATCCTCTCATCTCATCCCATTTAAAAAAAAGTTTACCTTAACTCTATCATCTCATCCCATTAAAAAAAAGTTTACATTAACTCTATCATTTCATGCCATAAAACAGTTGGAACTGGCATCCCATAAAAAATATAGGAACTCATTTCATATCAATAAAAAAAAAAAGTTTAATACAGATCTTTCATCTCATCCCATATTTAAAAAAAAATGTTGGTGGAACTCTATCAACTCACTCCATAACAAATGTTGGAACTCTATTATCTTATATCATAAAAAAAAGTAAATGGTGATATACCAGACCACTATATTAGTTGAGTGGATATTATGGATATTCGTGATCTTAGCCACATTATATTACATGGATATATTTAACAAATGCAAATTAAAAAAAGAAAATAAATCTCTTATGACAGAGACTTATGAATTATGAGTTTGTGTGATTTAACCAATCAAACATTTACAACGCCACTAAATCAGTGCCTGGGGCCTCGGTAGCCTAGTTGGGAAAACCACCCGACTGGACTACCGACGTTCGGACAACCCGTGTTCGATTCCTGCTGGGAGCAGTGTGAATTGTACTCGTGGTTGGAAATTTAAAAAAAAAAAAATTACCCCCACGGTCGACCCAGCCGTTGGCAGAAATGGGTACCAGGGTATTATCCTGGGAAGGTGAGGAATGTCGCTTCGCATCTGAGTTTCGATGCTTGAGGCTACACTATACAGAAATATCCGAACATTTCTGGATAGGCGGCCGAGCACATATGGGTATATACTCGCGTGCTAAGACGCCGGTTCATGTCTCGTACTTTACCTTTACCTTTAAATCAGTGCCTCTGAAAGGAGTTTCCAAATTTCGCTCATCCCATCGGTAACGTAATCCTCTTGAGTTTTGTTCCTTGTTCTGCGAGATCGTTGCTCGATGCCTGTGTTTCAGGAGTCAGGAATTAATGTACGGTAAGTGTTGAAAAACACAGGGGAGAACCAACTAGCTTGGTGGGTATACTCACAATCTTCATTTGTACATAAACTCTTGTCAGTGTGAGAACTTGATTATCTTGGAAAATCTACATTCACATCCAGCAGTAGAATTGGGGATGCTGCTGTTAGCGATTACTTGCTGGAGAATTTGTCTTCTCGTTCAGGAATTCACGAAAGTCCTCCGTTTGCTGTCTTCCTAGAATTCTAATCATTCTTCACTTCAGACTTCCCAGATGTATCACTGACAGTTCTTATTTTGTGTTTTTTCTTTAGACAAAAGGCGATTCATTATTTTAAATTGTCATAAAACATGTTAGGTTAAAGAGAACAAATCACATCTATTGACGCAATTACATTTATTTTATTCTTCAGAGCCATTCCTTTGAAGTCCACATTGTCACCTGCTAGAACTTTTTCAAGATTAAAAGGTCAATTTGTTCATGTCTTCAAATAGCTCAAATACTTTTATCAAGTGAAGATGAAAATGTCACTTTGTATTCGTGGTCGACATCCAGGGAGTGTCAATTACTGTGCACAGTAATTTGTCTTTATTGCACATTTAGCACCAATACTAATTAGTAATTATAATAAATGTAGTGTATCTATAGATATATTTATATAACAATGCAAGTCAAACAACCATAAATTTCAATTACTTGTAAAATAAGTATAATTAAATTTTTAAATCTTTAAATTCGTAAATATTTACGTGATCATGTTTCACCTTATTCATACATCATCACAACAGCGCCAGCGACTCAAAGCTGATCCAGGCATCATATCAGTCTTTCAGTTGGTCTCCGTGGTAAAGTTATTGTAAAAAGAACTGACTGCAAACGAAGTGTAGGTCTCTGTAGTCCCGCAGTAGTGTTGCCAGTTGTTATAAGAGACATGGCATTTAGGTATAACAGGGATGGACAAGAAAGGACAATTATATAGAAGAGCCCGGAAAATAAAAATAAAAACATTGCAGCCCGCTACATTACCTTACTTAAGTCTAAAAGCTGACAGGCTACATAAACTGTGTGACATCTATCAGATCACACACACACACTCACTCACACACTCACTCATTCAATCACACGCTCACTCATTCACACACTCACTCACACACTCACTCGCTCACTCACTCAGTCACTCACTCACACACTCACTCACTCATTCACACGCTCACACGCTCATTCACTCACATACACACTCACTCACACACTCACTCACTCACTCACACACTCACTCACTCATTCACTCCCTCACACACTCACTCTCTCTCTCTCTACCTCTCTCTCTCTACCTCTCTCTCTCTTTCACATTCACACTCTCAAACGTATATATAAACCTTTAGGATTGTAAAAGTCACGAGATTTATATTTTATACCTAACTTTAAACTATGATCGCAGCCTGTTTACAACCGTGACACTATCTTCTGTTGGTGTCATTGTAGCTTGAACTCTGCATTATTTCTGTTCTGGAATGTTTATGGACATAATCACTGAATTCCACAACTTACTGCCTGTGTTTAATTTATGTTCCATAAATGTTCTTTAAATATAAAAACCGAATACATTTTTATAAGTATTATATTCGTTTAACAAATCTCGGTAGCCTACTTGGGAAAAGCACCCGACTGGACTACCGACGTTCGGACAACCCGACTGGACTACCGACGTTCGGACAACCCGACTGGACTACCGACGTTCGGACAACCCGACTGGACTACCGACGTTCGGACAACCCGACTGGACTACCGACGTTCGGACAACCCGACTGGACTACCGACGTTCGGACAACCCGACTGGACTACCGACGTTCGGACAACCCGACTGGACTACCGACGTTCGGACAACCCGACTGGACTACCGACGTTCGGACAACCCGACTGGACTACCGACGTTCGGACAACCCGACTGGACTACCGACGTTCGGACAACCCGACTGGACTACCGACGTTCGGACAACCCGTGTTCGATTGCCGCTGGGAGCATAGTGAATCGTACTCGTGGTTGGAAACAAAAAATACCCCCACTGTCGACCCAGCCGTTGGCGGAAATGGGTCCCAGGGTAGTACTCTGGGAAGGTGAGGAATGCCGCCTCGCATCTGAGTTTTGATGCTTGAAGCGACACTATCCAGAAGTCTCCGAACACTTCTGGATAGGCGGCCGAGCACATATGGGTCGAAACTCGCGTGCTAAGCCGCTGGTTGAAGTCTCGTACTTTACCTTTACCTTAAGTACAGCAGAGAATTAGAGGCCGTTACAAATACAATACAGGTAGCCGCGATAGCTCAGTGGTTAGTGAACTGGGGAGCCGCGATAGCTCAGTGGTTAGTGAACTGGGGAGCCGCGATAGCTCAGTGGTTAGTGAACTGGGGAGCCGCGATAGCTCAGTGGTTAGTGAAGTGGATTACTAAGAACAAGAGATCGAGTTCTAACCTGATCAACAGCTTCCAGGTTCAACCTGCATTAAATAGGTACCGGATTTTTTTCTGGGAAAGTAAAGCGGCACGGACGTAATACCGACCACATTACCCCAACAAATCATGTGCCGAAGGTCTATATAAATTATGGTCACTAACACCATATTCCCTATACGCCACTTGCGTTGACGGGGCACCTTACTTTTAACTTTTTTACCAATGCAGTACAAGAATTTATTCATAAAAAGCGACTATCTTTTATTGTTTTCTTCACTGGCTTACAAAACTGTGTTAAGCGTGCGGGTGATTGATTCACGGATTTATTCACTTAACAAATAAAAACAATATCGTTTATAGCGTGATCCCTCAAACGAGCAGAGAGAATCCCACGGGCCGTTACAAAAATATAGAAAAATACGCTTTCACATAATAGTGATTGAAGAAATGGATCTCACATGAATAATGCGGAAAGTGAATATTCTAGTGATATGCGACGCTGCAGTATGATTGAAACCAAACACAATGAAAAAAACATGGATTGCGCATACCATTATTGTGTAAGATAAAGATAGATAACTGTCTAGACGAATGTTAAGCACTTAAATAATTAACAGCGAGTGACAAAAGTACCATGAGTATCCTACAGGATATTCGACAAGGTATTCATTTTTATCTTTAGTCGATTTTTTGTTTCCGGAGAAGAAAAAAAATAACAAGTGACAGGTTTTTAAAGTCTAGACTTACTGAGAGTTGGTTTGGCTTCAAGTTTATGGCAAAATAAGATAGACATGTCCGACTACGTGTCTGAGTCAGTTTTGTTTACAGCGACCTGCCACCTTATGCAGCTTTTAGTACAGAAAACATCATTGGCGTAGTGGGTAGGCGCTGGCTGTCCGATAATAATCAAAGTTCAATTCCAGCTTCACACTCCCCAGTCGACTCACTTACAAGAGATTGGACACCTGGTTCGCTGATTAGGGAATGTACGGTAAGTATTGGTCCTCTTATTGAAACATATTGTGACTTAGAACGATGAAGTTTTAATAGTTAACTCCTCTGCGACTGCTATATTATGGGACATTCATTTTGTTATGTACACACATACATATAGAATATTCGTAACAGTCTCCAAGGCGCTAGTGGCTAGTACAATTGAAGTGTACACCAGTAATCAACTAAATGCTATCAAATTATGGAAACCAACTCTTCAGTACATCAATGTTGGAGGCTGGGTAGTTTAGAGGAACGATGTCGGCCTCAGGACAGTAAGGATCAGGATTCAAGGCCCACCAGATGCGGTGGTGGATTTTCCAAATATGAAAAAAATTAATCCGCGATTTCTTTATGGCATTACCCTCCCTTACTCTCTTGGGAAGTGAGATACGGTGTCTAGTCCTATCGGATAACGACAATAAACATGGGGCCCCGTGTGCACTCGCGCACGTTAAAAATCCCTTGCGGTTAAAATCGAAAATAGTAGGTCATAAATATCGCCTCTGCCCGGGTAAAATTTTACAGAAAAACTACCCACATCTGGATCCCAGGCCGGGCTGCGGAGTTCGTGCACGTGGTTTAGGATTTTCCTAGGATTTTCTCCAGACTCTCGAGGGGGGATATCAGAGCACTTAGGGATTCTCGAGGGGGTATATCAGAGCACTTAGGGATTCTCGAGGGGGTATATCAGAGCACTTAGGGATTCTCGAGGGGGGATAACAGAGCACTTAGGGATTCTCGAGGGGGGATATCAGAGCACTTAGGGATTCGTTCGGTGTGCAGTGAGGATGATCCTAACAGCAAACAAACAAACAAACAAACAATATGTTGATAATTTCTCTGTGCAAATGAACTTGGAAATGTTTGACTCAAACCTTGGGTTTACATGAGTATTTTTCTTTCTTTGTGATGATTGCAGAAATAATTATTACAATCTTTGAATAATGATTACAATCTTTGGAATGATTTAAACAATGATTACAATCCTTGTGGTGATTTCAATAATAATGATTACAATCTTTGGAATGATTTCAACAATAATGACCACAATCTATGGAATGATTTCAACAATAATAACCACAATCTATGGAATTATTTCAACAATAATGATTACAATCTTTGGAATGATTTCAACAATAATGATTACAATCTTTGGAATGATTTCAACAATAATGATCACAATGTATAGAATGATTTCTACAATAATGACCACAATCTATGGAATGATTTCAACAATAATGACCACAATCTATGGAACGATTTCAACAATGACCACAATCTATGGAATGATTTCAACAATAATGACCACAATCTATGGAATGATTTCAACAATAATTACCACAATCTATGGAATGATTTCAACAATAATGACCACAATCTATGGAATGATTTCAACAATAATGACCACAATCTATGGAATGATTTCAACAATAATGACCACAATCTTTGAAATGATTTCTACAATAATGACCACAATCTATGGAATGATTTCAACAATAATGATTACAATCCTTGCTTATATTTGAACATCTACGATGTAAGTGTCAGTACCAGTAAGTTGCAAAGTTAGGATATAGCATATACTCAAACTCACTCGTGACATATCTAGGTCAAGGTAGTATTGTTTAAGACTTTCCACCCACGAAGAACTGATGTTGGTAATTCCACAGCAGCTGCAAGACGATGTCTGATTTATTTTAAAGATGAGAACGTTGATAACTCATCTCGTCACGCTCTCAATTGCCTTCTGTAGACATGGGTAAAAGTGTATGCGTATATGATTTTCATTGCTACGTTATAATTTTGTTAAAATGTTCTAAGGACGAACAAGAAAAAAAGAGTTCTTAAATGTTATGTAGAGCCAGTATTAACATATGGATGTGAATCATGGACAATATGATAACAGACAAGGAAATCTCAGGAGGCTGTAGAAATGTGGTCTTACAGAAGAATGTTGAGAATACCACGGACAGCTAAGAAGAGTAATGAAAACATTCCGAAAGAGGCCAAAACAAAATGAAAACTAGTATCCAATATTAGCAAGAAATAATCATAATTTTTGGCCATGTAATGAGAAGGGGCACGGGACTGGCCATCCCATACTGTAAAAAAAAAAAAGCCGAAAAAACTTCACAAACATGGACAAGTCAAAGAAAGCAAAAGTTAATCCGCCATCCAGGAAAGAGAAGGGCTCTCTGTCTAAGAGACATATGAGAATGCTTTGGGAGTTGCTGAGTCATTACGGAATCCCCATAAAGTTTATTAACCTGATAAAAACAATGTATGAAGGAATGAAATGTAGTGTGGTGCATGAAGGACAGATTACAGAAGCATTTGAAATAAGAACAGGAGTAAGGCAGGGATGCCTTCTGTCTCCATTTCTATTTCTACTGGCCATAGATTGGATTATGAGCGAAGACGATGGCGTTGGACAGGACGCACACTACGGAAGCCAACTGAGAGTATTACACAACAGGCCCTTTTTTGGAATCCCCAGGGGAAAAGACTAAGATGAAGACCAATGAATTCTTGGTGAAGACAGATAGAAACAGAGATGAAGATGATGGGGAAGACATGGAATTATCTTAAAAGAATGGTAAAAAACAGAACGACTTGGAAAGTGTTTGTTGAAGACCTGTGCTTCACAGGGAGCTAAAAAAGGTAGAAGAAGAAGAATGAGAAGGGAACGGCTTTAATATATTGTAACAACTGGGAAAATGTAGGGACGAAGAGATAGTGGGAAGTAAAGATAAAAGATAGGAGCCGCGGTAGCTCAGTGGTTAGTAAAGTGGACTACAAAGGACAGGAGGTCAGGTTCGATCCTGATCGACGGCTCCGGGTTCACCAGTCTTAAATGGTTACAGGATTTTTTATTGGAAAGTAAAGCGACACGGGCATAATACCAACCACATTACTGCAAAAATCATGTGCCGAAGGTCTGTAAAAATTGTGGTCACTAACACCATATTCATTATACGCCACTTGGCGTGACGGGGTTCTTTACTTACTTTTAAAAAATCACTATTGTATGGTATGTACTTTTAATTATAATGTATTATGTTAATTATTATTTTAAACACTATTATTAATAGATAACTTCAAGGGAATATTATATATATATATATATATGGTCATTTCCAACAAAGACGTTACATAGGACAGCAATTCTACTCTTGTCTGACGATCAACTGTCAGACCTTGCACATGAATTGTATTTTGTCTAGCCACGCGATCTGTTCTTGGCCAGTTGCTCAATCTTGGCGAGGGAGCTGATTCCTGCTGTTTTTGCCTCCCACTTTAATGTTCTTTTTAGTGTTTCTCTCAGTCGGCCTCTTCTTTTTTTCTTTTACCCTCTGAAAATCATAGCGACACCGTTGTGTTAACAGGCGCCATCAACAGAGTTGATGTGCATGCACAGAAGTAGTCAAGTCAATAAATTTAAAAAAGTTAAGATGGGCACAGCCAGAAATGAGAAACTTAGTGGGCGTGTAAGAGGACTTATCAACCAACATAGAACTGGAGTCGTCAGTCGCTGGACGCTGCGAGACTTGCTGAGGAGGAGATCTGAGCCCCTATGGACATGTTCGGAGAGCAATGATGATGACCCGCAAATAACTTAATAACTCAATTAAAAAAAAAAAACACCATGTCTGGTTTTACTAACAATTCAAATAGTGGAGAATTTTTTATTTTCACCAACAAAGAAGATCAACAGATAAGACAAACAGGGGTAATAACTTACATTGAAAAAACATCGTTCCATTTTCATGCACATTCATGCAGTCGAGATTCTGTTACGTTTGAGAGGAACAATAATTTCTGTTTGAAAATTAAACAACAAAGGCTAACATTAAAAGTTCCTAAGATAATATCTTTAGTAATGAAATAATGATTCTTTAAAACAAATGGAATTTGAAAAACCTTTTGCCAAATTACATATGATTTCCTTTCCCCAGAACCAATAAAAAAGAAATGCCCCAGGAATTGTATCAGATACAAACTAACATCACATATAATAAATATTGCTTCATGCGTTATTAAGTTGTGCCACGTGACAACGTTATCTTGGAAATTCACGCTTATTTATTAGTTATTACTTAGACGCATTAAAGGAGCGTATTTTTTTGGTTCAGTTTTGCAGGAAAATGTATTCAATCTCCTTTACTCAATCAAACCTGGTAAAGAAAGATTCGTTTACCTGTAGATAAGATTCGAGCAAAAGAGAATACACCTGTTATATCCTTTATTTACATTTTTTCTAACTACGATTCTAATGTCTATTTTTTTAAAATGTGTGTCTTATCTTGTCTTCTTACCGAGACACGATCTATTCGACCTCAGACTAAGTTTTCTAGGTTATATTAGATCGCAATTACAATCCAAAAATTAAAGCGAAAACTACTTTAGGCTGGTGACCATAGGCAGGCGCGATCGAAGTGTGTTGCGTGGTCAGCGAATACGCTGTAGTATTGCGAAATGTATTGATTTTTAAAATACACAGATCAAACCTACACTTAAATTATGTGAATTGACATCACATAGACCATTTTTGTAATTAGTGAATGTACATAATAGTTATAAAATGTTGTTTACTAACTGCAAAATAATATATTAAATGTATTTTTGTCATTAAATTGATGTGTGAAATGATTACAATGAAAATTAAAAATAATAATTGGTTTTGCTAAATAAATATACTTCTTTTAATTCCATAACGCTAAAGTTATTTCCCTTACTTTGAGCACAAATTGTTATGTCCCTTAATTGGGAAACATAATGTAAGAATGAATGACACATAAGGGGAACGAAACAGAATATTCTCGATCTCCATTGCATTAGTGTCTGAGAAAAAATGCCTATTAAATTTGTAATTTTTGATTTAAAAAAATACACATATTAAGTGTTTTATATTACAATCCGTCTGTTGATTGTTTCATCTATGTGTCATCATCATCATCATGTGCCATATCGGTTGGCGTAAGCGATCATGTCCTTCCATAATCTACTATCTACAGTGCATCGTATTAGTTCTGTTGTTGACTGTTTTCCGTGCCATGACACCAAACTATCCAGTATTTTCTCTTTTTGTGGTCCACGATCTCTCTTTCCTTTTATTTTGCCAGTTGTAACCAAGTATTCCAACTTTCCTCTTATCATGATGAGCCCGAAAAATATTTATTGTTTCTTTCTGATGTTTTTTTAAGAGCTCCCTTTTTGTGTTGGCCTCTGAGAATTTTCTCATTGGTCTTTTTAGCTGTCCAGAGAACTTTCAACATCCTTCTGAGAAATCCCAGCTCTGTGGCCTTTAATTGTCTTTTTATTTGTTTGTCTACTGTCCACGATTTGCTTCCATAGGTTATAATTGGTTTTATATAGCACCGATGAACTCACTTTCTCACTTCTATTGACATAGATTTGTTGCATAAGATATTTTTCATTTTCTGAAATGCTATTTTGGCCTGAACTATTCTGCTTTTTATTTATGTAGTACAACTTCCATCTGATGATATTATTGTGCTCAAGTATTTGAAACGTTGCACATGTTTCAGATTTGTCCTGTTTATTTTTATGATGCATGATGGTGATGATTATTTCTTCGATATAACCATTACTTCTGTTTTCTTACTATTCAGACTGAGACCCTTCTTGTTGCTTTCCTTTACTATTATGTCTATCATTTCTTGTAGTTTATTCTCTGTTTCTGCTATTAAGACTGTCATCCTCATATCGCAATTTATTTATGTTGTGACCGTTGACCATTTCTTTCTAGACTACTATTGATCTCATAATATGTTCGCTGTAAAGTGAAAACAAATCCTGCGACAGAACACAGAAAATAAAAGAAAAAATTCTATAAAGTTGTGTATAAACAACCAAATGATTGTCCTATCACTCCAAGAAAATATAAAGCTGTGTATCAACAACCGAATGATTGCCCTATCAATCCAACAAAATCTAAAGCTGTGTATCAACAATATAAGGACTGTCCTATCACTTTAACAAAATCTAAAGCTGTGTATCAATAACCGAATGATTGCCATATCACTCCAATTAAACCAGCCCTGCCAGATTCAATCCTATGTTTAAGCTACAATCCACTACAATGCCTTTGAAATCTCAAAGCTCTCATATGTTTCGAATTTGTTATATTCATGCAAGCTTAGTCCTAATAGATGAACAAATTGAGCTGGTGATGAAAACTAAGGCAAACAAATGCTCGTTCCTGTGTTCTTTTTTCAGGGAAAAAAAAGTAAAGTACCTCCCGTCACGCCAAGTGGCGTATAAGGAATATGGTGTTAGTGACCATAAATTTTACAGACCTTCGGCACGTGATTTTTGGGGTAATGTGGTCGGTATTACGACCGTGCCACTTTACTTTCCCAGAAAAAAATCCGGTAACCATTTAAGGTTGGGTGAACCCGGAAGCCGTCGGTTGGGATCGAACCCTACCCCTTGTCCTTTGTAGTCCAGTTCACTAACCACTGAGCTATCGCGGCTCTCTTTTTTCATAGACCAACCATAATTCTCATTAATGATGATAAACGAATAATTTATTAGGAGATTAAATGATATAATTTAAAACAATAAATTGATAAAAAAAAAAAATGTCATAAAATTCCATCATTCCGCATTATCTGTAATAAATTCTCACTTGACGCATATTCTGCATTGTTGTACTAATGAGTATCAATTACGTAAGTCTAGTACCTACAGGGAACATTGCTCTATAACTAATATTTTCTAGCCAACCTTAAAACATTGTGGAAAATGTGATCAACACACAATGCTGGTCTGCTTAACTTCCCTACAGAAAGCCTTCATTAATTATTTTAAGAACGTATTGCTGTTTAGTATTCATTGTGATTAATCCATGATTAATTATCGTTCCGGCTTGTTGCAGGAGCTACTGAGTTAAGTGCTCTGTGCACATCGTGAGCTGTGTGTTTCATCCGTTTTGATCATGTTCCGATATTCCAATTGTTTACGATGAATGTTGATATCGTATGACAGGAACAGTTGGCCGTGTTCACTTTCTGTGCGGTTTCGCCTTATGTCTTTTGGCGTGTGCTAAGACTGCTATGATAGGGACTGTGGCTACCTTTCTTTGTTTGGAAGATGAGTTAGTAATTCGGATGATTCCACTGGCACGGGCGGTTGAGAAATTATGGATTTTAATTCGTTTGAATTTGAGACGGGCATATCGGGGCCTTCCACAACCAAATAACCAAATAATTATCGTTTTTCACTGTCAATAGTTTAGGATTTGACAACAGTTCTATATTAATTATACTACTTTAGAATTAACCACCATCTTTATACAGTACTGTCATCAACGTGTGATTAATTGTTACTCAATAACTAGTTGGTAAACAAATAATTCCTCTTCGTCTCATCATACTGACCGTCACTATTTTAGAATTGACAATACTCTTGTATACATGTGCATGAGTACGCCCGTGGACTACCAAATGTCCTGCCACGATTAGGGGAGACAAGAATATAGCTAATGTCACCTGCCACCATGTCGTAGGAGGCCACTAGGGAGTTAGAACCAAAGGTAAAGGTAAAATCATCATCATCATCAAGTACCGGGCCTGCTGGTGTAGGTGATCATGTCTCTTCACAACTTTCGATCACGACAGTAATTTATCATTTCTGTTGTTGACCATCTGCTAAGCCATTCTCTTAATCTGTCTGATTTTTTTTTTCTATTTGCTTTCCTCTATCTCTTTGTCCCTCAATTTTCCCAGTTGTTACAATATATTCCAGTTGTTCTCTTCTCATTACATGACCAAAAAATGATGATTGTTTCTTCTTAATATTTGAAAATTAGCTCTCTTTTTGCTTTGACCTCTTTCAGAACGATTTCATTACTCTTCTTAGCTGACCATGGTATTCTCAACATTCTTCTGTAAAACCACATTTCTACAGACTCCAGTGATTTTCTTGTTTGTTGCCCTATTATCCATAATTCACATTCATATGTTAAGACTGACTCTACATAACATTTTAGAACTCTTTTTCTTTGTTTCGATTGTCAAAAATGCTTTTGCCTGAGCCATTCTGCATCTCACCTCTGTTGTACATCTTCCGTCTGAGGTTAACAAAGTTCCCAAATATGTAAATTCATTTACCTGTTTTAATATTGTTCCACTTGTCTTTATTTTGCACTGAGGTGATATCTTTTTCTTTGATGTTACCATTACTTCTGTCTTCTTGCTATTAAGGCTGAGTCCTTTATTTTTGCTTTCTTTCACTATAATGTCCTACATTTCTTGTAACTCATTCTCACTCTTAGCGATTAAGACTGTATCATCAGCATACCTTAGGTATGGTAAAGGTAAAGTACAGGACTTGAATCGGCGTCTTAGGACTCGAGTTTTCATCTATATGTGCTCGGCCGCCTATTCAGAGGACTTCTGGATAGTGTCACTTCAAGCATCGAAACTCACGATGCAACGCGGCATTCCTCACCTTCTTCGAGTGCTACCCTGGTAATCATTTCTGCCAGCGGCTGGGTCGACCACGAGGGTATTTTTTTTACCCCAACCACGAGTACAACTCAAACTGCTTCCAGCGAGAATCGAACACGGGTTATTCAAACGTCGGTAGCCCACAAGGGTGGTTACCCCAACTAAGCTACCGAGGCCCCCTGGAACCAAGGTATTCGCCGGTGCTGCGCAGTTCGTGAATCTGAGCTGACGCCATCTTCGGTGCTTTCGCAAGTGTGTGGCAGGCGTGCTCCATACTGTGAAATGTAGTGAGGAGAGGAAACAACATTCTGCAGCTGTTCTTTTTGCAATAAAGATGATCTCTCGACAAAGTTAAACTAAACTAAGCTAAAGTAAACTAGCTAAACTAAGCTAAACTAAACTAAACTAAGCTAAACTAAAATAAACTAGCTAAACTAAGCTAAAGTAAACTAGCTAAACTAAGCTAAACTAAACTAAACTAAGCTAAACTAAAATAAACTAGCTAAACTAAGTTAAACTAGCTAAACTAAGCTAAAGTAAACTAGCTAAACTAAGCTAAACTAAACTAAACTAAGCTAAACTAAGTTAAACTAGCTAAACTAAGCTAAAGTAAACTAGCTAAACTAAGCTAAAGTAAACTAGCTAAACTAAGCTAAAGTAAACTAGCTAAACTAAGCTAAAGTAAACTAGCTAAACTAAGCTAAACTAAACTAGCTAAACTAAGCTAAACTAAACTAGCTAACTAAGCTAAACTAAACTAAACTAGCTTAAATAAGCTAAACTAAACTAGATAAACTAAGCTAAACTAAACTAAACTAGCTAAACTAAGTTAAACTAGCTAAACTAAGCTAAAGTAAACTAGCTAAACTAAGCTAAAGTAGACTAGCTAAACTAAGCTAAACTAAACTAGCTAAACTGAATTAAACTAGCTAAACTAAGCTAAAGTAAACTAGCTAAACTAAGGTAAAGTAAACTAGCTAAACTAAGCTAAAGTAAACTAGCTAAACTAAGCTAAAGTAAACTAGCTAAACTAAGCTAAACTAAACTAAACTAAGCTAAAGTAAAATAAACTAGCTAAACTAAGTTAAACTAGCTAAACTAAGCTAAAGTAAACTAGCTAAACTAAGCTAAAGTAAACTAGCTAAACTAAGCTAAACTAAACTAAACTAAGCTAAACTAAGTTAAACTAGCTAAACTAAGCTAAAGTAAACTAGCTAAACTAAGCTAAAGTAAACTAGCTAAACTAAGCTAAAGTAAACTAGCTAAACTAAGCTAAACTAAACTAGCTAACTAAGCTAAACTAAACTAAACTAGCTTAAATAAGCTAAACTAAACTAGATAAACTAAGCTAAACTAAACTAAACTAGCTAAACTAAGTTAAACTAGCTAAACTAAGCTAAACTAAACTAGCTAAACTAAGCTAAACTAGCTAACCTAAGCTAAACTAGCTAAACTAGCTAAACTAAACTAAACTAGCTAAACTAAGCTAAAGTAAACTAAGCTAAACTAAACTAGCTAAACTGAGTTAAACTAGCTAAACTAAGCTAAAGTAAACTAGCTAAACTAGGGTAAAGTAAACTAGCTAAACTAAGCTAAAGTAAACTAGCTAAACAAAGCTAAATAAACTAGCTAAACTAAGCTAAACTAGCTAAACTAAGCTAAAGTAAACTAGATAAAACTAAGCTAAACTAAACTAGCTAAACTAAGCTAAACTAGCTAACCTAAGCTAAACTAGCTAAACTAAACTAAACTAGCTAAACTAAGCTAAAGTAAACTAGCTAAACTAAACTAACCTAGCTAAACTAAGCTAAAGTGAACCAGCTAAACTAAACTAAACTAGCTAAACTAAGCTAAACTAGCTAAACTAAGCTAAACTAAACAATTCTGTGAACTGAAACTGCAGTGGTTGAGTGGTTAGTTCGCAAGTTACTATTTAAAGAGTTACCTGTTCAGTTCCCAGAAATGGCGAATTGTGCTTTCTGATAGACACGTTTGTGAGATTTGCCTAGTATCTGAAAATGGGTACCGTTGTAATATAGTAAGCTAGTGAAAGCATGAGAGCAGGTAACTTAGTTGTTACCCGTTTCTTTTATGGACAATAGCAGTAACATATGGTAGCGACCCTCAGTGTTAGGACGGAATACAAGTTTAGGAAAATACCAGCCAGAATAACAACTTGTAAAAATAGGGATAACGCAGAGTTTATAGTAGGGATAGGGACACCCACCGAGGAATTATACTCGGACATAACAAGGACACCCAACAAGCTAAGGTAGGAAGGTCCAGAATTATACTGGACACGATAAAGAGTTTTAAGAATGGAAATTTCCACTTCAACCAAGTTGTGGAATTGAGAGTAGGCACATGACAATAGCATGCATTACTTTGACCGTCTGATAAATAAGTTGTCATCTAACTACCAGGAAAGGTCATTGTCATGAGGTAATCATTAATTTGAATAGGGTATAGAGATTTCACGAAAACTAAGTGTTATCGTCAAATCTGGGGAAGGGTTCAAGTTTCGGACACAGAGTGATCAGAAAGGTTGCAATTTGTCACTTTGCGACAATTTAATTGGCTACTGATTTTCACGCGAAGAATTGTGGCTGAGTTTATAACCTTCAACACAATAGAATCAGAGCACTTTAGATTAGACACAGCGAGAGAGAGAAATCAGAATGTAGACTAAGTAAGCTTAGTCCGGCACTGCCGAAGGCAGTTAGTGGTAGTTAAGTTGAGCTAGTTAGGTTGAGCCAAAAAGTTAGGCTCCGAAGATTACAAGTTTAGGAATTAGTATTTAAGAACAATAATTAGAACAACAATTAGAACAACATTTAGAATTAGAAGTTTGTAGAGATATAAGTCAGATCTAATACGTTAAGATTAGAAAGTTGAGCCAGTTAGTTAGGAAGTTAAGAATCTTCAAGTTGTAGTTTTAAGTCAGTTGAGAAGTTATTAAGTAAGTTGATAGAGGATAGAGAATAGTAACGATAGCAATGAACATATGAACTTTAGTTGTGAAGTGTTTGAGAGTTTTCAAGAACTGTGCTTCAATATATTTTATAAGAACTCGTAAGTAAACAAGTTGAGAGAATGATTGATCTTAAAATATGCCCTTATGAACTAATTCAATAAATATTCTACAACACCGTAAGGTTTCCCCTCCCCCCCCCATTATTTTAAGGAAAGGAGAAAGACTGCCTGTGAGGTGAAAAAGGGGGGGGGGGGGTGAAAAGGGGAAATGAGAGAGGATATGACTGACCTCATCACTCATTAAATGTGACGTTGGTCAATAAAAGATTTGTGAATACTGAAACACCAAACGTCCGACACGGTTTAATTAACAGATGAAATGCATATTATTACTGTGTGAATTATCATAGATCTATGAATGGCAGTTGTTAGTTGTGTAAGTAATATAATGAACCAGGTCTGCAGGTCAAATACAAGTACAACAACATGCTATCGGTGGGTCTAATGTTGGACACATTTCTATTTGTTTATTTTTCTTTATAGAAGAATTTGTTGTTACTCGTGTGGAGGCTTTTGTCAGAATGATTAGTTTGTTTCTGAATCAGTGACGTGACAACGCAAGAGCACCCGCAGGAGTTTGCTCTTGTACAACTGAGAGTGTGTCATTAATGAGACATAAATGAATAAATTAAAACCTTTAGTTCGCGCCTCTTGACTGATAACTGCTCAGAGATAAGCAATTAATATTATAAATAAGGATCCCTTTCGCATGTGACTTACATATTTGGAGCACCTGGATCGATTTTCAGCTAAGTCTTGCATTATTTACTTTGTTTATATTTTGTTAGTTCATTAAATGTTTTTGTATTCTCTTATAATGTAGTACATTTCTTTTTCCTTTTGTCATTTCATTTCTTATCCCATTTTTATTTCACCTTAAACCTACTAGCTCCGCTCATTCTAGAACATATAGTAGAGTTTATCTTCATTTTGTTGTCAGTTTGTGCTGTTACCGTTTTCAGAAGAAGGACCCATGTAGGCCGACAATTCATGACTTTGTTGTGTTCATTTTTTGTAAAGCTGTCAGGATATTTTGTATGAGTGTGCACGTTACACCCCGCCACTTACTCCTTGAAAACTGATCACTAGTATGTTGCTCGCTCACCGTTGTCAGTATGGTCAACAAAAATAGAGCATAGGTGACTATTATGTATGTGTTATCTAACATAGATTTTGCTCGAATCGCAGAAAACTGTTTATAGAAGATCAGTCATTACTAGTTTAAGCATACATTAATCATCATCTAGTTCCGTCTCCGCATCGAAGGTTGGATACCACGAAACGCCATTTTGCTGTCTCTTGCTTTGATGGTGCAGGTTGTCATAGACTGACTTGTCCATCTTTTGATGTTACTCGTCCATGTTAGTCTTGGTGTGCCTCTTTTATCTTGTATTTTCCCTTCCAAGATTACATTTAGTAGGCTGATATGATACATTAATAATTGATATAAAAGTATGTCAAGGTGTTAGTGATCATATTTTTCCATGACAACGGCACATTTTTGAATGTTCTGGTTGGTATCATGCCAGGCCGCCTTTAATTTCCCCCAAAAAATCTCAGGTACCCATTTTTAGAGGCTGGATGAACCCCGAAGCCCATTCAACACGAAAAATTCGCCACTTTTGGGTATCAAACCCTGACCCTTCTAATCAGCAAGTGAGTACACTAACCACTCAGCCACCGAGGTGAGAACACTAACCACTCAGCCACCGAGGTGAGAACACTAACCACTCAGCCACCGAGGTGAGCACACTAACCACTCAGCCACCGAGGTGAGCACATTAACCACTCAGCCACCGAGGTGAGTACACTAACCATTCAGCCACCGAGGTGAGCACACTAACCACTCAGCCACCGAGGTGAGCACACTAACCACTCAGCCACCGAGGTGAGCACACTAACCACTCAGCTACCGAGGCGAGCACACTAACCACTCAGCCACCGAGGTGAGCACACTAACCACTCAGCCACCGAGGCGAGTACACTAACCACTCAGCCACCGAGGTGAGCACACTAACCACTCAGCCACCGAGGTGAGCACACTAACCACTCAGCCACCGTGGTGAGCAAACTAACCACTCAGCCACCGAGGTGAGCACACTAACCACTCAGCCACCGAGGTGAGCACACTAACCACTCAGCCACCGAAGTGAGCACACTAACCACTCAGCCTCTGAGACTCCTAATAATGGATAACCCACGTCTTATTACTGTGTGTAAGTGCAACAAACAACATTTGTGTGATGTGACTGAGAGAATATGTCAACATTGTTGTTTGTTTGTTTAAAAAGTCATCCTGCTTTTCTTCATCAGAAGCTTTTATTGTTATTTCTTTTTGTTTTTATCTTGAAAATTAGCTTTCATTAATTTGAATTTCAAAATGATTGCACTTATCTATCGGCCGACCGATATAAGTAAAGAGCCCGGTCACGACAAGTGGCACATAGGGAATAAGGTGTTAGTGACCATAATTTTTATAGACCTTCGGCACATGATTTTTTTCGGTAATGTGGTTCGATATTACGCCCGTGCCGCTTTACTTTCCCCGAAAAAAAATCGCGGTACCAATTTAAGGCTGGGTGAACCTGAAAGCCGTCGTTCAGGATTGAACCCTACCTCTTGTCCTTTGTAGTCCAGCTGACTAACCACTACGCGGCTCCCTCGGCCGACCAGTACTGTGTTTTAAATGTGCCTGTTTGCACGATATGAAGCAGTTCAACATCAACCAAAAAATCTGATAGCGTGTTGCATACAAACAGAAATAATCACACAGATAAAGAGACAGACATTAATAATTACATTGATAAAGGGAGACATCAAAATCTGAGACGTAAAAAGAGAAGACAAAAAATATGCAAGAAAAGAAGACACAAAAACTAAGACATAACAAAAACCCAATTGCGTCAGCCGCATCACCCGACTACATCTGTTCTACATGTGGACGTGACTGCCATTGTAGAATGGAGCTATTCAGACATAACAAACGCTGAGTTCGCACTCGAGTGATCTACTATGACACATCGATTTATCTCTTGAGATAGAAAGCCTATTATTATTACTACACTTAAAGGAGAGAACAAATCTCATATACATTTCAATATTGATAATAAAAAATCAAATCTTTGCAACGATCGATGAGGTGAAAATTGATGTTCAATGTAAATAGATGTTAAATAATATGTTGAAAAAGAATAATATAAACCTCTTTATTGTTACATGCAACAACATTCAGTAGGTAGTACATGTTGCTGTCCCCTGTCAATAGCAAACTTCTCAATCAGATATACAGGGTGACTTCCCATTTTTTAAAATGAATAATTTTAACTATTCTATTATACTGTATTTGGAGGCGAAGGCGCGCCTACCAGCACCAAAGCTGGAAGTTGTCAGCGACCCACAGCTGATGGCTTGCGCCAGGATCGGTGAGCCAAAACCATCCAGACCCTGCTACACCTTTCCTCGGTGCCTCCAGTAACAGACTAACCTGTCTAGTCTGGCCAAGCGTGCAGGGATCGAAGAGGGAAGACAACTCGGTACTCAAAAATGTTGTGCTGAAGTCGGATGTGTTGGGCCGAAAGGCGCAAATATACCAGTTATACTGCAAACCACAACACAACGCAGACACGTCCACTACGTCCTTGTAAGGGTGAATGATGAAGAGGAATATTCTAGTCTACCACGATACTCTAGAATACTTTAGTCATCGGGCGAACGCAAACAACCAACCATACTGTATTTCATTCATGCAATCAGTTTCATAGCCGTCAGGCAATCCCCATATCCGCTCCACCGTCTGTTCCATCGTTTCTCGAAGCGAATGCAGACTATCTGTTCCTGTAAGATGTTGATTGTAGATACAGTTGTTTTCTCCGATAAGAACTCCGGATTGACCAGGCCATTTTCCACCTTTGTACTTATCAATCTCTCGATATATGCTTCATTTTCCACCTTTGGTCTTATCAGTCTCTCGATCTATGCTTCATTTTCCACCTTTGGACATATCAATCTCTCGATATATGCTTCATTTTCCACCTTTGGACTTATCAATCTCTCGATATATGCTTCATTTTCCACCTTTGGAGTTATCAATCTCTCGATATAAGCTTCATTTTCCACCTTTGGACTTATCAATCGCTCGATATATGCTTCATTTTCCACCTTTGGACTTATCAATCTATCGATATATGCTTCATTTTCCACCTTTGGACTTATCAATCTCTCGATATATGCTTCATTTTCCACCTTTGGACTTATCAATCTCACGATATATGCTTCATTTTCCACCTTTGGACTTATCAATCTCTCGATATATGCTTCATTTTCCACCTTTGGACTTATCAATCTCACGATATATGCTTCATTTTCCAATCCCTTCTCTTCCTCTTCTCTAAAGGAATGAAGAACAAACTTGGCAATGTCCTCTTTGTGCAGAGTCAGGCCACACTCTGTGCTATAGTTGCCAGCTAGGCTTATTGGCTAATTTAACTGAATTCTCGGAGTTCTCTTTCAGTTTTCTTGTCATTTCTTGCCTATTTTAAATCCACTATAGTATTATGCCACGTTTTTGCCTAGTCACCAACGGTACTATTCCTTCAATCCCAGTTTTGAGCTCGATAAAACACCCAGACATTGTATATTCCCCATCTACCTTGCTAATTGCAAATGGGAGCTCAGTTGCTAGTGAACTCGACTGCTAAGGACAAGGCGTCGGGTTCGATCCTGATCGACGGCTTCCAGGATCGCCCAGCCTTAAATGTGAATCGGATTTTTTGGGGGAAAGTAAACCGACAGGCGTAATTCTGATCATATGACCCCAAAAATCATATGCTGAAGGTCTGTAAAATTATGGTCACTAACACCATATTCCTTATAGGCCACGTAGCGTGACGAGGCACTTTACTTTTTTTTTAACTTATGCTAATTGCAAAGAATTAAAATTAATCCAAGCCATGTGTCGCTATAAACTCGTTTAATCTGTTAAAATAAATCTTTGGGAATTATTTTGTGCATCATCCTGTCCAGCATAGCATGGTAATGTTGTTGAGTTTAGTAGTTCTTTAAAAAAGTAAAATAAGATTTCTCTCCAAGCTACTTTAAGGCGTTTGAGGAATATAATGTTAGTACACATTAGCTCAGTGGTTAGTGAACTGGACTATGAAGGACAAGAAGTAGGGTTCGATCCCAACCGTCGGCTTTCATTTTCACCCAGCCTTTTATGTGTACTGGAATTTTTTCTGGGAAAGTAAAGTGGCACGGGCGTAATACCGACCACATTACCCCCAAAAATCATGTGCTGAAGGTCTGTACAATTTATGGTCACTAACACTGTATTCCCTATACGCCACTTGGCGTGACGGGGCTCTTTACTTACTTTTTAGTACACATATTAAAAAAAAAATATTTGACAAAGTAAAACATATGGAAATAATCAATATGCTGGCGAAATTAAACACTGATGGCAAGGATCTGCGAATCATAAAAAACATGTACTGGCACCAAACAGCAGCCATAAGAATTAACAACCAAACAGGACAGTTCCAATGTATAAAACAAGGAGTCAGAAAAGGCTGTGTTCTGTCGCCGGATTTGTTTTCACTTTACAGCGAAAATATGAGAACAATTGTAGACAAAAAAGGAATTGAAGTCAACGGTCACAACATAAATAATTTGCGATATGCGGATGACACATTTTAATAGCAGAGACAGAGAATGAACTACAAGAAATGATATCATCACCATCATCAAGTGCCGGGCCTACTGGCGTAAATGATCATGTCTCTCCACAACTTTCGATCTTGACAGTTCTTTAACATTTATGTTGTTGACCTTCTGCCAAGCATTCTCTTAAGCTGTCTGGTGTTTTTTCTCTTTCCTTCCCTCTATCTTTCCGTCCCTAAATTTTTCCATTTGTTACAATATATTCCTGGTGCTCACTTCTCATTATACGCCCAAAAAATGATGATTGTTTTTTCCTAATATTTGAAATTAGCTCTATTTTTGCTTTGACCTCGTTCAGACAATTTTCATTACTCTTCTTAGATGTCCATTATATTCTCAACATTCTTCAGTGAAACCACATTTCCAGTGATTTTCTTGTCTGTTGTCCTATTGTCCATGATTCACATCCATATGTTAAGACTGGCTCTACATAACATTTAAGCACTCTTTTTCTTGTTTTTATTGTCAAAAATCGATTGCAGAGTATCTTCCTCATTTTCTGGAAAGCTGCTTTTGCTTGAGCCATTCTGTATCTCATCTCTTTTGTACATCTTCCGTCTGAGGTTAACAAAGTTCCCAAATATTTAAATTCATTTTCCTGTTTAAATATTGTTCCACTTGTCTTTATTTTGCACTGAGGTGATGTCTTTTTCTTTGTTGTTACCATTACCTCTGTCTTTTTGCTATTAAGGCTGAGTCCTTTATGTTTGCTTTCTTTCACTATAATGTCCAACATTCCTTGTAACTCATTTTCACTCTTAGCGATTAATACTGTATCATCAGCATACCTTAGATTATTTATATTATGACCTCCAATTGTTATTCCAGGCATGCCCCTTATGGATCTTAAAATCTCACTATAAATATTAAACAAATCTGGTGACAGCACACAGCCTTGTCTTACACCCTGTTTTATTTGTTGAGACATTCCCAATTGGTTTCCAGTTCTTATGGTCGCTGTTTGTTGCCAGTACATGTTCTTTATTATTCTTAGATCTTTGCTGTCTACGTTTATGCTTTCTAAAATTTTGATTATTTCTTGGTGCTTTACTTTGTCGAATGCTTTGGTATAATCTATGAAACATAGGTATAGATCTATTTTCACCTCTATGGCTCTTTCTACTAAAGATCTTATGATATATATGGCATTGTATATTCCTTTACCTCCAACAAAACCACAATGTTCATCGCTAATTTCTGGACTGATTTTGTTTCGCACTCTTCGCATGATGATTCTTAGTAATATCTTATTCATATGACTCATAAGGCTTATTGTGCGATGATCATCGCATTCAATCGCACCCGATTTCTTTGGTAGGGCTATGAATATTGATTTGATCATGTCCTCTGGTATATATCCGCTGTTGTAGATATCATTCAATATTTTTGTTATGATTTCTATTCCAAAATCACCCATGGCTTCAATCTCTTCTTTAGTTATATTATCTGGTTCAGGGGCTTTTTCTGCTTTCATATTGCGCAAGGTGTCTTCCACTTCTTCTCTGAGTATTTGAGAAATGATATACATAATAGTAAAAGAAAGCAACAAGAAAGGTCCGTTTGAATAGTAAGAAAATAGAAGTAATGGTCATATCGAAGAAACAATCACCATCATGCTGCATAGAAATAAACAGGTCATCTCTGAAACAAGTGCAAAACGTTAAATACTTGTGCACAATAATAATATCAGATGGAGGATGCACCACAAAAATAAAAAGCAGAATAGCTGAGGCGAAAATATCGATTTCAGATAATTAAAAACATCTTATGCTACAATTCTATGTCAATCATCATCATCATCATATACCGTACCAGTTGGCGTTGGCGATCATGTCCAGCCCCAATCTTCTATCCGCAGTGCATCGTATGAGTTCTATTGTTGACTGTTTTCCATACAAAGCTATCCAGTATTTTCTCTCTTTGTCGTCCGCGATCTCTCTTTCCTTTTATTTTGCCAGTTGTAACCAAGCATTCCAACTTTCCTCTTCTCATGATGTGCCCGAAAAATGTTGATTGTTTTTTTCTGATGTTTTTTATGAAATCCCTTTTTGTGTTGGCCTCTTTGAGAATTTTCTCATTGGTCTTTTTAGCTGTCCAGAGAACTTTCAACTTTGTTCTGAGAAATCTCGTCTCTGTGGCCTCTAATCGTCTTTTCATTTGTTTGTCTACTGTCCATAATTCGCTTCCATAGGTCAGAATTCGTTCTATATGGCATCGATGAACTCTCTTTCTCACTTCTATTGACATAGATGTGTTGCATAAGATATTTTTCATTTTATGAAATGCTATTTTGGCCTGAGCTTTTCTGCTTTTATTTATGTAGTGCATCTTCCATCTGGTGTTATTATTGTGCCCAAGAATTTGACGCGTAACACTTGTTTCAGATTTGTCATGTTTATTATTATGTTGCATAATGGTGATTGTTTCTTCGATATGACCATTACTTCTGTTTTCTTACTATCCAGACTTACAGAGACCTTTTTTGTTGCTTTCTTTTACTATTCTGTCTGTCATTTCTTATAGTTCGTTCTCTGTCACTGCTATTAAGACTGTGTCATCCGCTATCGCAAATTATTTATGTTGTGACCATTGACTTCAAGTCCTTTTTTGTCTACTATTGATCTCATAATATATTCGCTGTAAAGTGAAAAAAAAATCCTGCTACAGAACACAGCGTTGTCTGACTCCTTGTTTTATATATTGAAATTGTCCTCTTTGGTTGTTAATTCGTATAGCTGCTGTTTGTTGCCAATACAAGTTTTTTTATAATTCGCAGATCTTTGCCATCAATGTTTAATTTCTCCAGCATATTGATTATTTCCACATGCTTTACTTTGTCAAATGCTTTTGTGTAGTCTATAAAGCACACACATAGATCTTTCTTGACCTGTATAGCTCGATCTATCAATGTTCTTAAGATGCACATTGTATTATTGGTGTCCTTTCCTTCCACAAATCCACATTATTCCTCACATATTTCTTGTTCTATTTTGTTCCTTACACGTCTCATGATGATTCTTACTAATATTTTCGTCATGAGCCTAATAGTGTGATTTCTTCGGTATGGCTACAAAGATAGATTTTAGTAGATCTTCGGGTATGTGTCCAGTGTTTATATGTCTTTGTGTAGTTTTGTTATGACTTTTACTCCCAGCTCTCCTAATGCATTTATCTCTTCGATTGTTCTATTGCCTGGAGCTTTGTCTCTTTTCATGCGTTGAATTGCCTTCACCACTTCACTCTGTATTATTGGTGGTCCTGTGTCTTTAGATATGATCTTCACTCTTAGACAACTGCAGGAAAAATGTCGGGAACAAAATATGCCGCTCTATATTGCCTTTGTGGATCTCACAAAGGCATTCGACACAGTAAACAGAGATGGTCTCTACAAGGTGTTAGAAGGCATAGGCTGCCCTCCTAAATTACTTAGGCTGATAATTTCCTTCCATGAAGACATGAATGGCAAAGTCCATTTTGATGGGAGTCCATCAGAGAATTTCAAAGTCAACAAAGGAGTGAAACAGGGATGTGTCCTCGCCCCCACCCTTTTTGGTATATTTTTTGCTGCCCTCCTAAATTACACCTTTGAAAACAGCTCAGGAGATATTTACATTCGCACTAGCCCAGATGGCTCACTGTTCAACCTAGCACGACTAAGAGCAAAAACCAAAACAAATGTTGCCCTACTTAAAGAATTTTTATTTGCTGACGATGCAGCCCTAGTCGCTCATAGTGAGGCCACCCTACAGTCGCTGATCAACAACCTGGATAAAGCATGCAACCTTTTTTCACTGTCAATTAATGTTCAGAAGACAGTAATACTAAATCAAGGTGACTTCAAACCTCTATCTATTACTCTAAAAGACTGCCCACTAGAATCAGTACAGAAATTTACATATCTTGGATCCACAGTTACGCAAACCATCTCTCTTGATGAAGAAATAAACTGTCGAATTGGTAAGGCAGCTACGACCTTCGGCAAACTCACAAAAAGGGTATGGAACAACACGAAACTAACTCGAAAGACTAAACTCCTAATATATCAAACATGTGTGCTTAGCACACTACTATATAGATCCGAAACCTGGACAACATACTCAAACCAGGAAAAAAGACTAAATGTCTTCCACATGCGATGTCTCCGCAAAATAATGCACATCAAATGGCAGGACAAAATAACCAACTTAACTGTCCTGCAACGTGCTAAGACCCTAACAATCATGTCGATGCTCAGAAGTCGAAGGCTAAGATGGCTGGGGCATGTCCAACGGATGGAAGAAAAACGCATTCCTAGGCAAATACTATATGGCGATCTAAAATACGGAAAACGACAAATCGGCAGACCTAAACTACGATATAGAGATATCTGCAAATCATCTCTGAAAGACTTATCCATCTGTGAAAACGACTGGCAACATCTGGCAAGTGATCGCACATCATGGAGAGCACGTATAAGGAACGGTATAACAACATTTGAGACTGTTCTAAGACAGGACTTAGAAGAGAAGAGACTCATGAAAAAGGATGGTAAACCCTGTGGGCCAGCGAGTCTGACCTGTTCATTATGTGACCGCGTGTGTTTGTCAAACATTGGTAGAATTAGCCACGAGAGAAGCTGTTCGGCAAAAACAATACCTCAAAAAAATACGCAATAGCCTCCACTAGACCGTCTGACAAGACGAAAAGGGCCATATATATATATGTGTCTTTGTTTGAATTGTTTAGCTCTGGTCTTTCATCATCATAGAGTTGACTGATATATTCTGTTAATCTTTCCATTGTCTTCTCTTGTCCCATTATTATATTTCCTTCCTTTGATTTCACACATCCTGAAACTTTGACTTATTTTCTTCCTGTTAATTCATTTAACTGATTGTTCATAAATTTAAAGTCTTTCTTTTGTTGTATTTCCATTTCTCCATATTTCTGTTTTAACCATCCTTTCTTCGCTTCTCTGCATTTGTTTTGGCACTTGACAAGTCAATAGAAATCAAGAAAATAACCTTAGTATTGGACACCTAGTAAAAGTGTAACGAGTCTAATACAAAGACAGAACCGCTTTATTCTTTATTTGGAAAGTTCGCAATGTTGACCGACAGTCACTTGAAAAGTAAAAAAACTAAATAGGGCAACTGAAACTTTTTTTTATGGAATTGTGAAGTAGTATTCAATAATCCATATTTTTTTTTTCAAAATGTAATTACTTGAATTAATTGTATTTATAAACGTAAGAAGTAATTACGTGTTCAGGTTGAAAATACTTGAGTCGTGTTTGTTGATGTTGAAGTTTTTCCGTTAAAAGTGAGCATTGATTTGCACAAGTCACGTGATACCCATCATTTCTGTTTAGCAGAAGTCTTGAACCTGATGTTTGATAAAAGGTAAAATATACAACTTTCTCCATTAATATTGACTGTTTTGCTTACTTCTTGCTGTTGAATAATAGCATTTGTGTTGAATGCTATTATTCTGAAGGATCTGTCAATCAGAAGGTTAGATTACACAAACATTCAACTGAAAGACTCGATAATAGGTGTACTGCTAGGTTTAGTTGTGGTTAGATCATAACTCACCCTAGCCACAAGTCCCCAGTAATGAAACTAAAAAGCCGGTCTCTGGTAGGATTAGGAATCTTGCTTTTAAAACCGTAAAAACGTGCTCAAAATAATTTATTAGTTTGAAAAGAATTTATAGAAAAGGAAGAATTTACTATGCATGTGAATAAGGTTGTTGTTATACTTTTTATGCTTATTAACAATTTGCATAACTCTCACAGCCACACACTGGGATGGTCAAAATCCACTGGTTAACAAGGTCGCAAGATTATTTACTACTTTCGTTTCTCACTTTCTGTTCTGAGTAACTATATAATGATTTTTTTCATTTTTTTTTTCAACTGTAACTCATTACAATCATAATAATGTATGTATATATACACAAGTCGTTAGATTAGACATTGAAATTTCTTATTTGTAATGTCATGATCAATGATCTTCCTATAAGTTACCTACTAGCGAGTTAAATGCTACAAGAATGTTCAGATTTACTGAAAATGGTTCTCTCACCGTAATTTAATTCGTAATTCTCATGCTTTGTGTTTTCTAAATCCTTGTAAAGTACGTACCAATATGTTGTATGTTTATACAGTAATATATAGTATCAGTTATAAGTGACGTGTATCCTCTGGTTGATTAAGGGTGAAAATGTGTACAACAATTACTGTTTTGTATCATGTATCACTTACATAATTAGGTAATGTGCGTACGCAAATATATTTCTTGTTCAGGCCTGTGTGTTAGTTGAGACACATGTTAATTTTTGTGTTTTCTAAGCCCTTAATTTATTTTATGTTTAATCCGCATTCCAGCAGTATTCTTTGGCACTAGTATGCTGTTGTCACATCTCACTTATACTCACATAATTCCTTATGTTAAACAATACTTGATGTGCCTCATACCTTATTTTTTTTTTTTTTAGCATAGCTTCGCTTGTTTTACATCGCACTGTTGTCAATTAATTAAAATGTTTAGTCATTTACAATAAAATGTTGCTGGCAGTACATTATTATTGCTATCAGATCTATATTATTACTCTCAACATATTATATCTAACAAACATTGCTATCAAACATATTGCCACCAGCATATTATTGCTATTACAAAAATATAACAGTTATTCCTCTCATATATTAAGCTCGATTAAAACGTTATATTTGCAATAAAAAACAATATTGTTCTTATGAAAACGGATTTATTATTGCATTATTATATATGTTAATATTTGCATTATTGTTATTACCATCAAAACGTTGTTATTCCTGTCAAGTTACTTTTACTATCAGAACATTATTTGTGTGATAAAAACATTACCATAGCAATCACAACGTTACTTTAGCCGTGAAAGAATTGTTATACTTCTAATTGCTATCAAACCATAATTAATCAAATTATTATTAGTGTCAATACAATATTTCTACTAAAACATCCTTGTACTATAAAACAAAAATTATCACTACATTCAAAACATTATAATCATTGTCACATTTAGTGATCTGTTTTGTAGTCCTTTGTTATTTTGCTATCAGTGTACTGTTGTTATTATTATTATTAAAATGTTATTGTTGCTTTCAAAACACATTATGGCCACCAAATCACTGTAGTTTTCAGAACATTATTATTTCTTTGAAAATATTATTATAATAAAAATATTACAGCTTGTAAAACATTAATATTGCTATGAAAGCATAGTTAGTTGCTGTGAATTATTATTATTATGCAACTGTTTTATGTTTGTTAAGGAAACATTATTATTAATTTCTATGAAAACAATGTCATTGCTACCAAGAACAGTTTCATTGCTATCCAAGATGTTAATTTTATGTTATCTAAACTTGACTTTTACCATGAAAGCATGAGTATTGCTATAAGAGCATTATACACTCAAAACATGACTTTTGTGTATGTATAAACAATATCTAATAACTACATGCAACAGTAAGATAAAAGGAAATCATCCATGAATCAACATAAAATATTCTTACTTAAATACAAAGACAAGACATGTATTTTAAGGGAAACAAAATCTAAAAGAAACAATTCTGTACAGCCCATAATCATGCTCTGACTTTTCACTTTTCAATAACATATACAGAATAGAAGAATAGACGGTACCAAATTATTGATAGAAAAACGATATGTATTATTTTTTAAATATATCAATAGAAAAGAAAATGAAATATTAAACCGTAGACAAGGATAATAACCTTCAGCTTTGATGTAGATCAGTACTTTTATCTTTTATTTGGTGCAGAAACAGAGAGAAACGGAAGTGACCATAGGGAAATTTTAGATTGTTATAAATGGATTCTTATATCAATTGAGATGGTAAGAAACGTCATTAATGATAAACTTGTGAAATGGGTTAAGAAGAAAAGCTCCATTGGTGAGATAATTTCAGAGTATACTGGCGCTAAATAGAGAATACTTTAAGAAAGTTAGATCAGAGCATTGTAATTAGAAACTTGTTTTTTGGAATTTAATTAAAATAAGGAGCAGTGGAAAGCCAAGCAACGCTCATTGTAAATCATTAGAAATGTTCGAAGGGATAGTGAAGACTTATTGAAAATAATATAGAAACAATATAGCAGAAAACAAGAGAAAATTTGAATATGTTTGTTGAAAGCTAGTATTCCAAAAATGCTAAAAGATTGGACGATTTGAAAGATTTAAGATGATTCATTTCCACATATATGTATATGTTGTGTGTCAGCGCTAACACAAAGGTATACACTTGCGCGACAAGATACCAATAGCTCTGCCTGGTGTGTGGTTTGTGCATCCAAGAAAAATGGGCGTAGCTTCGTTCTGTATCTTTTCCTGACTTTATTTTAGCGTGTGACTAAGAGTCAGTATATCCAGAGCATACTTAGTCACAGAAAAGGCGAGAACCTGGTTTAAGACAAATAGAAACAAGATAACACTGCTTACAGTCTATCGCTACCATTGCCCTCCTTGTAGCCAGGCTATTTCTGGGCTACATAATTACTTAGAAGAGCGGGTGGCCGAATCGATTACTTGTCGGGCTCCAGGAGAATCCGGGTTCGAATCTCCGCAGGGTCAAATAACAGTTTTTTTAACCGGGGGGAGAGATGGGGTGAAATAGAAACCCAGACCCTAACACCTCGTGGCGACTGCACTGGGCAAGCGGCCTTTAATTTCCGGACCTACAGTCTCTCTCTCTCTCTCCCCCCCCTTTTTTCCCTTTTCTCCCGACAGACCCCTGTAATGGGAATGTGCCGTAAAGTTTTTCTTTTCTTTTCTTTTTTTTCATAATTACTCTGGTCCACGTACTAGGTAAAAGCAAGACTATGAAGTGATGAAATCGCGATTAAAATGGTACAAATTTGGCATGTAGCCAGTATTCTTGTTGTACAGGAGTAAAGGCACCACGATGCATCAAGATGCGAAGCTGCTGTAGAGCTGGTAATAATGACAATTTAAAAAAAAAAAGTGGTATAGTAACAGCTTTACGTGGTAATTAACAAAACAAAAGTCGACGTTTCGGCCAAGTAGACCTTCAGCTAGAACAACAAACAACAACACAAAAATATATATTTATGATATATATGTATGAATATCAAAAAGACTAAAACTATGATCATAAACAAAGAAAATACTCAAAACCCACAAGTGGATATCAAAGTTGAAGGAATAGACCTTGAGACAGTTCAGAACTACAACTACCTTGGACATACTATAACCAGTGGTGGAAAATGTACTGAAAAAATCTGAAATAAACAAAAGAATAGGAATGGCAAAAAGTAATTTTAATGTCATGAAGGACATACTAACATCAAAACAAATAACACCAGAGCTAAAACTAAGAATAGCAAAATGTTACATCTTCTCAATATTCCTATATGGTACTGAAACATGGACATTAGACAAGAAAACAGAACAGAGAATTGAAGCCTTTGAAATGTGGATATATAGAAGAATAGGTAGAATTGGATGGAAGGAAAAGAAAACAAATGACAAAGTCTTAAAACAACTAAAAATGAAAAGAGAACTTCTGAACACAATTAGAACAAGACAAATGCGATTCTTAGGCCATGTTAAAAGACACAACAGCCTACTGAAAGTGATCCTGGAGGGGAAAATACAAGGTAAAAGAGGCAGAGGCAGACCAAGATTAACATGGACGAGTAACATCAAAAGATGGACAAATCAACCGATGACAACCTGCACCATCAAAGCAAGAGATAGAGCAAAATGGCGCTCCATGGTAGCCAACCTTCGTTGCGGAGACGGCACTCAATGATGATGATGATATTATTATGTATATGTTTAGTTGTTGTTTGTTGTTCTAGCTGAAGGCTTACTTGGCCGAAACGTCGACTTTTGTTTTATTAATTGCCACATAAAGTTGTTACCACATCACTTTTAAGTTCTATTTTTTAAACGTCATTCTTGTTGTACCATGTACTATGCTGCAATATATGACAGACTGGAATACTGTCTAAAGAATAGAAAATGAAGATATAATAAGCTCAGCGGTTATAGAAGACCTAATATTACAGTACTTCTAAGTCGAACAAGATACATCTCCAGTAGAACCCGGAAATGCAAGAAAGCCATCTTAGTCCGTCAAAAAATATATATAAAAGTATAGGTGCCAACAGCTCATGTCAATTTGGAAGCCTCCAGAAATCATCAAGGAGTGGAAGTTGTCAGTCTTCATCTGTCAATTATCATTTTGTGCCGAAGATGACGCATAAGGGCGGAAATTCTAGACTTTATGTTCGACTATCTTTGCAATCAAATGTCAGACCTTGCACAGGACCTGCATTGTATCTCGCAACACATCCCTGTTTTGAGCGAGCCGTTCAATCTCAGCAAGAGGGCTGTTGTTGCCTCTCGCCTAAGTGTTATTTTTTTGTGTTTCTCTAGGTCGGTCTCTTTTTCTTTTACTCTGGTTCCAATTTGATGATTTGCTTTTAGATTCTCTTGTTATCTTTTCTCATAAGATGGTCATTTTAGGCTTCATATCACTTTCAAAAGAAGTTTTTTCGGCATATTTTTTTACAGTATGGGATAGCCAGTCCCATGCCTAACCCTCCTTTCTCGCCTTCGAGCAACAGAAAACGATACCAAAATAAGGATATCAAAAGCAAGAGGAGCTTTCATTGCACTGGGAAACATATGGAAATCCAAAGAAATTAGGCTAAATACAAAAATACAAATTTTCAACTCCAATGTTAAGTCGGTTCTATTATATGGCTGTGAAACATGGAGAATAACAAAATTGACAATCACGAAGGTACAGACTTTCATTAATGGATGCTTGCGCAGAATAAAGGGATGGAAATGGCAGGACAAAGTCACAAACGTGAAATTATGGAAATGTACCGGTCAAATACCAGTGGATAAAGAAATACAGCGAAGACGATGGCGATGGATAGGACACACACTACGGAAACCAACTGAGAGTATTACACAACAGGCCCTTTTTTGGAATCCCCAGGGGAAAAGACAAAGAGGAAGACCAAGGAATTCTTGGAGAAGACAGATTGAAGCAGAGATGAAGATGATGGGGAAGACATGGAATGATCTTAAAAGAATTGCAAAAAACAGAACGACTTGGAAAGTGTTTGTTGAAGACCTATGCTCCACTGGGAGCTAAAAGGTAGAAGAATCACTTTCAAAAACTAGCAACAAGAGACACTGCTATAACTACAGACACTTTCACTTATAAATTATACCAGCAAAATCGTTGTTCAAATTTATAATGAAAAGACTTGAAGAAAAAAAACTGCAAGAAGAACTATATAGACATAGGTCAAGCAAGTTTCACAAGAGATAGAGACGTACGGAATCGCATATTTAATTTACAGTCATCATCATTGAGTGCCGTCTCCGCAACGAAGGTTGGCTACCATGGAGCGCCATTCTGCTCTATCTCTTGCTTTGATGGTGCAGGTTGTCATCGGTTGATTTGTCCATCTTTTGATGTTACTCGTCCATGTTAATCTTGGTCTGCCTCTGCCTCTTTTACCTTGTATTTTCCCCTCCAGGATTACTTTCAGTAGGCTGTTGTGTCTTTTAACATGACCCAAGAATCGCATTTGTCTTGTTCTAATTGTGTTCAGAAGTTCTCTTTTCATTTTTAGTTGTTTTAAGACTTCATCGTTTGTTTTCTTTTCCTTCCATACAATTCTACCTATTCTTCTATATATCCACATTTCAAAGGCTTCAATTCTCTGTTCTGTTTTCGTGTCTAATGTCCATGTTTCAGCACCATATACGAATATAATTTACAGTCAATACTAAATAAATGCAACAGTTACACCAAAGATCCACCTGCTTAAGTCTTAATAATGCGTACAACACAACACAGTGAACTAAACATTGTGGAACATATTTATCATTACACATAATCAAATTAATACATTCCAAAACCAGCAGGCAGCCGCCAGAAATGAGGAGGAACATTGAGATAGTTATCTATCTATAGGGAGGTCTATAGCTGTAATTGTTCAATATAAATTTTGGGAAAAAATGTGAGAAAGAAGAAACAATACTCAGAGTACAAAAATATCAGTTGATTTTCGTCACTTAGATAAACCAGAATTCGTCACTTAGATATACCAGAACTAAGACTCGCCTAAAAAGCTCTCTTTCAAATAGCCAGAATGACTTCAAAATATGATATTTGTAACACAAGGGTGATCATATTATTACTACTGCTAAACCGCATCGAGGTATGGTTTAAATTAGTAGAGTGGTATTAAAAGAGCCTGTGAGTAACAATTTAATAACTGAAATGAAATGTAAAGAGACACAGCCGTGCTGGAATGTACAAGAATTGGAACTAGGAATCTTCACCGGAATCAAAATTAACAGGAATTGCGTGTGCCTTTTTTCATGTTTCAGCATTAATATGTATGCACTTGGCACACTTAAACAGGCGTATATTATATTATGACAGTGTTAATTATGTATAATCCTATTAATTTTTATTTAATCAGTGCCGGCCGTATAATAAATTTATAGCATTATAGCAACCTCCTCCTCCCCCCTAAAAAAGTAATAATCGAAGGGAAATGTAACTTGACGATTAATGAACAACCTTTTGCGATTTATCATTAAATGAGCCCGGGGATTGGTGGTCTGGAGGTAAGACGTCGGCTACTGAACAAGAAAGTCTCGTGTTTGAATCCCACCACCGTTGGTAGTAATTTTCACTATCAAATCCGTGGTTTATTCGTACCTTTAACACCCCCCCCCCCTACTCTTTGGGTAGTGATTCCCGATGTTTAGCTCTTTTATATAAAGGGGACAAAAATATGGGAATAAAGGTGGTATGAGTGGTGATCATGGCTGGTGACTGGGTGTGAGAGGATCTCCAAAACATAAACAGAGTACTTATAAAATACAACAGGTTAAAATAAAAGTGTACAAAATGGCTCTCCACTTTATTTGATTCTCCTTCATTACCCCGAAAAGAGGGATATTGTTAAATACGAGATATACGGCTGTTGTCTGAGGTAAACCATCGGAGGAGCACTCTAAACTCAGTTAGCCTGTGAGGAGAGTTCTTCGATTATGTTTTTTATAAGTAAATATCATGGTCGTCGTCTTATTCTTTGTACAGTACCTTTATATCAAATTTACACACAAATCATTTAATTGCCTTGTTCATTTTCATACTTTTCCACACTTGTATGTTGTTTCATGTCATGGTCAGTTGCATACCTCCAGGAGAGTGTTCCAAAACTATTTGAGGCATTAACTCCTACAAAGTCCATATCTTCTACGTCCTGTAACAGCTGTTTTTTTTAAACGTACTAAAATTCATCTTGAAAGAAAAAAAACTAGATGGAAGGGGAAAAGGGGGGGGGGAGATTACCACAAGAGAACCATCTGGTCAGCTACGATGAAGTCCAATCCATCATCAGAGGCCAGTGTCACGATAAAATGGAAACAAGAACACTCAAAGTATAACGAGATGACGGATACCTCCAACTATCAAGGAGGTCACCATACTTCGCCAACGCACTGACCACAAACAGAATGATAAACCACATTTTCACGAAACTCAAAATAGGAACTACCAGCCAATGCCACTGTACTCTGGATAGCATGATAACAAAACACGTTCTACAGGATTACCCCCAGTACACAGGCCTGAGGGGACAATGTGGCCCACACCCACCTCCCTGGAAGAGGAACTCTACGGGGACAACCGAATGACTGAAACAGACAGCTGCCTTCATAAGAGAGGCCGGGGTTCTAGTTTGAATGAGCCATGATCGCAGAAGAAGGAGAAGAAATGAAAAATACAAAGTAAACAAGATGACGGATAAAGTGGACTGACAACATATAAAAGGGGACAGAGAATCTATGACAGCGTATGCCATGAAGGCAGAAGACAATGAAAATGACGCCTCATAGTAGCCAGCCTTCGATACGATGACACGATCCGCACAAGATGATGATGAGCAGCTGCTTTCAAATACTGTAACTTTGGGATTTTTTTTTTTTAAGTAGCGACATGACATACAGTAGACTGTACAGACTGTTTTGTCCGTAGTGTTTTATCTATGGGCCAATGGATTTTCAGCAGTCTACTATATTCAGTGCAGTCTTGAAGTATATGTTCAGCAGTCTGGGGTGCCTGTCCACATGTACAAGTAGTTTAGGTCCCGATCTTGAATTTTGTATCATGTGACTATGGAGTCGATTGTGTCCTGTTCTGATGCATATAATAATAACTTGTTCACACCTATTCATATTATGAAATGCATCCTGATTTGGGGCTTATGGTCCTCTGATTGATTTTTCTTATGGTGATATATAACCGGTGTATCTAGTTGTGTGCCTGTTGAACCTTCCTTTGCCAACTGATCTGCTTTCTCATTTCCTGGTATTCCACAGTGAGATGGATCCACAGCAGGGCAACCCTGTGGTGCTTGCAGAGTTCAGTCAATAAGGTCTGCAGATGTGGTAATTTTCTGGATTGTAGTGCCTGGAGTACTGATCTTGCATCTGTCAAAAACACTACAGGCTGCGGGCTAAGATTACTGTTCAGCAGTTTTTCTATTGCCAACTTTATTGCTTGTATTTCTGCATCATAATTGTGACAATATTTCCCTGTTGCTATTTTATTCATATCCCTAGTGTTATTTGGGTACTCTATATAAGCACCTGCTCCGCCATTCTTTACTGCATTCTGTGCTGATCCATCTGTGTACATACAAATCCATAAGTCTTGTGGGTATTCTACATCCAGGAAACTGAGAGTTATTGTTTTTCTCTGTAGACTTATCTGTTCCTCTTTGTCAACTATTCCTTTCACTTCTGTCCATATTTGTATTTATAACCCTGATTCCAGGGAGTCTGTTCTGGTATGGGCAGTAGGGGGTTAACAACTCTTGGCATGTCTGGTGTTTGTCTACTACTACGCTTGGCTTGGTGGATAAAACTGCTTCTCTTAAGTCGTCCCAATGCAAGACTTTGAAATCAGTCCTTCATTGGATGTCTCGGCATGCAAGCAAATGTGTATGCCTGTATCAGCACCTTCGTGTCCCTCCGTTTCTCAGTGTCCTCAGTATCAGTATCCTCCACAATTTCTCCATCTCCAATATTGGTGTTGATTTTATTGCTCCTAAGTGCCTGGTTTTGTACTTTATCCAGTTCTTGCAGTGTGGTGTTTGATGCTGAGCACCATGCAGATGATCCATATTCTAAATGTGGGCGTATACTCTGTTGGTAAACTTTACTGGTTACTTTCCCACTTGCACCTCATGTGGTTCCACACATTTTTCTTAGAATAGCCAATTTCCTCCTTGCTTTTTGGGTTGCCTTATTTATCTGCTGTTTCCAAGATATTTTGTTATTAAATGTAACTCCGAGATGCGTAGCTTGTGTGTCTTCTTTCACAGGCTCATTGTTTATGTAGATGGCTCCTGCTTTTTGTTTTGGAGAGAGAGTGAAAAGTGTAGTACTGCATTTGTCTGTATTGATGCTGATACACCATCTATTTGTCCATGAATTCAGAGCATTCATGGCTCTTTTTAGCTATTTGGAGGCCACTGTTGCATACTACTCTGTGCACCACATTACCAAGTCATCTGCATACATTACCACTTTGATGCCATGTGGTAGTTCAGTAACTAGGTCATTGATGTAGATCAGAAAAAAGTGTTGGCGATAGTACCCCTCCTTGTGGAACGCCCTGGCGCAGTAAGATCTTCTTACTCTTAAGACCATCCATTTGCACTCTGGCTCTCCTTTTATGCAGGTATGCTATCACCCATTTGTACATCCTGCCATTTATTCCATAATTTCTCAGTTTCTTCAAAAGCCCTTCCTTTCATACCTTATAAAATACTTTCTTTAGGTCTATCCATGCTGCTAGTACCCGTTTCTTTTCTTGAAACGCATCTTCAATTTCCTGGGAAAGGTAGGTTGCCTGAGCTTCGGTAGAGTAACACTGTCTAAAGCCTGCTTGTTGTGGGACAAGGAGATTTTCACTTTCCAGGTACCACTGCAGTCTGAGATTGATTATACGTTCCATTGTTTTACACAAACATCTTGTAAGGCTGATTGGTCTATAGCTGGATGTCGTTGAACCATCTTTTCCTGGCTTTATTAATGGTATCATGATTGCTTCTCTCCATGCCTGTGGCACTCTACCTGTGATCCAGCAAATGGTGTAGATCTGCAGTAGTTTTGCTTTAGCTGCAGTTCCCAAGTTCTTAATCATTTCATTGGACACTCCATCACTACCTCACCTGGTGACTTTTTCATTTTTAATTTGGATATTGCCAGCTCTAGCTCTCTTTGTGTAATGGGTATTTCCATGACTTCATGCGCGGTCTCTTCGTGTATTGCATTTTGTTGTTTTAAACGGGTCTCTTGTCGTTTCTATAGGCTAATTTCAATATTATTGTCATTTGCAAAGGAGTCTGCAAAGTGATTTGCTGCCTGCTTACCTGTTAGGATGTTTCCGTACTTCTTCAGTGTAATTTTGGTGTTCCTTTCTGTACCCTCATCACTCAGCAGTTTTACACGCTTCAACACTTTTCTTGTGTCTCGTTCAAGATTCAAGGACTGTTTTCTCTTTCCAGCTTCTCCGTCTGGCTTGTAGTTTAGCCCATTGAAATTTGGCTTTAGCATGCTGATAGTTATTGTGGTGTTCCTGGCAAGGGTTATTTTCTGCTTGCTTTCGAAATGTTTCCATGTCATTGTGCAGTTGCTCTAGTTCACTACTCCAGTATGGTGTGTAGTGTTTCCGTGCCCCCCTAGCTATTGTTTCACTGGCTGCTTGTATTATTAGTCTACTGAATTCATCAACTATTTTGTTGATGTCTCTATCAGTATTTATATCTTTAGTCAGTACACTGGTGTAGTGTTGATACATTTTCCAGTTTGCCTTTTTGTAATTCCATCTGGAGAGAGTGCTGAGCTCCCTGACGGCCTCATTTTGCATCACTAAAAAAGACTGGTCGGTGGTCGCTGCCTCCAAGTTGTTTTCCAATCCATTTCTGGTGAATGGAAAACAAGGTCTGCTGTAGATGTGGTATGCCATGATCTGCAGTAGAATGTTGGTGAATCTGTTGTCTGGTTTAATAGTATAAGCCCATTGTCATCCTGCCAATTTTCAAGTTCTTCACCTCTCTTGTCCATATGCTCATAGCCCCAGCTCTGTGAATGGCTGTTAGAGTCTCCACATGCAATTATTCTTTCTTTTAATGTAATTGTGTCTAGTGCTAGTGGGCGGTCACTCAGACAGTAGTAGTTAAGTAGATGAAAGTCTGTATTTCTGTCCTTCGGTGCAGTATTTGATATTCCGCCCCATCCATATACACTTCAATCTGACATGCATTGATGTTGTTCTTTAAAAGTGTCAATATTCCGCCCGTTTGTCTGTGTTTTTTCTATCAGATCGGCAGCACTGGTATCCCCTAATCGTCAATGCTATGTCGTTGTTTAGATGGGTTTCCTGCAAACAGCATATGCTTACTTGTTCTTCATGCAGGATATTTTCTAATTCTATCTTTTTACTGTACCCATCTCTTTTGCTGTTGATGCCTTCAGCATTCCAGTGAATTATTTTGAGTGGTCTTATTTTGGATTGGCCAGTAGCTCTATTCTCTCGCCCCCTGACTCCACAAAGCGGTTGAGAAGGACATCCAGTAATAGAGGTTGGGCCCTTTCGAGGCTGAGGGCCCGGCGCTGCACTTGCCTGAGTGTCCATCACAGGGCGAGTGCCATATTGATTTTCGGTTATAGACATACTTCCCATTGGCGTGAGTGCGTGGCATCCTGATTGTTGTAGTCTGCCTTTCGGCTGGTTGCCTCCGACTTCAGCACTTAAACTTTCTAGAGCAGACTGTGGTCTTGCTCGGGTGTAGGAAGGCCTGGCCAGTCTTGGTGTTCAGTCCCTGGTGACTGTTAAGCCCCATCCCCACGACAAGGAGCTGACCTTGATGAGGTAAATAGCATCTAAACTAGAAGATACATTAGAGAGAATAGAGTGTCAGTGATGTTCTTGTATATATTGGTAAAGGCATCGAGATGCATATAAACTCGAAGCAACTGTACAGATGATGATAATAATGACAATTTTTAAAAAAGTGAAGTTCACTGTTCTTGTAAACATTTTCTGGAACGAAGATCTTTTCAAATCGTTTCTAGCACTAGTCGGTAAGTATTCTTGTACCTCTTTTTGTGATCGTAACAAACATAGTGAATCGTGTTGTACATCATCATTGTGATCTGTTTAACAAACATTTAGGCTGTGATCAGTTCTTTAGCGGCGTATAGAAATTATATGTGCTGTTATGTACACTTTTCTGATATTGAGGAAACATTTTTTTTAACAAACAAGTGTGTAATATCCACACATTTGTGCCACGGCTGAGACATTACACCTATAAATAGATTTTATACTTGAAGTCACAAGTGTCACATGATATCATCATACATTACAGTACCAACTTTTTTGATGTAAAAGGAACGGAGTAATTCTGCACTGTTAGTACCTTCCTCAACCCCAGCAAGTTATGTGAACGTTTGTTCGAAAAAAAAACAAACAAAAAAAACCTAATGCCCACCATGGAGTGTCCGACAAGGAACGAACTAATCGTTTGAATTACTGGTATGTAACTAGATTACATCTATTTATATTCTGCCATTTAGGGACATCCAGGAGTTTGGCCGGGAACATATCTGTTTTTTTTTCTTCAAATTTTCATTATTAAAGGCACTATGTAGGGACATTTTGAATTATGCCATTTTATAATTGGCCTGCCCAGAAGGCGCCAAATCAATAACTCTGGCTCGCACGTTTAAATTATTGCTAGAAAATGTATTTCAAACGCATTGTAAAATGCGTTGTTGCTTTGTGTATTTTTCTGCGCCAGAATATGCATTTATTGTCATGTGATTTATCAATTTTTCTGAATTTTTACAAATGAACAGTAAAAATCCCCCAACTTGTATAGCTGTATGGCGACAGCGCAGGCATCCAGTCTTTATTCTGCAGCTGTAATAAAATTATTTTCTAAATTTGTATCTATTAGTGAACATCCATGCAAACAACTGAATACCCAATAAATTTGCTGTCGTCATTTCCCATTAAATAATTGTAAAAGTGAATTTTGATTATTTTTTAAAATTCCCATAAAATTGAATTTCAACATTTATCATCACAGTTAGTAGTAGCCTTTGTCAGTCATCATCTGCTAAGATGTTCATTGTTAAGATTAAAAAAAGGGCAATCTTAGAGATTGTAACAACTGGAGAGGCGTGACACTTTTGTCAGTTGCATCAAAGTTATTCTGAAAAATCATCCTAAATAGAAAAGGATTCAGTAGATACAGTAATGCGTGAAGAACAGGCTGGGTTTAGAAAAGGGAGAAGCTGCCTTGACCATATTTTCACTCTACGACTTATATTGGAGGAACACATTGAAAAACAAAAACCTTTTGTACTTAACTTCATCGACTTCAAAAAAGCATTTGATAGTATTCATAGAGATTCTTTGTGGAAAATTCTGAAGCAATATGGCTTACCATCAAAAATCATAAATATTATCAAAGACATGTATGATGGTTACACATGTGCAGTTCGAACAGAGACTGAGCGAATGTTTCCCAATAGAAACTGGGGTTAAACAAGGATGTATTGTATCGCCCTTGTTATTTGGAATTGTTATGAACTTCATAATGAAGAAATGCTGCACTGGTAATAAAGGCATCGAATGGATACAAGGAGACCATTTGGAGGACCTCGACTTTGCTGATGACATAGTCCTCATCAGCAGTCAGATAAAAACGATGCAGGGAAACACAAATGAACTATCATCAATAGCCAGCAAAATTGGGCTTGAGATCAATCATGAAAAGACTAAAGTCATGAAAAGTTTAATTCCAACAGATGACAAAATATACATGGAAAAACAAACCAGTAGAAGAGATCGATCACTTTATCTATCTTGGAAGTCACATTGATCGAGAAGGGGATACAAGCAAAGAAATTAGAATCAGAATAGCTAAAGCAGCAATGTCTTTCAGAAGCCTTGAAAAGTTGTGGAAATCAAAACTAACCAGCACAAACACAAAACTTAGGCTATTCAAATCAAATGTACTATCAACCCTTACGTATGCGTGTGAAAGCTGGTAAACAGCAAGAGATATAGAAACAAAGTTGAAGGCATTTGAAAATAAATGTCTAAGGAAAATACTTGGTATAGCGTGGAACGAATTCAAAACAAACGAGGAAATTAGAGAAATCGCCAATCAACCACTAATATCTTCAGTAATAAAGAAAAGACGATGGTCATATGTTGGACATGTGATGAGTAGAGATAATAACCGAATAGCAAAGCAAGCCCTCATATGGGAAACAACAGGTAAGAGAAAAAGAGGAAGACCCAGGGAGACACTGAGAAGAACATTGATGAGAGAGGCAAGAGCAGTTGGATTCGTCTCCCTCAATGAGATAGAGCTGCTTGCACAGAACAGAGACAGATGGCGAGATTTGATAAAATATCTTTAAAAGAAAACTGCTAGAACAAAAATTCAGATAGGAGAAGGTGTATCTTGGTCTACGCCCTGTGGGCCGGCTACGGCTCGAAAGGTCAATAGATAGATAGAAGATATAGAAGCTTCAAAATACATAATGTTAGCAAAATTGCGTTGTTGTATTTTGTTTGTCTTTGTGCATTTGTTTTTATAAACTAAATATATGCATCAAGGCAGTCGTTGTTACAGTTTAGGGAGTGTGTGATTTTTAATAACGTTCAGTTTAAGTTTTAAAATTCTACAATTCATCGTGTACTCATAATTAGTTAATATTCAAGGTACTTAAGATTTTGGGAAAAAATACCCGATATTATATGTTTATTGAAGTGGTTCAGAAAAATTTACAAATTTAAAGTAATATTTTAATTATTATCTAAATAAAGGTGACATATAACGACGTAGGGAAACTTCACAGCACTAGGGCAGAGTTTATAAACGTGTTGTCGGACCTAGAGAGTGAGTCATGAGTACACTTTCTGGATGTTGCCATCTTCTCCAAAACCTTTTTTTTTCAGCTGGGTCAACAAAGGGTGGCCAGGCTCGACTAAGCCACGCTCACTTTCCAACCATACCAGCGAGTTAACTACTTTAGTCATTAGTTCAAATGTTAGTGAACATGGAACCCTGGTGGAACCCCACTATTCACATTATTCGTTCCATGAATCATATTAATTATGAACTATATAAATGATGAATCATATTTTCCCAAAGAAGTAACTTGGATGATTAATTCTAGACTGCTGGTGATTGTTTATTTAACCTCTTTAATAGTACATAATAATACTGTTGATAGCAATAACAGTCACTCATTTTGTCAAATTACTCCATTTATCTCTTGTCTGTGTTTCATTCTGAACGAGATGGTTGATTTTGCTATATCATACCGATAGCTGTGATGATACGACAATCCCACTTAGACTTGTCGAAATTACTGTCTGTGAGATCGAGTAGCTGAAGCTGATCCTTCATAGAACGATCTTTTGATATCCTGGCAACTTGATTTAATCGAATTGATTAGACTTATGAAAGTATATGTATCTTGTTTCTAAGAATAATGAACGCCAATAATAAAATTACATCGATCTTATACAACGTGTGCCTAACGAACAAGTGCCACGGAGAGGCTGATCTAGGAGATCTAGTGACATGCTACCATCAACATTGAAACCGAAATTTGTATTTTTGACCACTATCATTCATGTGTTGCCATTGGGAGCAAAATAACTTTTCGTCTTCAAGAAATTGTTAAGTTGATGGACTTGCATTTAAAGCACAAGAATTATAAGGATAAATGCCAGAAAAACGTCAAATGTGAAGAAGAAAAAATCTCCGACGCTAACTAAATGGAAGGAAATCTAACTTCTATGAACCGCGTGAGTGTTGAGTTGAACAAAATACTCTATGATTTCCGAGGATATAGACTAATACCGAATCACATTACTCCCGGCAAAGAAAACTGTAGGAATTCCGAGTTGTGAGGGTAGAGAGGCGTACGTGTACTGGGGTTCCACTGTACATCTTTCTTGTAATAAAGAAGTGAAGTTCTCACAACGTTCACGCTATCATTTTGTACTTATCACATTCAATTCATTTATTCCTATTCCCGTAGCTCACGTGTCGGTTGAGTCTACACTGTTGACTGTAAACAGCTTCCTACATTCTTCTATATTTTTTGACAGCACGTTTGAGCCTGTTCATTATTTTATGTTGTCTTTACATCTTTTCCTCATCCTCCACATTTTCTTCGCTAATTCACCCTTCACTGCATGATAGTTTTTCCAGGCCTGCGAAGCGAGATATGATATATGGCTATACCACCTGATTATGATTTTTTACATAGTAATTGGAATGCTATAAGTTCTTGTCTAATATGTTTAAAGTCACATCTTTGTAACATTGTCTAGGTGGTAAATGCTGAGGATTTTCTCTATCATCTCCTTTTTGTAGCATGATTTTGTGTGTGTGTAGTTCAGATTTCTGGACCCTTTTTTCGCAACTGTGTAGAAAAGTGAACATAAGGTCAGTAAAATAATTTCACTAAATCTCCAAGCCTTTCATGGTGTTGTAATTTGCTTTTGCTATGTAAGTAAAAAAGTAAAGTACCCCGTCACGCCAAGTGGCGTATAGGGAAATATGGTGTTAGTGACCCTATATTTTACAGACCTTCAGCACATGATTTTTGGGGTAATGTGGTCAGTATTACGCCCGTGCTGCTTTACTTTCCCAGAAAAAAATCCGGTACCCATTTAAGGCTGGGTGAACCCGGAAGCCGTCGGTTGGGATCGAACCCTACCCCTTGTCCGTGGTAGTCCAGTTCACTAACCACTGAGCTATCGCGGCTCCCGTCTTTTGCTATGTGCAACTGCTTTTTGTTTCAAGGCTTTTTGTAATGCATCTATCACGAATATTTTTAAAATGTTAATTAAGAAGGCAGACACTCTTAATATATTACCTTTCCAAACGATTCTCACAAGGTACCATTGACAAGAGCTACCTATACTGGTTGGTATATATATATATATATATATATATATATATATTATTAGGCAGCTCAAAGAAACATCTGAAAGAAACAATCAACATTTTTCTTGGAACACTTGGTTACAACTGACAAAAAAAACAGGGAAAGAGAGATCGCAAGCGACAAAAAGAGAAAATCCTGGATAGCTTAGTGTCATGGCATGGAAAACAGCCAACAACAGAATACTGATACGATGCACGGTAGATAGAAGATTGTGGAAGGACATGTTGCCTACGCCAAATGGTACGGCACATGATAATGATGAATGTATACATCGGATAACTTGAGATTGTTATCATTGTTCTTTCTTCACCAAAAAAGCTTGAAATACCGTCAGTGAAATGTCAGTTTGACGTCTGCTCGAAAAATCTTACTCATAATGACATTTCTCACGGAGTATTCTGAGGTTGAAAATCTCTTCCTGATTGCAGGTCACTTCCCAAAATCTTGTCCGCGTCTGTAATCTTCCCAATTTGCATTTAAGTCTGTTAAGTTTGATCTTCTGCTGCGTGTTTTATTTTCTGCTGACTGACCAGACAAATTGTTCTAAAATTCTTTTATTTAATGTCATTTTTAAGAGAGTGATAATAGGATAAGGAATCTAGTCACTGTTGTGGGCCAATCGCTTGTCTTTTCAAACGTTATTACAAAATTAGATGATAACTGTTGTGATATCTCTCAATGATCGCTATTAGTGGATAAATATGACATTTTTTATTCATTAGTGAGAGACATGATGCTTCATTGCACTGGCAGTCCTCGCTATATTATCTTAATAGACGTAAGCTGCATTCTGAGTAGTCACTACGTTCATTGGAGTGGCCAAATCAATAACTTGTCGGTCTCTAAACCAGGAGATTGCGGGTTCAAATCTCAGTAGGTTCAAAAGTGTTTTTCTATCGCGGGTGAAGTAAAAACTCTGACCCGAACACCTCGTGGTGACTGGACAAGCGGTCTTTAGTCTCCGGTTCTATAAGTCCTCATGGCAGACCACTATAATGGGAAAATGCCGTAGAGATAGTTTTTATTTTTTTTTATTTTTTTCAAACTGCTTTATTTTTTAAATAAGCAGGTCAACCCTTTGGTCTGTTCTTGCATCGTTTATTCGAGTCTTGATGTGTTATATTTTGCTCTTTCTGTATTATCACGTGGCCAAACCATTTTATCTGTTGTATTATGTATTCAAATGCGAAAATTATTCCTAGCTTTTTTCCCCACTTCTTCCTTTCTGATATTATCTCTCAGGCTGTATCCTGTCATGCGTCTGACACGTTTCATCCCTGTAGTAATAATTTTTATTATTGTTCTTGAGTCTAGCGGTTAGGTCTGAAATTGGTAGCACAACGTTAGAATGAAGACAACTCAGAATAAGTGAAAATGTGTATGAACATTTAATCCTTTGTTTTTGCAAGCCTAGCCAGCTTATGCGTGTTAACTGAATATTAATCTCTTATGGAGTTTTTCTTTCTTGTTTTCTCTGCTTGGATCAAAAACAGAATAGAATTCATTTAAACTATATCACATATTATTCGTTGACGCGCTGTAGCTAATGGTACCCGGTCCACCTCATGTATGTTTTCTTGGTGGAATTAAGAGCGTTTATTGTGATATGTGAAAAATCATTATAATTTCACTTCTTAAAGGAGTAATTTCTAATTAATTTCGGTTTTTTTTTTGGTTTTTTTTTTTTTTGCGTTCGCCGGCTTCTCACCTCTGACGACGACCCTAGAGACTAGGAACTGAATTGTGCGTGTTAATTAGTTTTTTACTGGCAGCACAGGGGTCCCTCGCCGCACAGACAGATAGATAACTCCGTCTTCGGAGGCACTCATATTTTTTCCATCCATGAGTAATTGACGTTTCAAGCCGAGCCTCGCTGCTGAGACCAGTGGTGGTTGCCGTAGAGAGAAATCATAAATAAAAATCCCAACTGCTACATTCGGGATTTGAACCCACAACCTCTCTGTCTCTAGGCCGGCGTCTTACCTCGAGACCAACCAGTCCCCAATATTTAATTTATCATTTAAACTACGATGCCATATTTTCAGCCTATTTATAATCTTATCATCTATGATGCACAATGTTACCATTTCAGCTTGTTTATCATTGAAGCTATGATGTTACCATTTCAGCTTGTTTATCATTGAAGCTATGATGTTACCATTTCAGCTTGTTTATCATGGAGGCTATGATGTTACCATTTCAGCTTGTTTATCATTGAAACAGTGATGTTACCATTTCATCTTGTTTATCATTGAAACAATGATGTTACCTTTTCAGCTTGTTTATCTTTGAAGCTATGATGTTACCATTTCAGCTTGTTTATCATTGAAGCTATGATGTTACCATTTCAGCTTGTTTATCATTGAAGCTATGATGTTACCATTTCAGCTTGTTTATCATGGAGGCTATGATGTTACCATTTCAGCTTGTTTATCATTGAAACAATGATGTTACCATTTCAGCTTGTTTATCGTTGAAGCTATGATGTTACCATTTCAGATTGTTTATCATGGAAACAATGATGTTACTATTTCAGCTTGTGTATCATTGAAACAATGATGTTACAATTTCAGCTTGTTTATCATTGAAGCTATGATGTCACCATTTCAGCTTGTTTATCACTGAAGCTATGATGTTACCATTTCACCTTGTTTATCTTTGAATCTATGATGTTACTATTTCACCTTGTTTATCATTGAAGCTATGATATTACCATTTCAGCTTGTTTATCACTGAAGCTATGATGTCACCATTTCACCGTGTTTATCATTGAAGCTATGATGTTACCATTTCAGCTTGTTTATCACTGAAGCTATGATGTTACCATTTCACCTTGTATATCTTTGAAGCTATGATGTTACTATTTCACCTTGTTTATCATTGAAGCTATGATGTTACCATTTCAACTTGTTTATCACTGAAGCTATGATGTCACCATTTCACCGTGTTTATCATTGAAACTATGATGTCACCATTTCAACTTGTTTATCACTGAAGCTATGATGTCACCATTTCACCTTGTTATCCTATTTCATTTCCTTGTTTATCTTTGAAGCTATGATGTTACTATTTCACCTTGTTTATCATTGAAGCTGTGATGTTACTATTTCACCTTGTTTATCATTGAAGCTGTGATGTTACCATTTCAACTTGTTTATCATTGAAGCTATGATGTCACCATTTCAGCTTGTTTATCAATGAAGCTATGATAAGCCTTGCCCGGGGAAAAAAAATGAATGAAAAACTAATTCTGTAGTAGACTATCGTGGGAAATGTTTGTGGAATAGCAATATGCCGACCATCAACACCAAGATTATTGTTTTTAAAACATGTATTTTGGAGCACTCTATTCTTTCTCAACAAATCTTTGACTATGTAAACTTCGTTAGAAGAACAAAAATGCTTGTAGTTCATGACTGGCTTCTACATGTACTCGAAATCTTCTGAAAGATAAAGGAAACAGTGAGGTGTTGGGATGTGCTAAAGTTCCAAACATGAATATTATGCCATCTGGCACCGTCTTTATGCTGAATAATGTGATCCATTACAAAGTAATGGAGTAAGTAAGTTACAAAGTGGTCTTAGAAAATAGTTTCTGGCAAGAAAAAAAAAAAACAGGAAATGCCAATACTGCATATATGAGTGTAAAATGAAAGAGGACAATGTGAACATATCAAGAGAGAGGGGTTTGCAGACTGAATGTCGGCGAACTTAAATTGTGACAAAATATGCAGACTCTATATAAGCACGAAGGAAGAAACATCAGCCTCTGACAACATCCATATAGCTTCTCCTTTCATAGTATGTCCCGAGTGCTGGATACCACAACAATCACAAATTGAGAGTGTCTATTGTCCACCATTCATTTCATTAATTCAGTGCCGTTTACGCATCAAAGGTTGGCTACCATGGAGCGCCATTCCGTTCTGTCTCTTGCTGTGATGGTGCATGTTGTCATAAACTGACTTGTCCACCTTTTGATGTTACTCGTCCATGTTAGTCTTGGTCTGCCTCTGCCTCTTTTACCTTGTATTTTCCCTTCAAAGATTACTTTTAGTAGGCTGCTGTGTCTTTTAACATGCCCCAAAAATCTCATTTGTCTAGTTTGAATTTGTGTTTCTTATAGTTCTCGTTTCAATTTTTACTTGTTTTAAGACTTTATCGTTTGTTTTCTTTTCTTTCTGTCCAATTCTTCCTATTCTATAAATCCACATTTCAAAGGCGTCAATTTTCTGTTATGTTTTCTTCTATAATGCCCATGTTTCTACACCATACAGTAATGTTGAGAAGATATAACATTTAGCTGTTCATAGTTTTAGCCCTCGTGTTATTTGTTTTGATGTTAGTATATTTGTCATGGCATTAAAATTACTTCTTGCCATTCCGATTCTTTTGTTTCTTTCAGTTTTATATTTTTTTTCACTGGTTATATTATGTCCAGGGTAGTCGTACCTTTGAACTGTCTCCAGGTCTATTCCTTCAACTTTGATATGCACTTGTAGGTTTTGATAATTATCTTTGTGTATGATCAAAGTTTTAGCCTATTTTATATTCATCATCATCTTTTAATTACAAAATAAATCACCTTTTCACAATGTCAAGTAGGGTTTATAGTATTTTGATAGTTTAACTTCCATGAACAAACGCAACTGATTGTTTTTAAAAAATGGCACCCATACACCGATATTTGTAATCGGTTTCTAGTAAAACCAGATAGTTTGGATAGTGGCCCAATTTATTTCATTTAACACATTTCAAACAACCTGTTATGTTAATATTATTCTTTCTTTCCTCCTTTTTTTGTTTCCTTCTAAATTTAGTTTTTTCTTTTCTTTCTATTTGTCTATCTGTCTGTCTTTTTTCTGTCTGTCTGTTGTCTGTCTGTCCTCTCTGTGTCTGTCTGTCCTCTCTGTGTCTGTCTGTCCTGTCTGTCTGTCTGCCCTGTCTGTCATGTCTGTCTGTCTTTCTCTGTTTCTTTATTTCTTTCTTTCATTTCCTTTACTGTAAAAAAAAAAAAAACTTAATATGTTTTTTTCAACCAAACCCTTTATATGTTATGTCAGATCATAACATTAAAGTCCTTTAACCACAGCTTATAAATTGGACTACAGTGGTTGAAACTAGTTCTTTACGTGAGGAAATACATGTTTTAAGTAAATGGATAAAATACTTTATAAAGTCTTTTCTAAAATATCTTTGTAATATATATTTAGTGTGTTGAGTAAATGCGTTCAGTTAATGGATAGATGCTTCATTATACGACCAAAGTGCTACTTTAAAAGGAGTTAAGTAAATGCCTCCTTAAATATGAAAATTGAACAGGATACGTTCTGACCGTTTTTTTCACTACCCCATCCTAGTAGTACAGGTTGTTAAGAATGTTAATGTCATTACACCGAGACCCTCTCAACACTTCACAAAAGGGGTACGTATCTGTTTCTAATATAGAAGCTAACGGTGCTGTAATAACGTTCTTTTTCCCATCATAAACTATTGCGCATGCCGTGAGGCGTTCTACTTCGTTCGGTAAGACGTTGGCTAAAACGCCCGTACTGTGCGAGCGGACAGATCGTGCGCTTTAGACATTAGTTTTGGAATCCATTTATGTAGGAAATGTAGAAATCCATACACACGGTTACAAAAAGTCGAGTACATTTAGTTACTTTTTTTTTTCGTTACGAACCGAGGAGTAACTTTATTCTGTATTACTTGTTTGCATTTAACGATATAAGCTTGAGTAGTTCGATTGTGATTGTAGTCAGTGTGACTGTACACCCACACGTAGTAAGTACTTGTTTATGCTAGAACACCAATTTATGATAATATGTGAAACGGTACTTGTTATTTGTATTTAAAGTGTCATGTTTAGTTGTAACGTGAGTTAATGCAACATTCACTCATGTTTTTTTCTCTTTCTTGATTTCTTCTTTTATTAATTGTCCTTAAAATGTGTGCTTTGAGTATTGTTTGTTGAATATCACTATCAAATCTCTCATTCTCAACACCATATATAAGGCACATTTATCTATCAGGCTTTATATTTTATTACATTGTTAAGATAATTTTCCAGGTCCTCACATTTTGTCGTGTGAAGTTTACTTGCTTTGATTAGTTCAAAGTAAACATAATTTATCATTTCTCTCTGTGTTGTCAAATTGTAGAATTTGTTTATCAATGTTTATATAGCACTATTCTGAAATTGTACACCATTTTCAACACTCACTGAACTTTTTCAGTATTTATTTTTTTTTTAGGAATGGTACAACACACATTAACTGTAATATTTGTTTTATTATACTTTTTGACTCTTTTTTGTATACATGTGTTTGCTTATGTTTAATTCGTACCATAATTGTTATAATATGTACAAGCCATAGTGCACATTTATGATAATATCAGTTTCAATATTTAAAGTGACAGAATTCATAAAGTGACAGCTTATAGGTGTCATATACATATTGAATTAAGATCAATTTAGAGATGATTATTGATCCTGGTGAATCGATTAGTTGGAAACACTGAATGAATTTTGGTTTATCATCTACTGTTTTGTAGATTTATTATGCAATTCTATTTAGTATTTTTTTTTAATTGTCTGGTCGCTGTTTCTGTATGTCAAGTTGACATGTTTCAGAATAAGGTAATTAAATGTATTTTATGATTTCTGATACAACTGAACATAAGAAATGAAAGAAATCATGTCATCAAATATGAAGAAACAATGAATATAATTTGTTAATGTGTTTCATTGTACTCATTTTATTTCTAGTGTATTAGCGATGTTTTAATTATAACGAGCTCAGTACCATTTGTTGTCAAATGATTAAAAAGCTCACCCGACACCTACTTGAATGACTACTATTAACAATAAATGAGTTATAGTTATAACTTCTTGTTGTTGGTTTGTCGCAGCAGCTGTGCTTCTGTATGTGAAGACTAAATCTATGCACCATCTCGTGTTCAAGTGCTCATTCAAAATGAGTTATCTTGATTTACAAAGGAAAAGAGTAAAGGGAGTTTAATTTCTCAGAGAAATTTAGTGTTTATAACCATGGTCAAACATTCTCTTTCCAACTGGCAGGAAACGACTGATACTAGCAGTATCACAGTTTTTGAACAATTAGTTAAACGCCTTTAACAATCATTTAGGAACGGGAGTATATGTACTCTGAATCAATTTAGCGCTGTTTGTCGGGAAGCCAGGTACTAGTGCTAAACAAAGTGCCCAGTGTTGGTTAATCATTTGGTGACATTTATTAGTTGTTCTGAGCGGATGAGTGTTAGAATGATTTTTAAGATGATTATTTCTTGACCTAAATCCTAGGTGGCGACATAAATAGTACACATAGAAATTATTCATGTGAAATGGATAACACTCCTATGATGTCATCAGTCGTGTATTTTATCTATATAGCTTTTCTTCTCTTCGGTTTTTTTTTGCCGCTTTAGCTGTCGAGGGAGATACACAGTTCTGGTTCTTGCTCTTCTGACATCCTCCGCCATTGGCACATGATGCTGTTGTATGATTTTTCTGATGTTGTCACCCCAACGTAGTCCAGTTTGCTTCGAGCTCTTGCTGTGTATACCTTGTATGTTATGGCACCACTAGACGTTCTCTCCATATGGACAGATCAAAATATGTTTTTTTATATAGTTTAAAAAATGTTATTTCTTGTATAATATCGTTTCTACTTTTGTCTTTTCTGGGAACTCCTACAGCATTTTTCAAGCATCTAATTTCCGTGGTGACTTTCTTCTCTCAGTTGTTATGATGGTCCATGTTTGACACTGGCAACATAGAATGGGGATAAATATGCTTTGTGCTGATTGGTATTGTGTTGTGTGGATGCGCTAGCCTGTAACAATACTTGGTTTGTATTTCTGCACTCAATGGTCATTTTAAAAATCTATTTCGTCATCGTCTAAGAATGATGTTACGAGATGCTTGAACTCAGTTATCAGTTTAATACCTGGGTCTTCTATTGATATATTTACGCGTTGCTTTTCTCTGCCTATTTCCCTGACTTCTGTTTTTTTTTTTTTCTGTGTTGACTCTCATATTGTTTGTTTTACACTCCTGATTGGACATGGGATGTTTTTATTTTTATCTTTATTTTTTTTTCTTCAAAATTTCTCCGGCGTTTCCGCACTCAAGACCTAGTCGTTAGCAATAGTCATTGAGATTATTTTCATGTTTTAGACTCTTTGATTATACTGTCGATAAACAAGAGTGGTGATATGACACATAGTACGTTTGTTATATGACACATAGTACGTTTGTGATATGACACATAGTACGTTTGTTATATGACACATAGTACGTTTGTGATATGACACATAGTACGTTTCTATCAACTCTAGAATGTTTTCTCTTGGTCTACAAAAGGCGATAGTTTCCTATCATATTCATTATTCATATTCATGAGCCGCTTACGTGAAAAGATGGTGTTTGTGCAGCTTCTATTTCTTTTAAAGCTCTTCTGTTCTTCTGTCAGCTAAGGCTATCTTTATTGGTCTTTATCGGTTTCTGTTATCTTGACATACATGCTTCTTATGTGGCTCAAGAATGAGATGCCTCGATGTGGTGAGCATTATCGTTTGGTTCCTTTGTTTTTCCATAGTGTAATTGATACTGCTAGCTGCCAGTCAAGTGCTACATTGTTTTGAGTCACGCTTCTTTAAAGATTCTATCTAGGTATCTGATACATCATACCCCTGCTGCTTGGGTTACTTCTGCTAGTAGTCCATCAGGTTCTCGTGGTTTATACTTATGCGACTGTCTAGCTGCCATTTCTACTTCTTCAATTAGTATTTATGATTCTATTACTGTTGATTCGTTGTAATTAATTATTCGTGTGGGCTTGTAGATTTTCTCTTTTTGTCATTGATTATTTATGTGGGCTTGTGGTTCTCTTCCTTTTTTGCCATTGATTATTTCTCTGGCTTGTGGTTCTCTTCCCTTTTTGGCATTGATTATTTCTCTGGGCTTGTGGTTCTCTTCCCTTTCAATCATTGATTATTTATCTGGGCTTGTGGTTCTCTTCCCTTTTTGCCATTGAATATTTCTCTGGGCTTGTGGTTCTCTTCCCTTTTTGCCATTGATTATTTCTCTGGACGTGTGGTTCTCTCTTCCCTTTTGCCATTGATTATTTCTTTGGGCGTGTGGTTCTCTTCCCTTTTTGCCATTGATTATTTCTCTGGGCTTGTGGTTCTCTTCCCTTTTTGCCATTGATTATTTCGCTGGGCTTGTAGTTCTCTTCCCTTTTTGCCATTGGTTATTTCTCTGGGCCTGTGGTTCTCTTCTCTTTTTGTCATTGATTATTTCTCTGGGCCTGTGGTTCTCTTCCCTTTTTGCCATTCATTATTTCTCTGGGCTGGTGGTTCTCTTCCCTTTTTGCCATTGATTATTTCTCTGGGCTTGTGGTTCTCTTCTCTTTTTGTCATTGATTATTTCTCTGGGCTTGTGGTTCTCTTCTCTTTTTGGTATTGATTATTTCTCTGAGCCTGTGATTCTCTTCACTTTTTGCCATTCATTATTTCTCTGGGCTGGTGGTTCTCTTTCCTTTTTGCCATTGATTATTTCACTGGGCTGGTGATTCTCTTCTCTTTTTGTCATTGATTATTTCTCTGGGCTTGTGGTTCTCTTCTCTTTTTATTATTGATTATTTCTCTGGGCTTGTGGTTCTCTTCCTTTTTGGCATTGATTATTTCTGTGGGCTTGTGGTTCTTTTTTGCCATTGATATATTTTTGTGGACTTTTGGTTCTCTTCCCTTTTTGGCATTCATTATTTCTGTGTGCTTGTACCTGACCCAGTTTTGCTTTGATTATTTATGTGGGCTTGTAGTTCTCGTCTATTTTTTTCTCCTAAAATCCTGATTACCTAAAGAAATGTTCTGGCGGCTGTTTTTTTTTAAATTCCTGCTAATGACTCTCTACAACACTCCCATGATTCTTATTTTGCTTTCTTCATCTTTCTGCTGGTTTTTCTGCTTTGTAATCTATAGTTTATATAATCTTCTTCTTTCTTCGATTGTATCCAACGTTTATTATATCTGCATTATCTATAAGGTCATCGTAAGTACAATAAAATTCGTTTTTTTTTCAGTCAGGCGTAATTGTGTTTGAGAAAACGTCCACAAGTAAATCAACTCATTCAGACATAATAGACGGTTGCATCAAATATCATATTACTAATTGCATCTGTATTTTTTTAGAAAGGTTATAGAAGTCCTCAAATGGGTGTAGGGATAAAGTTAAAGATAGGAGTCTGTCAGGAAACGAACCAGCGATCTTTTTTGGTTGCAAAACGACCATGCAACCAAACACCACTTCCACGCTATGTAGTGAATACTGTTACCTTAAAGGTAAAACCAATCTTGATATTAAGCGTTCAGCTTGTGTTAATGCGTTCACATTATGGAGCCATTGTGAGTACGTGTTGCCGTGGTATCAACAGCTGTGGACTATTATAATTACCATTTTATAATCCGGCCTGATTTCGATAAATCAAACAAATCCAGTTTCACTGAGATTTGGAACCTTTCGCTGGTCGAGTAGTCCATTTCATATACAAAGACAACTATTGCATATAAAATCACCATGTAACTGTCTTTGAAACACAGAGTGCAGCCAATCATACATGAGTGATGTCTTCTAACTCGTGTAGTAAACATTGATTGTTACGGATCTTTCCGGTGAACGATTTACAACTTTAACAGTCTCGAGATACATATTTGAAAGTAGCCGAAAACTAGGGTTGCTATACTCGTACGATACCCCAACCACTGTTATTATAATTACCATTTCGTATTGGCGTCAAATTTATAATGAAGACCAAGTTTCTGAGCGCTGTTATGAACACTCCCTGGATGCTGGCCGCATGGACAAAGAGACAGCAACCTTTTATTTATTACTTGAAAAAAAAATGGCTTCGGTTATTTGAAGAAAAAATGGTAGTCCTTTTATTTAGAAGCTGCATGAGCAGTTGAAAATGTAAACTTTGGAAATGAGAATAGGCAATCAACCAATAAACGTGAATCGTTCCCATCAACGCACAATGTTTTATGACAGCTTGAGATGACGAATGAAAAATCACTCTCTAAACACAAATGCCTGAAGGACAATTTACGTTCGGTGATAGTTTGTGTAAGAGGTATAGCATTTTCAGAAAGACGTAAGATGTTCTGTAATGGTGTTTTCATGAATTCCTGAAAGTGACAATAATATATCTGCTGCATCATTGCAGCTAATAAGCCTATCAACAACATTCATATTTTTGCTGCTGAATATGAGCATGACTTCTGCCAGATGAACGCAGTTCTCAAACCCACACAAGCTTCTCTATAAATGACAATTGTGAGTACACTGATTTTCAACAAGTTAATTGGTTCTCCCCTGTGTTTTTCAACACTTAACATACATTGGAATTCCTGAAAAAAAAACAACAGGCAACTACTCGAACATTAAGGAACAAAGGTGTGAAGTAGATAACCAACGTGATTAAAAAAGAACTCGTAATAAAGGTACACATTTTATTTCAAATAGTTAACTTTCTGTCTTTCATTGGTAAAGTACCCTTATCATATAAATGGTAATTGTTAAACTGCCTATTGTTATTAGCATTTTATAAAAATAAATATATAAAATCCATTCGACAAATGCAAGCACGTCAGTTTCAGTGACAATTTTATTTTGATATAATGGGATTATAGAGTACCAATAGGAGCTCTAGATTGTTCTGAAGGCGTTATTACATTCTCTACTATTTGTCTTGTATCAGTGTACGTGATCACTCTTTGGGAACCACTGTAATGGCAATTTATACGATAGTGGCATATTCATATAAACAACCAACACGGGCTGTAGTAGCTTAGCTTCTTGTTATATTTCAGTCTTTTAGCAATCCGGAAGCGGGAAGATAAAGTTAGAGGAAGGGTTGCGCAATACGTCACTAGAGCCCACTATTCGTTTCTTCGTTGGCGCCAACAAAACGGCTACTCGCTTTTCTAGCCGCGGAGTTATTGAAATTTGCGCTTTTCTATGTATAGCGAGGAGTAAAACACTCGACTACGTTGAACCAATTCATATTTTATGAAAATCATTTTTTTCGTAGATAGTTCATTCTTTTTCACATTAATAAAATAAAGAAGGTATTTAAAAATAAAACAGCTATATCCCCCCCCCCCCCAACCCCTTTCTGGACGTGGGCTTGGATTGGCTCGCCGATAGCGCCAGATGCCGACCCTACGGTCCGTTATTGACAGGAGCTGCGCTTGGCGAGATCTGATTGGCTGTTGAGGCTGGGAGATTAATTTACAGTAGCTCTCGCCTAATGCTATTTATGCTGAGGTCACGAGGTAAGGCGATCCATTCAGTGAGCGTGAGCAGCACACGAGCTACTGTGCGTTTTGACTACGCGTGCTGCCTCGTGGGATATAACCTAGCGATTCTGTCAAAGAAAGAGCGATAAAAGTTGGAGTTTTTACTTACTTCTTCGAGTCTTCGATTTTATTTTGTCTGTGTTTGTTGTTTGGATTTACTAGAGAAAAATAAGAATATTATCTAAATGCAGGTATGTACTAATAATCGTGTGAAAAGATGGCTTGATGTTTCATATAGTTTTATTTGTATCCCTTTCATGCTTCAGTGGTGATAACTGCTTCTACTTCTTCTAACTGTGGTAACTTGGTATTGAAACCGTGTGATATAGTGGCAGTGCAGAACAAAGGACTACTCCCGTACTTCACACTTCCATCCAGCTGCAGTGGTATGGCCCAAAGCTGCAGTCAGAATAGTTATCCGTTGTGTGCGCCAGTAATGGTAAGTGTTCCATAACATCCCCGGGACAAGCCATTCTTTGCCCACCTAAAGTTCTTGTTTTTACCCACCAATCATTCTCTTGTCAGTTAACCTTATCTTTACTAATCTTCTCTTTGGTAATGGGCCACTGAAGTTTCGTTATTTTCTTTCTTTCTTTTTATTTATGTCATTATTTTATCGTTTTGTCTCTCTTTACCTCTCTTATTTTTTTTTAGCAATTACTTTTCTTTGGTTGCTAAGTTTAGTACATTGAGTTTTATATTTTAAGTTCATGTATGTTTTTTTTTAATTTGTAAAATTAATTTTAGTTTAATGTCATTGTCTTTATTAATCAGTAATTCTTTTTTTCTAAATTAAGTAAAACATATATTTAAAAAAAATCCTCCTCACCCCATTGCGCATTATTTTATTGATTTCTTTTCCTTAACGCTTATATTTCCAAATATATTTCATGCTTTCTTTTAGTTTAAAATATTAGAGTTTAGATTGTATAAGATAATGTTTCGCTAAAATATATGGATCGAGGGGCATTTTAATAGGGTGATAGATATAGTCTGACATTAGGTCTACTATGAAGTGGGAAAATGTTTAGTTCATGGCTCGTTACAAGTAGGCCAGGCGCAGTCATTGCCCCGCTCTCCCTTGATTTTACCAATAATGGCAGGATGATGCGTATTTGAATAAATGAAGCACGCCACACAAATATCAATATTTGCATCCATAACGTTGGCTAACAGTCTTCACGGCCTTGTGGTTCGGGAAATATTGCACATTTGAAATAATGAAATATTTAAAGACAAGAGTTCACAATCATGCAACAACGCACTGCACTAGATGATAATTGCCATTTTTTATTTTGGGAATTGGTATTGGGAGAAAAGAAAAGTAATTGACTCACGTTTGTGCAATTCGTCATCATAACTTGTTCATCATTTTTACTAGCTAACGACTGATTTGCTCACTTAATTTCCTAGAACGTCATGTCACAGGAAGACTAGAAAATCACGCGACTCAAGTGTAATGATGGAAATCATCCTGCCTCGACGATGAACTACAATTAGCTGTTAATATAAAGTGTCACCAAATTTACCGTAGAAGATCCTCCTAGGTCCTGATGTTTTTGACTATAAAAAATATTACATTTTAATAGCTTTTTCTAAACAACATACAATAATAATAAAGTTGAAAGAATATAATATATAAAGAGTAAAAGAGAATTTTTGTCCAATAATAGTTAGATGACAAATTGATCGTGTAATCAACTCAGCGAATATGATGTATAAGCTAAACGTAGCAAAAAGTGGCAGTGGTTTTGTAAGTTAGGTATCTAGATACAATTGTGAACAAAGCATCCGAATAAAATTGCGACAAGAAACCAAAATAGAATGACGCGGGTACTACAAGCAGGAACAATGCAATGACAAACTATGCACTTAAATGAACATGGTGTCCAGGCATTGATCTGAAAATGTTAACTGGACACGGAACTGAGCATGAATGAAAATTAGGTGTCAGTTTTAAAATGGTAAATAAACACTGGGCTGGTCGCTGAACGGAAATGGCAAATTAGGCATCGAACTGAAAATGTAACTAGGCAACGACATTGAAATGTTAACTAGGCAACGACATTGAAATGTTAACTGGGCAACGACATTGAAATGTGAACTGGCACCGATATCAAATTGTAATTGAACAAAAACACACATAAAGAAAACATGAAAGTGTAAACTAGGCAGCAATGTCTGCTATATCCTGGCAGGAATATCAAGGCAAACCTGCCATCTGTCCCCGACTTTTTGATTCCCTGCTGTGGCTTGTACACGGACAGCAGTTTGGTTAAAGCTGACAGTATCTCGCCATTTGTAATTCCTTGTTCTAAAACAAATTATAATTTAATAACAGAAAGAGATGCATATAATATCTATATGTACAAGACGACTATACATTATAATTTCTTAACTGTTAAATAACTACCATTAATTAATAGACTTAGACTCTTTATTTGTTAATATGTGTTACATGCCTTTCAGTAGTGTTGTTGATTTGTGGCTGATCAGATTTTGATCGATTGGCAGATCACTCTTGGAGATCATGCAATTATGGACCAAGTGGGCATCACACAAAATGGGGGCACAACATCCCCATCTCATTCAGATGATGGCGTCAGCAAAACGAACCTGATTGTCAATTACTTGCCCCAGACCATGTCCCAGGACGAGATAAGGTCACTCTTCGCGAGCATTGGCGAGTTAGAGAGCTGTAAACTCATTCGTGATAAGCCAACTGGTAGGTATCTCAGCTGTTACGCCACTGCTTGTGTTGATGTTTTTGAATATAGTGCAGAAAGTTGTTCGCGTTACAGTTTTCGTTTGCTTTTTTAAAATGTTGACGTTACTATTGTATCAGACTATCAAACTATTTGTAAGAAATATCGCCAAACATTATTCGAGGTTATTTTTCTTACCAGTTAATTTATATTATGTTATCGTGTGGCCAGGAAGACCAGATAATGTCATGGATTATATGAGAAGCAACTGTAGAGCTAGTATATCTCACACAAATACCTACATGTATCTGTAGTATGCAGGTGAACATACACATACCTATATGTATCTGTAGTATGCAGGTGAACATACAAATACCTACATGTATTTGTAGTATGCAGGTGCACATACAAATACCTACATGTATCTGTAGTATGCAGTTGAAAGTACAAATACCAACATGTATCTGTAGTATCTATCTATCTATTGTCCTTTCGAGCCGAAGACGGCACATAGGGCAGAACCACAATCTCAAAACAGAAATCTTGCGTGCCATAATGGCACATATTGCAGAGATCACTGCTCTAAAATATATGGTGTTGTTTCCATAACAATACTTTTTACAATGATAGCTTGTCAAGCCATCGATCAACCTCCTTAATCGCCTCTTACGACATGCCTGGAAGGTCACAGTGTGCATCTGTAGTATGCAGGTGAACATACAAATACCTACATGTGTCTGTAGTATGCAAGTGAACATACAAATACCTATATGTATCTGTAGTATGCAGGTGAACATACAAATACCTACATGTATCTGTAGTATGCAGGTGAACATACAAGTACCTATATGTATCTGTAGTATGCAGGTGAATGTACAAATACCTACATGTATCTGTAGTATGCAGGTGAACATACAAATACCTACATGTATCTGTAGTATGCAGGTGAACGTACAAATACCTACATGTATCTGTAGTATGCAAGTGAACACACAAATACCTACATGTGTCTGTAGTATGCAGGTGAACACACAAATACCTACATGTATCTGTAGTATGCAGGTGAACATACAAATACCTACATGTATCTGTAGTATGCAGGTGAACGTACAAATACCTACATGTATCTGTAGTATGCAAAGTGAACATACAAAACCTACATGTATCTGTAGTATGCAGGTGAATGTACAAATATAATACATGTATCTGTAGTATGCAGGTGAACATAAAATACCTACATGTATCTGTAGTATGCAGTGAACACACAAATACCTACATGTGTTGAGTATGCAAGTGAACACACAAATACCTACATGTATTGTAGAATACTAGGTAAACATACAAATACCTACATGTATCTGTAGTATGCAGTGAACATACAAATACCTACAATGATCTGTAGTATGCAGGTGAACACACAAATACCTACATGTATCTGTAGTATGCAGATGAAATTGTTTTAGTCAGTGATCTATGAAAGTTGTTTTGCAATTGAGGAATTAAATGAGTTGTTTATTCAGAGTTAATAACACAAGAACAAAATATAATACATGGATCCTTTATTCATTCTAGTAGAATACATGTACATGTATTGAATTACATCTTTCAAAGTATTTACATATACTTTGGTTTTAAATCTAAGAGAATATGCTTTCATATACGGATTCTGTCATAAACATTTGCTTGGATTGAGTAAGTCTAAAAGAATGCTAAAACATGGATTCATTATTGTTGTGACATTCACACTTACATGTATTTAGCAGAAAAAAATTACTGGCATTGAATTATGATTATTAGATGAAATTTAATTCAAATTAGTTGCAAGTAATATATACCATGGAATGACATGGAATGATCTTAAAAGAATGGCAAAAAAACAGAACGACTTGGAAAGTGTTTGTTGATGACATATGCTCCACTGGGACTAAAAGGTAGAAGAGAATATATATCAGGTTACATGCAAAGAGGATGGTCAGTAGCTCTGACTCATAACCTTGCTATATCTACTAATAAGGCATCATCATAATGTAACAAACAAGAGGTGTCGTTCTTGCCTTGTACCCGGTTGATTTCAACCTTATGTGTGATGTGATCATGCAGTGATATAATCTATAACCACCCCTATCCACTGAACAGTCATTCTACCTCCTTTTCAAACCCCGCCCCCCCCCTTTTGAATAGCTAGAGAATATGATCTCTCATAAATATCAAAGGTTACACACAGAGCTGTCAGCATGCCCGTACATATATATATATATATATAAGTATTTTAATATATATTTCAATATAGTATCATAGTATAGTCTGAGTGTATATATATATATATAAATTCTTTAATCAATGTAATACGATGATTTTATATAATGATTTATAGTGCTTCAGCACAGCACGACTAATTCTTTTTTTAAAAGTTGAATGGATATCCTATATATATATATCTCACATTATAACGTTATATAACGATTTATGATAAATAGTTGTATAGAAGTAAACGTTATGTCAATTATTTAGGAATATTTACTTGAAAGGATGGTGGGCGAGTAAAACCTAACATTTTTATGCCCACCGATTACTTCAGGTTTTTTTTCTTCAAATATATACTCTTGAAAAAGGGCGGGGGGGGGGGGGGGGCAAATACTCACCAATATTTACAACTCGGGTAAATACCTTCTTTGTGTGTTCATGGTTTAAACCACTGGAAGAAAAATAATACGCAAAATCATTCTGGTGGGGGTGGGGGAGGTTAATGTTGGTAGGTGAATGGTGTATGCTTGCGGAGAATACCTTTATCTACAAATTAGTCTCAATTTGTTTGGAAAGACTGGGTCAACATACATCTATTTCGGCTGTGAGTGCTTCTTTCTCTACCAGAGACGGGCATGGCGCGTGCTAAACTTGGCGTGACGCGTGCCCCCATTATCAACACCTTAGTGAAGCTCTACCTGGCTTATATTGGAGCAAGGCCTTGATTATTTCGACTTGAGCCTTAGTATAGCATGGACGTATGGATCCACCCCTTTTTTTTGTTTGGCGGGGGAAGGGAGGGGAGGGTGGCTTAAGACAATTGGACGTATGGGAAAGAGCCTTATATTTCAAATTCATAATCATCATCGAGTGCCCTCTCCGCATCGAAGGTTGGCTACCATGGAGCGCCATTCCACTCTGTCTCTTGCTTTGATGGTGTAGATTGCCATAGGCTGACTTGTCCATCTTTTGATGTTACTCGTCCATGTTAGTCTTGTCTGCCTCTGCCTCTTTTACCTTGTATTTTCCCTTCTAATATTACTTTAGTAGAATTATTGTATTAACTAATGAACTTGTTCTTCTTTGATATATGTGCATAGTTTGATCATTATAAACATGAGTACTGCAAGCAACTTAAAATTATAGAAATGCACTAACAGAATTACAAACGATTTCGTAATAACTGGGTAAAGGGGTGGGGGGAGCAGTCTACTTCAGTTGGTGTAGATTATCCACAATTGTTAAGCAGAGTGTTTGACTAAAACACCACAACGTGATAACCAGATTAGTGATGTTTTGAGAACTGTTAAAGAGTGACTCTAAGGCTGATGTAAATGCGTCTCTTTCATTGTGTGGAATCAAACCGTTCCTTTGATGCTAAGTTCTGTTTTATATATGTATATATCAATAAGTATACAGAAGACTGTGGTGCTTCAACAAGGTGTAGCTAGTCCTGCAGCTATGTCTTTAAATAACACATCCCTTGAATCTGTGTAAAAGCTCACCTATCTCAGTTTTATGGTCACAACCCCTGTCTCCATTGAAGAAGAAATATATTTCACGAATCGGAAAGGCAGCTTTCATTTTCAGGATCATTATTTTCAGGAGGACGTGAACTTTCGGTCAGTATAGTGGATAGGCGGCAGGAACGATTAAAGGCTATGTCTGAAAAGTATTCAGTGTTACAGTTTCCTTATATTCCAAGTCCGGCTTGTTGCAGGAGCTACTGAGTTAAGTGCTCTGTGCACACTGTGAGCTGTGCATTTCATCTGTTTTGATCGTGTTTCGGTATTCCTTGATTGTTTACGATGAATGATGATGATATTGTATGATGGAGAACAGATGGCTATGTTCACTTTCTGTGCGGTTTCGCCTTATGTCTTTTTGCGTGTGCTGAGACTGCTATGATGGGGACTACAGTTACCTTTCTTTGTGTGGGAGATGAAATAGTAATTCGGATGATTCCACTGGCACGGGCGGTTGAGCAATTATGGATTTTAATTCGTTTGCAGTGATACCGGGGCCTTTCATAACCATAAAAGCAACTTCCACATTTGGTAGACTCAAAGATAGTGCATAGGTCAACACCAAATTAACACGCTGGACTAAGATTCACATTTACCAAAGTTGTGTGTTTTTTACACTTATATACGGATAAGAAACTTGGACTATCTATGCAGGACAGGAGAAAAGGTTAAACAGCTTTCATGTGCGTTGTCTTTGAAAGATGATGTACACCAAATGGCAGGACAAAATAACCAACGTTAATGTCTTACAACGAGCCAAACTCCCACCCATCAAGGCAACACTTAGGAGTCGTAAACTAAGGTGGCTGGGTCATATAAGAAGAATGGCAAACTTTCGTATTTCCAAACAAATATTGTAAGGCAAACTTAAGGACGGAAAGAAGGGTTTACATGAAGGAATTCTCTATCAGTGAAAGAAACTGGGTGCAGATGGAGAACAAACATAGAAAATGGCACAGCAACTTTCGAGTCAGTGCTGATATCAAATTCAAGACAAAAGGCGCAGGAGAAAGGAGACGATGTCTGGCAACACGAATACATCTATCGCGTTCTGCGGATGGATCTGTCTATCCGATATTGGCCGATTCAGTCACGAGAGGAGCTGTTCAGCAAAACAACATCCAGCATAAGACACAAATACTTTTACCAAACTACTGACTTTTCATGATTGCTTGCCACCAATCGTCTGTCAAGACGCAAAATGCCATATATACATATACCATTTGCGTCTTAACTTGCAAAATTAGTTTAAATGACTTCTGCAAAACTTTGCGAATGGATAATTCACATCCAGTCTCTCTTTATACATACATCATTTCATAGTAAATTTATCTTTGTTTCTAGTCTTTCTTAATTTAGTTGGAATAGCATATCAAAAGTAACACATCGGCAGTTAGAAAGACAATCTAGTAAAGATCAAGAATAGATTGGCAATTGCTTCACAAAGACTAATAAATAAAAAATGTATGCGGCAAAAAACTGTCTGCTCATGGTACAGCTACTCAGAACTTCTAATTACAATCTACACAACCTGGCAAGTGTTAACGTGGGTATATGAAGACCTAATGTCACCGTTTAATATGATTGCTGAAGAATCCTCCCAATATCCTAAATATATTCAAGAACAAACACGTGTATCTTAAGGGAAATGAAAATAAACCAAAATGGTTAATGACTTTAATTAAGTGAAGAAACGAGCGTATTATATCAAACATAGTGGCCTGCTAAGTATAAAAGTGGTTGGGTAATCCCCGGAAAACTGAGAAGGGAGGTGGCCTAGAAGACGATGGGAACCAGACGTTAGTGACTTATTACGACTACACTCACTGAGACAGACAGCATAGCTTGAGAAGAATAACAATTTTGGCTGGAATTTATTAGAGGGATGTCCTACAGACTGGCTATCTATTGATAATAATATCTTGTTTTTTTTTTAAATTATGTTATTAAAGCACGGTTAAATCAAAGTACAGGATCGATTTTGGCCTAGGGTCATAGTTTGAAAACCTTTGTTGCAGTGTATTGACACCAGCCTAAGGCGTTGGCTTATTGTTTACCTGTCGACCTTTCCCAATAGATGCTGAGATATCTATAGTTGACATTCAGATTACAAATCGCCAGAATTTAGTCAGAATTAAGTGGGAGTAGTATCGATAATAACAGAATTCGCGTTATTGCTTTCAAGAAACAACTTCACTGCATTCCACATATGAGACAGGTATACACAATAATGACCAAGAAACGTCACTTTTTGAACGAACAAAGAATGTTCCTTTTGCTCGATGGTTATACACGCATCTTATCAGCTCCAAAACTTCTCTGTATCGTCGCAATTTTTTTTCTTTTTCACTTCCTCTTCGTGTGTCAAAGGAGATACAATTAGTTCTCACTCCTCTGATCGTCTTAGCCTTTGTCTTTTAATGATGTCGGCTTTCATTGAAGTGTCTGCTGTGGATCTACCTCAGATACTGCTTAATTGAACAGTATCGCGGTAATTTTCTGTTAAAACTTTATATGCATACAATTCACAATACCATCACTCGTCGGACTGTAGCTCCATAATTATAATACTCACATCCGTTGATTGAGCGATTTACATAACTCACTCTTTTTCATTACCAGCCTTACAATTCGTCTTTCTGCATATACTTTTTGTTTGTTATGTGAATGTCTAAACTAGTGTGTCCCAACATCATGTTCACTAGCACTCTCTCTGTAATTGGATATATATTATATTGCTTTATATTGTGATGTATTATTTGAAAGGGAAAGAGTCTTCTTGACACTCCACCTCCCTTAGAGTATCAAGAAGCTAAAGAGCCGATACACTTGCTCGTCAGGGTCCGATTCGGATGATCAGATCGCCTCCTGCTGCGAAGCTCTGTATAAAGAGCTTCCTATTACTTATTACATTACATTATATTGTAACACGTTTCAAATATGAGTTACATTTTTACAAAGGTTTGAACTGAATGACGTCATTAAGTTCACAATCTGACATCATAAAGTTCACAATCTGACATCATACATTTCTTTCTAACCATTTTTTTTAAAATCCAGACTTAAAAGAGATCATAAATTATTGATCATATTGAACATACAGTTTCAGAGTGCCGTTACTAGTGGTCTAAGAGTCATGATTTTTGTACATTTTCTTTTTGGTAGAATATCTTTCTCTTAAGAAACAGTACATCGCCTAGTATCCATAGCATCATCAAGCCAGTCGGCACACACGTTTCTTCCATCACCTCTGCCACTCATTTCAGGTATGTACTCACTGTCTGGCAGAGTACCACCCTTCACACGTGTTCCTGTATATTTCTCTTGTCTCAACTCTACAACTGGTTTTACCTCACCGCTAACGAGTTTGGCTACAAGCGGTTTATTTTCATAACATGCCACATTTGACCGCATTTCCCATTCTCTTATCCTTTGATTGTAGACTACTGTTGAGTCATGCTACGTTTTATACCGCAGCAATCTGTGCTCCCACTTAGTGCTATTTCAGTTTCACATTTATTCATGACAAATTGTGTTAATGCATTCTGTTAGAATCTCATGCTCTTGTTATTTGGGATCAAACCAGCAGATTCAACTTCATTTTCTTGTGAGGGGGGTTTAGAAAACCACGTATCGTGATATAATAATAGGCAAGCAGCAATAGTATATTAAATAGACCCAGGATGCAGAAGTTGAAATCGTTCGAAATCCCACACCACTTCCTTTTGTGCTGCTGCCGAAGAATATCGGCACTTGATACGTTTATGAAATGCATGTCTACAAAAATCCATTTTTGAGGTTAGTGGGTGTTTTAGTTATTATATCTTTTTTGCTAGATAAAGGCACGGATAAGATGTTGCAACATATTTTCTTGTTTGTTTGTTAGTTTGTTTTTTTTTTCAATTTATGGATTAACTGTGCAGATCCCCTTTTTGGAATTGTTTTAGATATTGTATCGTGTTCCTTACACAAGGCTACGGATAAGAAGATGTTGCAACATATTTTCCGTTTTTTTTTCAATTTAGGGAGTTAACTGTGCAGTCGCTACACCCTTTTAAACCATACCATGGTTCTTATCCAATTTCACCTTTCTTTCTATCACTCATCCACCCCTTTCCCTGTATATATATATTTATATATATATATAATATATATATATATATATATACATACATACATACATATGATAAGAGATGAGGTTAGTTAAAACCCAGTAGATACGCCAAACGCTTAGCAAGGGCAAAGTTAACAAAATTCAAGCGTTCAGTTCCCCACGCTTATTTATTTTCATAGTTTTGGTATGCACACCTTTGAATAACATTCATACATAATTACGTATATAAATATGAAATGTTAATTATACCATTCACGTCTTAGTATGCTATTTAGCTTGTAAATTAATTAAGGTTCCTTTATATGTTACGTCTGTTAACTTCTAAATGTTGAAATAAAATGTTAGCTCTTCTCTTCAGCTCGACCGTAGAAGAATTCTTCGAAAGGGGATCTTGTCATCGCCCTTACAACACACCCTTACAAATCTTTAATTTATTACCTTTCTTTGGCGTGTCTCCAGATATATAGGTATTTATTTATCTCTGCAACAACACAAGTGGGCTATTTTTCTACTTTCGTGAAATAGAGTTCTCGTTGTCATGCCTTGTTTCGCGGTACAGGCTGCGTTGTCATCACACCTTGCATTAGTAATCGTGTCTTCCACTTCATGAAATGTGTTGTCGGTTACCTTATAGCACTGTCCTGCTGGGTGAGGCCTGTCAGCATCAGTACTGTCACCGGTCAGCGACCTACAGCTGTCTGCCTGCGCCAGGAACGGCGAACCAAAGCTACACACATCCTACTGCACCTCTTCATCATATCCCTAGTTATAAAATAACCAGTTTTACCAAGCGAGCAGGGATCGAAAGGGAAGGTAACTCTGTAATTTTTAAAAAAATGCCATCCTGAAGATGGATTCGTGTATTGGGCCGAAATGTGCAAATAGACCGCAAAACAATTTTTTTATTTAAGGGTTACGACAATGAAAAGTAGTTGTCGCAGCAAAAAAAAAAGGAAATTTCATACTATGGAGACAGTACACCAAGTCTTGTCTATAACATACCACTTCTGTATTTATTCTGTATTTATACATACCACTTCTGTATTGAGATGATACAGGCACTTGAAGATTTTGGCATTGAAGTGATTACAGACATATGCAACGACATATACCACACAGGATACATACCAAATGAACTAAAAACATCAACTTTCATTGCATTGCCTAAAAAGAATGGTGCAGTTGAATGCAGTGACTTTAGAACAATAAGCCTAATGAGCCATGTTACAAAAATCTTGCTAAAACTTATACAAGGAAGGATTCAGAATAAAATCAATACTGAATTAGATGAGCAGCAATTTGGATTTAGGAAAAATAGCGGGACAAAAGAAGCCATATTCTGCATGAGAACATTAATCGAAAAATACACAGAAGTAAACAAACCAATATATGCCTGCTTCATAGACTACACCAAAGCTTTGATAGAGTACACACAACAACTTATAGAATGCCTAAAAGAGATACATCTAGATGACATGGATATACGACTAATATGAAATCTATACTGGGAGCAAACAGCAATAATAAAATATAACAAAGAGTTCTCTACACCCATTGATATAAAAAGAGGAGTAAGACAAGGATGCATCCTATCACCAAGCTTGTTCAATCTATACACTGAGCAAATCTTTAAAAACATCATAGAGATGCCAGGCCTACAAATTAATGGAAAGATAATCAATAACCTAAGATATGCTGACGATACTGTACTACTAGCAGAAAATCCTAAAGACCTACAACAATTACTTAATGAAATAAACACGACAAGCAAAAAATATGGACTAGATATGAATATCAAAAAGACTAAAACTATGATCATAAACAAAGAAAATACCCAAAACCCACAAGTGGATATCAAAATTGAAGGAATAGACCTTGAGACAGTTCAGAACTATAACTACCTGGACATACTATAACCAGTGATGGAAAATGTACAACTGAAATAAACAAAAGAATAGGAATGGCAAAAAGTAATTTTAATGCCATGAAGAACATACTAACATCAAAACAAATAACACCAGAGCTAAAACTAAGAATAGCAAAATGTTACATCTTCTCAATATTCCTATATGGTGCTGAAACATGGACATTAGACAAGAAAACAGAACAGAGAATTGAAGCCTTTGAAATGTGGATACACGTATATAGAAGAATAGGTAGAATTGGATGGAAGGAAAAGAAAACAAATGACAAAGTCTTAAAACAACTAAAAATGAAAAGAGAACTTCTGAACACAATTAGAACAAGACAAATGCGATTCTTGGGCCATGTTAAAAGACACAACAGCCTACTGAAAGTGATCCTGGAGGGGAAAATACAAGGTAAGAGAGGCAGAGGCAGACCAAGATTAACATGGACGAGTAACATCAAAAGATGGACAAATCAACCGATGACAACCTGCACCATCAAAGCAAGAGATAGAGCAGAATGGCGCTCCATGGTAGCCAACCTTCGTTGCGGAGACGGCACTCAATGATGATGATGATGATGATTTATTATACTGCTCAACTCACCACTCCTCTATTTATTATACTGCTCAACTCACCACTCCTCTATTTATTATACTATCGAACTCACCACTTCTGTATTTATTATACTATCGAACTCACCACTTCTGTATTTATTATACTGCTCAACTCACCACTCCTCTATTTATTATACTGCTCAACTCACCACTTCTCTATTTATTATAGCTCAACTCACCACTCCTCTATATATTATACTGCTCAACTCACCACTCCTTTATTTATTATACTGCTCAACTCACCAATCCTCTATTTATTATACTGCTCAACTCACCACTCCTCTATTATTATACTGCTCAACTCGCCACTCCTCTATTTATTATACTGCTCAACTCACCACTCCTCTATTTATTATATTGCTCAACTCACCACTCCTCTATTTATTATACTGCTCAACTCACCACTTCTTATTTATTATATTGCTCAACTCACCACTCCTCTATTTATTATATTGCTCAACTCACCACTTCTCTATTTATTATACTGCTCAACTCACCACTTCTTTATTTATTATACTGCTCAACTCACCAATACTCTATTTATTATACTGCTCAACTCACCACTTCTTTATTTATTATACTGCTCAACTCACCACTTCTCTATTTATTATACTGCTCAACTCACCACTTGTCTATTTATTATACTGCTCAACTCACCGCTTCTCTATTTATTATACTGCTCAACTCACCACTTCTCTATTTATTATACTGCTCAACTCACCACTTCTCTATTTATTATACTGTTCAACTCACCACTTCTCTATTTATTATACTGCTCAACTCCTCACTTCTCTATTTATTATACTGCTTAACTCACCACTTCTCTATTTACTATACTGCTCAACTCACCACTTCTGTATTTATTATACTGCTCAACTCACCAATTCTCTATTTATTATACTGCTCAACTCACCACTTCTCTATCTCTATTTATTATGCTGCTCAACTCACCACTCCTCTATTTATTATACTGCTCAATTCACCACTTCTCTATTTATTATACTGCTCAACTCACCACTCCTCTATTTATTATACTGCTCAACTCACCACTCCTCTATTAATTATACTGCTCAACTCACCACTCCTCTATTTATTATATTGCTCAACTCACCACTTCTCTGTTTATTATACTGCTCACTCACCACTTCTTTATTTATTATATTGCTCAACTCACCACTCCTCTATTTATTATACTGCCCAACTCACCATTTCTCTATTTATTATACTGCTCAACTCACCACTTCTCTATTTATTATACTGCTCAACTCACCACTTCTCTATTTATTATACTGCTCAACTCACCACTACTCTATTTATTATACTGCTCAACTCACCACTCCTCTATTTATTATACTGCTCAACTCACCACTCCTCTATTTATTGTACTGCTCAACTCACCACTCCTCTATTTATTATACTGCTCAACTCACCACTTCTCTATTTATTTACTGCCCAGTCACCACTTCTCTATTTATTATACTGCCCAGTCACCACTCATCTATTTATTATACTACCAGTCACCACACTGCCCAGTCACCACTTCTCTTTTTATTATACTGCCCAGTCACCACTTCTCTATTTATTATACTGCTCAACTCACCATTCCTCTATTGATTATACTGCTCAACTCACCACTCCTCTATTTATTATACTATCGAACTCACCACTTCTGTATTTATTATACTGCTCAACTCACCACTCCTCTATTTATTATACTGCTCAACTCACCACTTCTCTATTTATTATACTGCTCAACTCACCACTTCTCTATTTATTATACTGCTCAACTCACCACTCCTCTATATATTATACTGCTCAACTCACCACTCCTCTATTTATTATACTGCTCAACTCACCACTCCTCTATTTATTATACTGCTCAATTCACCACTTCTCAATTTATTATACTGCTCAACTCACCACTTCTCTATTTATTATGCTGCTCAACTCACCACTCCTCTATTTATTATACTGCTCAACTCACCACTCCTCTATTTATTATACTGCTCAACTCACCACTCCTCTATTTATTATACTGCTCAACTCACCACTCCTCTATTTATTATACTGCTCAACTCACCACTTCTTTATTTATTATATTGCTCAACTCACCACTCCTCTATTTATTATATTGCTCAACTCACCACTTCTGTATTTATTATACTGCTCAACTCACCACTCCTCTATTTATTATACTGCTCAACTCACAACTCCTCTATTTATTATACTGCTCAACTCACCACTCTTCTATATATTATACTGCTCAAGTCACCACTCCTCTATTTATTATATTGCTCAACTCACCACTCCTCTATTTATTATACTGCTCAACTCACCACTCCTCTATTTATTATACTGCTCAACTCACCACTCCTCTATTTATTATACTGCTCAACTCACCACTCCTCTATTTATTATATTGCTCAACTCACCACTCCTCTATTTATTATACTGCTCAACTCACAACTCCTCTATTTATTATACTGCCCAGTCACCACTCACCTATTTATTACACTATTCAACTCACATACCTCAATCTGTGTTTTACTATCCGAAGCGTTTTTTCCATTCTGAGACAATCCGCTGTAATAAACTCGTCTTAGACGGTACAACATAGATTGACGTAGTTCTTTGCCGCGTTATCATGTAGTTCAAATAACTCGTTACCATAGTCCAAATACCCGCTTGTTGTCGAGTGCGCTTATTTATTGTTTAATGACAGTGTTTACCGCACGTTTCCGCAGACATCCGTGTCATGCTGCCTGCGATTATTCTAAGAAAGGTGAGAGAAAACTAAAGATCGATCAGAAAGTCAGTTAAGTAGAGTATAAGAACAAAGCACTGTATTAGCTACATTTGATTTAACGCCCCAGGTAAGACTTGCATCGACTTACGTACGTAGGAATTGTACATACATCTCGCAATGTAAAAAAAAAAATGAAATTGAAGTCGAGTGATAGCATTAGATCGAGCGAGCGGTCTTCAAGAAAATACTGGAAAGCTTATTACGAGAATGGGAAAGAGCAACATAAGGTAGTGCTTGTAATTATACTGTAAATGACAGTACATGGTCTAACTTTAACCGATACACTAGTGGTCATGATTACTGCATTTACAGAGCTGCAGCTGTCTTGGTCAAGTTTGTATTCTAAAGCTGATCTTAATTCTTGCCATATGAAATCTCTATTTTTCTTAGCTTCCTCTAACTTTCTTCCCTGAAACTGTATTTTTAAATCCCTATCTGTTTACTTCCCTGGCCTTCAGTCACTCATATTTTCTCTAGTACATTGAGTTATTTGAGGGTCATCATCATTGCATTCCGAACATGTCCATAGGTGCTTAGATCTCCTCCTCAGCAAGTCCCGCAGTGTCCAGCGACTGACGACTCCAGTTCTGTGTTGGTTGATAAGTCCTCTTACACGCCCGCTAAGCTTCTCATTTCTGGCTGTGCCCATCTTAACTCCCATCTCCATCATCCGAAGGAGTGACGTGGATTTGTGGTTGTCGAAGTCCTTTGCTCTTCCCACATTCCGGAAGGCATTGATGGTGTCCACCCAATCCATTGGTTGACAGTCCTCAACGACAACGCAGCTAGCCAACCTGTCCGCTCTTTCATTTCCCCGTACTCCCGCATGTCCAGGGACATAGGCAAAGGTGACTTTACGTATTTTTGACTTCTGCAATGATTCTAACCATTGCATGCATACAGAGCCAGCCTCCACTTTTTTTTTTATCATGCTCATCTCTAGTATATATCTCTGGCTAAGTAAATTCTGCTCAACAAAAACCCGTTTTAAAGGAAGTGGATAACGATAAGGTGATATTTGAAATATTTGTGTAAACGTTCTTTTTGTTTCAGTCAGAATGAGGGAGATATTAATTATAGACTAATTCATTTGCTTGGGGATGGGGTGGGGGGGGGGGGGGGGAGGAAGGGGTGAAGAGAACTGGTGTGCTTTGAATGTCAGCAATCCACGTAAAGTAATTTGATACAAATATGTAAATTGTGCAATAACAACGTCACTTATCCGTGTGCCATCTGTCGTTCTTGTGTTTTATCATCTTAGCTAGACATGTGCGAGTTGGGAGTTAATCGGGCCAGAGTTGTGCAGTGTACACGTGAGTTTGTTAGCTCGCTTTCAGTGACAACTAGAAACTCACACAAGCTGTTAGAGGCGAGGCATTCCAATGCTATTATATAGTGCATTACAGAATCATTGAGATAGATTTAGCAGTCTATAAATATAATAAATAAGATATATATATATATATGTATCTATTTATTCTTGCAACACTTATCTCTCAAGTTTTTGGATGGTGTTTAAAATAAAAGTAGACCGTATAAGCCTTAAATTGAATTCCAATGTAGTCTTCGGTGTTTTTTTGTATAATTATTATATTTGTTTCCTGGGAAATATGCACGAATTACTAAACTGTGACGTGGTGATATAGTTAGTGAATGTGGATAAGAATGTAGTTGTTCACCCAGGTGAAAAAAAGAAAACGGAAATGAATGGGTATCTATCTACCTGGCTCATTGTGGTGAGAAAGAAGTAATGACAGCGAGAGAGATCACTAACCCTCGCTCATCGATCTCTCCCACCCCATCAAATATTATTTCATTCCATTCAGAACGATATACGCTTCTTGTACACCTCAGAAATGGGGATCATTTTTTTCCCCAATTCCAATAAAAACGTATGTGTACTATGGCTTACTAGGGCTGTGGCGAGTCCTAGATTTTCTGGAATCCAATCCTAAAATCTTTACAAGCCTTCTAAATCTCGAATCATTCATTGTAAGAATTGATAATATGAAGAGGAAGAAAACTGTACTTGAAATTAAAAGCTTTCTATCTATCTATCTTTCGTTCGCCTCAGGTATTGTTTATATCTGCAATGTCGTTTCCTGTATAAATTTTACTGTCTTTTGTAATTCTTGCAGTGGCCAATATAGTTTTGTCTGTAGTATTGTATCTATGGGCCAATGGATTTTCTTCAGTCTACTATATTCTGTGCAGTTTTGAAGTATGTGTTCAGCAGTCTGGGGTGCCTGTCTACATGTACAAGTAGTTGAGGTGTCGATCTTAAATTGTGTATACATGTGACTGTGTAGTCGATTTTGTCCTGTGTTGATGCATATAATGATAACTTGTTCACATCTATTCTTATTATGAAAGGCATCCTGATTTGTGGCTTGTGATCTTCTGATTGATTTGATTATCTGTTTCTTATGATGGTATGTAACTGGTGCATCTAATTGTGTGCCTGTTGCAACTTCCTTTGCCAAGTGATCCGTCTTCTCGTTCCTGGTATTCCACGGTGATATGGGATCCACCGCAGGGCAACCCCTTGGTGCTTCAGTCAATAAGGTCTGCAGATGTGGCAATTTTATAAATTTGTAATCTGTATTTAATGAAAAACAAATAAAAGAATACAGTTTTTCTGTTAAAATACACCCATATTTTTTCTTCTTCATACATCTCCGGAATGACCTTTTGGGCAAACTTTCCCCTGCTTGAGACGATATATCGTGACTCAAGATTGTTTGTCAACTTGTTAAACCTTTGTTTTCTAATGTGTACAATGGTTGGTTACTTTTGCAGATCATTCCAGTGACAAATCTGGTAATTGTTTTAGCTCCTTTGTCTCCACACTTAAAACTTAGCATTTTATTAGCACATGCTTTCAGAGTCGACTGGTTAAAAGATAAGATACGTAGGTATTGGCACCTTTGTGTTTTCTTTTGTGTGCTTTATGGCAATATATACACTGATTTTTACTGGTTCGCGTGTATTGTTATATACACATGTTTTTTACACATTGGTTCGGTGTGCACACAAAGAGTTAGATATGCACAGTTTATACAATCTTATACCCACCTCCTCATATTTCTAGAACCCTTCCGTTCCGACTTCTCGCCTGACTGCATGGTCAGTGAGATACATAGTTGGTCATCCCGCCCTCTCATTTTAGTCCATTCGGAGGTCGACCACGCTCTAGAACACAGGGAAGTGAACTTTTTTAAATTTCCTTTCTTGAGTATCTAGCATGAAATCGCCTTGTAGTTCGATTTGTTTACATATCCTTATATATATATTGTGTGTGTTATTGTTTGTTATTCCAGCTGAAGGCCTACTTGGCCGAAACGTCGATTTTTGTTTTGTCCATTACCACGTAAAGCTGTCACCATACCACTTTTTTCCTTTTTTTTTTAGATTTGCTATTATCATCAGCTTTACAGCAGCTTCGCATTTCTATGCATCTTGGTGTATCTACTTCTTTACTGGTTAAAAGATACTGCTTTGTGTTTTACTTGAGGTGCTTAGAAAGGCCTTTGTACTCCGTAAGAAAAGTTACTGAACCGGGACTAAGAGTGTAACTATCTGATGTAGGACTTCCACCAACAGTTAAAGCTTAACTAGGAGCTAGGAGAACTCCCAACAACAGGAGCTGAACTAGCTGATGTAGGGCTCACAACAACAGCTGGAGCTTAACTAGGAGCTGAACTAACTGATGTAGGACCCCCAACAACAGCTTAACCTCGACTAGGAGCTGAACTAACTTAGTAGGGCCCCCAACAACAGCTGAAGCTTAACTAGGAGCTGAACTAACTGATGTAGGACCCCCAACAACAGCTTAACCTCGACTAGGAGCTGAACTAACTGAGTAGGGCCCCCAACAACAGCTGAAGCTTAACTAGGAGCTGAACTAACTGATGTAGGACCCCCAACAACAGCTTAACCTCGACTAGGAGCTGAACTAACTGAGTAGGGCCCCCAACAACAGCTGAAGCTTAACTAGGAGCTGAACTAACTGATGTAGGACCCCCAACAACAGCTTAACCTCGACTAGGAGCTGAACTAACTGAATAGGGCCTCCAACAACAGCTGAAGCTTAACTAGGAGCTGAACTAACTGATGTAGGACCCCCAACAACAGCTTAACCTCGACTAGGAGCTGAACTGAGTAGGGCCCCCAACAACAGCTTAACCTGGACTAGGAGCTGAACAAACTGATGTAGGGCTCCCAACAACAGCTGAAGCTTAACTAGGAGCTGAACTAACAGATGTAGGGCTCCCAACAAAACATGGACTAGCCGCTGAACTAGGTAATGTAGGGACCCCAATATTACCTGGACTAGAGGTGAACTAACTGATGAAGGGCTCCCAACAAAACCTGGACTAGGAGCTGAACTAACTGACGTCGGGCTCCCAACAATACATGGACTAGGAGCTGAACTAGCTGATGTAGGACTCCCAACAACAGCTGAACTAACTGAGTAGGGCCTCCAACAACAGCTGAAGCTTAACTAGGAGCTGAACTAACTGATGTAGGACCCCCAACAACAGCTTAACCTCGACTAGGAGCTGAACTGAGTAGGGCCCCCAACAACAGCTTAACCTCGACTAGGAGCTGAACAAACTGATGTAGGGCTCCCAACAACAGCTGAAGCTTAACTAGGAGCTGAACTAACAGATGTAGGGCTCCCAACAAAACATGGACTAGGCGCTGAACTAGGTGATGTAGGGACCCCAATATTACCTGGACTAGAGGTGAAGTAACTGATGAAGGGCTCCCAACAAAACCTGGACTAGGAGCTGAACTAGCTGATGTAGGACTCCCAACAACAGCTGAACTAACTGATGGTACTCTCTCATGGGTTGACGCTAGTTACAGGTTAAAAGAGATGCAATTGTTTTAAGTGAGGCTCACGATAAATCGTTCCTAAGCAAATTACGAGGTTAGCGATTGAAGCCACATAGGAATAAAGCATTAAAAACGCTGGTATGAGGCAAAACAATATTAACGAATAACTTCAAGGGAAGAGATACGTTTACAACACTCGGAAATGATATAAACCTGATAATATCAAGCAATGATTGATAGCCTGTGCAAGTGAGACGCTGTGGAGAGTTGAATAGAACTAGAAACGCTGAGCTGTAGACTAAATTTCACTGAGTTGTTTATTTAGTAGACAACTCGCATCATGTGCTCGACGAAGCTTTTATAAATACAGTATCTCGGCATGAGTTGTTAGAAACCCTCATCATTATTGAGAATTAGTTTCAAGAGTTTTCTAGAGAGCACAGCACAATCTGATTATTATAAAGTTGCAGAAGTTTACGTTTATAACAATGTGGCACTCAAGGCTGCCAGATCCAGGTGCCACCTAAAATTACAAATCACCTTTTGTGTGTGCATGTGTATGCGCGCGCGCGTGCGTGCGTGCGCGTGTGTGTGAGTGAAGTGAGCGCTCCTATTGGACGTCAGTAGGGTTAACACTAATCTTTCCAAAGTTTAAACCGTTTTTTTGGCGGGGGGGGGGGGGGGGGGGGTGTTAAGATTCGAAATATTTGAACTACGAAAAAGCACGAAGATTCGAGGTTTTTTTTAATGATTTGCTGGAATTCGAAGTTTCGAATGCTATATATTGTATGTTCCCTACATATTATAACGTTTATATCCGTAGAGAACTGAGTGTAGTGGTGAAACAGGCAAGGATGATCTAAGCAAGAAAAATGCATAAATAAGTTATATGAAGAAAATAAAAGTGCAGTAAATGTTTATTAATGTATGTAAACATGTATAGGTGCAACATTTGTATCTTGGACATCATTCTCACATCCTAGCCGAAACACACAAGAGCTATATCAATACATGTCCACCTTTAAAAAACATTCTTACATAGAAAATGATTTTTTAAAAATATTCGTTGTCAATAATGACATAAGATGATCGAAGTATATTTCTGGATGAATCAGTGGAAGAAATTCTCACACAAAGAACAGACATTGTTAATCACAACAGTGAGACTGGGAATATGAGAGCTTGTGAGACTCAATCCCTGAGAGAAAATCGATTGGTTGTAAAAATAGAACCGGATGAGATATATATTTTCAGATATTGACCAGTTGGTATTGAAAATAAATAGAAAACAATTATATATATAAGATGCCAGAGGCAGAGGAAATAGTAAGATATAATATATCATTTATTTATTTTTGTTTACAAAACATGAGTAGATCGTAAATGGCACTGTAGAAAGTGAGAGTACAACTATATATAAACGAGTTGTGGGGTTCGTTGAGCACTGTTTAAACTAATTAGGCGATGCAAGATTTCTCGAACATAAAATCACTTGGTGAGATGGATATAGTTAAAGCAGTCAATGAAAGCATTTAGTTTAATAAAATAACAAAAACAAATGCGTTTGGGAAAGAAGCATGAAAAAGGGGAGAGAGGTTGGAGCATATGTTCTTGGGTCATTAAAATAAAAAAGTACATTTAATTTAGGACCAACAATCAAGGTTTCTATTTTCGTGAGCTTCACATAAAGAAGAGAATTAAGATAACGTCTGTGTTGGAATATGATTGAGAAAACTTCAGATGAAAGCTTTAATACTTAACGGAAATAAAATCACTTTTAGAATATGTATGCTACAATAAAACTTTGCTGTAGAACAAAAAGGTACTGCATCATATATGAGAAAAAAAAGAGAAAAGTTGCAGCATACACACAAAAAGTACAACAATAAGTGAAGACTCCCACACATTTCCTCTTATTTATTTCATGCACACACAACATTTAACAAGTCTTTGACAGGAAAATGAATAAATGTATCACAAAGCTTGAGGAGAGTGGCAAGAACGAGGATGATAATTTACCTCTTCTTTCCAATGTGCTTGCTTAATATGTGACTCTAATATGACATAACTGTAGGTGCAATGGCGACCTTCTGTACTAAATACATTTTCCAATTCAAAGCCATAATTGAGATATAGAACTCTGCTGCAGACTTGATCTTTACTTGTCAGTATACATTTAGCTAACCACAAACCTTCACCTACATTGTCATTTCTTCGCCTCTGCCCTACTTTCAATCCTCACAATATATTAAAGTTTCAATTCAAATTTCTTTAATAAGAGTACACATGTAACAAATTACAAGCAAATACAACAGTGAATGAAAAATACTCCAAGTAAATATATAATATATGGTGTGCCTATAGAGAGAGATATAAAATATTAAACTGGTAAATGAATTTAAATATCTGCGAACAATGTTAACCTCATATGGTAGATGCACAACAGAGGTGAGATGCAGAATGACTCAAGCAAAAGCGACTTTCCAAAAAGGAGGAAGATACTATGCAATCAATTTTTGACAATATAAACAAGAAAAAGAGTTATTGAATGTTATGTAGAGCCAGTCTTAACATATGGATGTGAATCATGGACAATAGGACAACAGACAAGAAAATCACTGGAAATGTGGTTTTACAGAAGAATGTTGAGAATACCATGGTCAGTTAAGAAGAGTAATGAAAATGTTCTGAAAGAGACTGAAACAAAATGAGAGCTAATATCCAATATTAAGAAGCAACAATCATCATTTTTTGGTCATGTAATGAGAAGGGAACAGCTGGAATATATTGTAACAACTGAGAAAATTGAGGGATGAAGGGATAGAAGGAAGCAAAGACAAAAGATAACCAGACAGCTTAAGAGTATGGCTTGGCAGAAGGTCAGCAACAGAAATGGTAAATAACATGTCCAGATCGAAATAGAGACATGATCAACTATGCCAACAGGCTTTGTACTTGATGATGATGGTAGAGAGAGAGAGAGAGAGAGAGGTAGCGAATGAGAGAAAGAGAGGGATATCATGTATGAATATTACCATTTTTTATATGCAAAAACTTCAGAAGACAACCCATGTGAACTGATACAGATCCTTTGATTCCCTCCCCAGGGCAGAGCCTGGGCTATGGTTTTGTAAACTATAAACGTGCGGAAGATGCTGAGAAAGCAATAAACACACTCAATGGTCTCCGACTGCAGAACAAAACCATTAAGGTAGGCCTTCTTTCTTTTAATCACTGTGTTGTTTTTTAGCTTTTTGTTTGTTAGATCTCAAATAATTTTGTATTATTTTTCTTTAAATTCTACACCTTCAGTAAGCATTGATATTTTATGTTTGTGGGAAATTGGTTAATTTCTTCATAATTTATATTGCTAATTTTTAACATATTATTATTACATTGATTAAAATTTGATTTTTATGTATAAATATGTTTTTGTACTAGTCATTGAATAAACTGTCTCTGTTTCTCAGACCCTCATTACAGAATCTGCTGTTGCCTTACAAATTGTTAACAGTATCAAGGATCTGTCATGGCTAGAATATCTTATAAAGTTAAAAAAAAAAACTGAAAGAATACAAACGTGAAGTCTCCAAGTCCAAAAATGTGCTTTGAGGAGGATATTTGAGTGATTAATCATTAGTGATAACTACGGTTATTATCTTTTTTTAATTATTTTTCTGTTTGTGTTTTTATTCATTTAATTTTAGTTAATTAAAACAAACCTTTTAGGTCTTTAGTACATACAGATCAGTATTAGTTTTCTATAAACCACTGAATTATTTGTCTGAAATTTCAGACTGACATTTTTGTTATATTTGGTTGCAACCTTTACTAAAAAAGAAAGAATTAGTTTATTTATTACCAAACTGTTTTTTTTTTTTATTTCAGTACCACTGGTCACTGAGACTTCATGTCATTGGATTATATTTATGTTTGTTTCATTTTTAATGAGTTATCCAAAAATTCTTCAGTCTATGATATCTTTCAGCTTAAGCACTTGGCACCTTCTAAATAGATTTTAAAAAGAAGGAAAATTACTTTGGATAGAAAAATCATATCTGGACAGCTTGTTTTCTTGAAGGATAAAAAGGACATGGAATATGACAAATTAAGTCAGCTTCACATTTGTACCTTAAGAATGCTGACCATACAGAATATGTTGGAGCCAGATATTGCTGCCTAACTCTCTTTGGTGCCATTTGCTAGGACTTGTCAATCTTCATTTGCATTATGGTCCCCTTGGTTTGTTTTAATTTGCATTTTTTAAAAGTCATCTGTAATTTTCAGGTATCTCTTGCACGCCCAAGCTCTGAGAGTATTAAAGGAGCTAACTTATATATTAGTGGCTTGCCAAAATCTATGACACAGTTGGACTTGGAGGCACTATTCTCTCAGATTGGGAATATCATTACATCAAGAATACTTTATGACCAAACCACAGGTACTAACTCCATTTAGAAGCACATTCAACTAAGCCGCAGTGCATCGGTGTCTGATTCTCTGATGTTATGCCACGGAAAAAGTTGAACTCTGATATTCATTGAAACCAGTGGTGTGGGACTGAGAAGCAAACTTGCTTGATTATACCCTCCCTTTCACTTCTTGCTCATTCTGATACCTGTAATTCCCCTCCCAAAGTGTTTCTTGTAATTTAGATCCATTAGGTGAGCTGCTCATGCATGTTAATTATAATCTTGACATTAAGGGGTCTGTTTAGTTTACTCCCATTTTGGTAATCTGTTGACATTCTATTTACTTTATAAGTTTTGTTGTTTATTTAATAATTGAGTTTCCCCTTTCATTTGTATACTTTCCCTATGTTTTTTCCACATTTGTGCTCATGCAGGCTTACTAATACCTTTTCATTTGGCTGATTCTGTTCTATCATGTATTCTCAATATTCAAATAGGACACAAGAGCACTGGTGCATAATTTGTGCCTTACAGAATGGCAGACAATTTTCCTTCCCATAACTTTCCCCTTTCCCTCCCAAACACACAGGGAATAAACATGACCTTGTACTAATTTTTCTAGGTATCATATGCAAGGCCCAGTAGTGAAAGTATAAAGGGTGCTAACTTGTATGTAAGTGGGCTGCCAAAGTCAATGACACAGCAGGATTTGGAGAAGTTGTTCTCTCACTGTGGAAAGATTATAACATCTCGAATTCTTTATGATACACACACAGGTCAGCTCTTCTTAAGCATCACTTTCTGTTACATAGTATGTTATTATTTTCCATTTTCTTTTCCTTTTTGTTCCACATGCATGACGGTTCAATTGTCCTTTCAAGCTCAGTTTCAATTATTTATTGCTTTATTTTCTTAAGGTTTGATTTCTGTGAAGATTTTGTTCTTAATAGTTTTGCTTTAATATTTCATTTTAAATGTATTCCCTATGTGTGTATCTATCTCTAAGTATACTCAATTTTTGTTTCCTTTTGACACATATCAAAGATAATTTCACAAAGATAAACCTGTATAAGTAGTTTTTAAATATTTACTTTGAGCATAAGACTTTTACAACTTATCCCTTCCTTACCCCAATCACTTGAATCTTTGCATAATATTGTGAAGATTTGATTTAAAAAGATATTTCATTCACCTGAATCTATATGACACAGTGTTCAAGCTAATGCAATGTTAGTTGCAAATTTCCTTTAGTGTGTTATTACTTGATAATTGGGACAATAAACTCAGTGTTATTAGCTGCAGAATAAATTATTCTATAATTTTCTTGTATATAATATAATGAGGGATTATAAACAATTGTGTGCTTTTTTCAGATATAGCCCATTAAAAGTGGTAGCCAGCCAGTGACCTAGACATGTTTTGTCTGTTGCAACAATAGAATAAAGCACAATTGTATCTAATGCTTATATCATTAAATATAAATTCTTTGTTTTTGGGTTTCCTGTTGTGTACTTTAAGGTGATAAAGATAGGTATTACATATTGAACCTTGTTCTTAACATCTGGTTAAAAAGGCGCTCCCCTCCCCCACACCTCCCCCACATAAAACAATGTACCTTATATTGTTGTGTTGTAAATGACTCCATATTTAATTTTTCCCTCATTTGTTTATTTTAAAGTCTTTCTTTTTTTTTTTTCTACTTCTACTGAATGTTTTTAGTTTTTGTTTCTAATAATATTTTTAGTCTTTTCTTTGTTGGTTGTTTTTCATAAAAGCTTTCAAAAGAAATCCTGTGGCATTTTCATTATGTACAAAAAAAGGGGGAACTGAATGGGCCTTGTTATGATACCTGGATCACAAGTAGACAGACACATACAGTACTCAGTTGCTTGTTTCTTTGGTAGTTATTTGTGATTATTTGTTCATGCTTCTTAGATTGAAAGCTATTACAGTAATGCTTTGTACATGATGGAAATGCATGAGACTAGAATATGCACATATTTTCAAGATGTTTATTTTTTATTATTTTTTTTTTTTTGCTTATTTTCTCTTTGAAGGTTTTAGTTTTTGCACCAAAATTGTGTTTATAACTATTTGTAATATTTCACCCTTTAAACTGTAATAAGCTTTATTTCTTAAGTGATGTTGTTCATACTGTGAAAGTAAACAATAATTTATGACCAGAAATATTTTGGCATTAATTTTCTTTTAAATTGATTTAAGATTTATACTTAAGTGATTACATTTAATGAAAGTAATAGTAAAATAATAATTTTTGTAAGATTTTAATCTTGATAATTGTGTAACATTGCTTTTTCCAGCACTCATCCCCTATGCCAGCTTATTTAACAATAAATACTTTACAGGTTTGTCTAAAGGAGTGGGTTTCATTCGCTTTGACCAGAGATGTGAGGCAGAGCGAGCCATACAAAAGCTGAACAACCACATTCCTGATGGATGTTTGGATCCCATTACTGTTAAATTTGCTAACTCTCCAAGCTCCAACAAAAACCTGGCAGGCATGGCTCCTCTTGCTCTGGCCACATATTTGTCACCCACTCATCGTCGGTTCTTCGGGCCAATCCATCATGCCACAGCCTCAAGCCGATTCAGGTGAGCTAATATTTTTCAAGCATGACTTTATTAGCCAAATGTGTGTTTAACTATAATTTCTGATTCGGATGGAAAACTTGTGAGTGAGTGATCTGATTATTAAACTCAAATTTCTTACAGTTTGCATTGTACTGTTGAAAGCTATTCTGAAGAAATATAAAGTTCTAAGCTAATATATACTCTATGCTGTTTTATGGCCCAGAATAACTTATATTTTGGTAGTGTGATGAAGGAAAGATAAAAAATAAAAAGCTCTATGCTGTTGTGAATTAATCATCTATTACAAGATAACATATTAACAACATAGTTCTAGTAGAAAAGTTATCTAAATTTTGGTAAAATATTTGTCTACATTTAAAGATGAAACTTTAGACTAGGTGTTTTTACAGATTTAATTGGTTGATATTGTAGAAGTATTCATTTGAGATTGTGTGTACACTATGTTGTCTTTAGAAGCCAAAGGCTCCTGCCCAAATCTGAAATAGTTTATGATTATCTGATCAGGTATTCACCATTAGAGTCCGGCCTGCTGCCCAATACTATTCTACCTACAACACTCACTACGGCAGCATCAGCAGCGGCAGCAGCAGCAGCAGCAGCGACCAGTAGCAGCGCCTCAACCACAGCTCTCAATGCTACTGGTTGGTGCATCTTTGTCTACAACCTGGCACCTGATACAGAGGATAGTGTATTGTGGCAGCTGTTTGGACCATTCGGGGCTGTACAAAGCGTCAAAGTCATTCGGGATTTTACCACCCAAAAATGCAAAGGATTTGGTTTTGTCACCATGACCAACTATGAGGAAGCCCTCATTGCAATACAGAATCTGAATGGATTTACCCTGGGCAATCGTGTTCTACAAGTGTCATTTAAAGCCAACGGACGAAAACCATAGACAGAAACCTTTCTGCTAGAATCAGACTTCAGTGAAAATTTCTTCATTAATGGTTGCTTTATGACAGAACCATCAGAAATGTGTAGTAGCCAAGAACAAACTCATACCATCTTGACAGCAACCAGGTGCATTTTACACAGTGTGTATAGAGTTAGTTAAATACCAACCACAGTATGGCATTTACTTATGTGAGAAATTAAAACAGTGATATCTTATAAACTGTGCTTATTCTGTTTAGAAATGAAAGTATAAGAATTTTTTTATGCAATATTTTATTTCACACAATTACACAAAAATGAGAATCCTTATGGAGTTCAGAATGGTTGAAATCAATTTGCTAATTTTTTTGTGACTTTTTGGGTGATAGATACAATATTTCAGACAAGTTGTCAATTTGTGTACCTTGACCATATTGTCAGGATATAATATTAACAGTAATTTATAATTGCCAATGGCATTTCAAATTTATTTTATATTTTAAACAATTGACTTCAGTTAATAGCAGCATAGAAAGGTCATATTCAAGCCTAATAGTCTCTTGAAACACTTGTTTTAATAGTATAGTTTTATGTTTTACAATTTTGACGTTTGTTTCTTACACTATTTGTTTTAGTGAACTTTGCATTTTTTAAAACTGCATAATAATACTTGTAATTTATGCGTGTATGTGAATCTTTGTGCTTCATGTGCACGTAAGAGCTCAAACGTTATCTGATGTTCATTATCAATTTTGAGTTAAATTATGCATTTTAGTCTTTGATATTTTTTGTTCATTTGTTTCTCTTCAGTTGTGTTCAATTATTTCTCTTTCTTGATTTGGAAGAAATCATTTTGATTTGTTATTTATTAAACGTTCTTTATGTTTACTTCAAGAGTTTGTGTTTTTGATGTAGCATGTTATATTATTTTATTCTTCTTGATAGAGCAACATATGCTCAATCATTGGATTCTTGAATTGCAATTTGCACATTTATGATTTCAAATGCAGACAAATTGAAACAATCACATAAAGAAACACATACTACACAACAATAAGTTTCTCTGAATTTTTATTACCCCAAACACACATGTTATGCTGCTAAATACTTTTACTTTTTCTTTCCAACTTCCCTATTTGCAACCACTAGTCTTATTTTGGATAATTTTTGTGTTGTCTTGTTTAAGTAGATGCTTTCATTTATTCAATTTTGTGCTTTCAATATGAACATTAATTTGTACAACTTAATAGACAGCACGTAAATTCCTTGTTGAAAGTGCTCCAATCTATTGCATCTATTAACATCAGCTGTGAACTTTCATCGCATGATTTGTTACCAGACTTATTAGAATGAAAGTCACGTTTATTTAAATCCCCTTTAACCAGTTTGTTACAGACTTGTGAAGAATTGCTGAATATGATTGGCAAATAATTCCGATCTTCCATTGATGCAACTTGCTGATAACTTTTGATGTTGATGATCGTTTTCATTCTCTTCACATTTCTTAAAGAGTTTTATGTAACTTCCTGTATGGTGATGGTCACAAGCATTTTAATAGATTTTATTTGTTCACTTAGGTTCAAGTCAGCTGTTGGTTAGTTTAAAGGCAGTCATACAGGGTAACTAATGTAACATCTGCATATGTTTAATAATAGGTAACTCGATCACTTCTCTTCAACTCAAACATAGTTTAATTCAATGTAACATTATCCTTTCTTTTTAATAATTGGTCTTTTAATTATGTTTGTAGTGAAATTGAATCCAGTTTTGTGAAAAGTGGTGTTTATGTACAATGTTTAAGGATGTGCCAGGAAAGCATGGCTGTGGAGTCGCAAATTTAAACCTGAAAATAATACTACCCAACTTTGATAACCTCCACATCAACTATGATTCCTTCATAAATTAGCACTCTCGTATTTATTCATGATAGAAATGAGTATTTATGTTTATTTTCATTACTAACATACAACTGAAGACAGTATTTGAAACATAATAATGAAAACCAAGAGTTGGTATATTTCTGATGACTTAATTCAACTCCTCTTTCAGTCACTTCTCTTCGACTCCACCCATAACTGCCGACTCCATAACCTTGCAACATAGAGGTGGTTATCTGTCTGTTGTACAATGAAAGAAGCAGCATAATATTGTGACCTTCTTACTGTTCCCTGATTGGATAACTATGTGTAATAATAAGTTGGCTGTTCTCTTCATGAGCATGGCAGTATTTGTTGATCATCCTGCTGGTTCACTGATAGAATAGCAGCTTCAATTCTTGTCATTCTGCTGCTCCAGTAATGTACAAACACTTTTGTTTTCTGACGAGCCATTGCAAATATGTGATCATCATTCAGTGTTTTCACTGTTTCAAGTGTTGCTGAGTGAAGCCAGTTTTGACTGAGTTTTCCATGTTGTCTGTACATGCATTTCTGTGTGTGTGTGATGCTGAAGAAACAATATGATCTTCTACCATTCACATCTATGATTATAGTCATCTTGTCCTTGTAGTTTTGTCTTGTTGCAATGCTGGTGATGAAGTGTTCATCTGCTACCCAATCTGTATTTATAGCAAATCTTTTTTGTTTTCTTTCAAACACTTTACACAAAAAGGGTGATGATATGTTTTTTTGTTCATTCTGTGGAGAATTTATTGCTCCCACATCATTAGTATTGATGATAATGGTTACTTTATGAAACAATACATGAAAAGTCAAACTAGGTCTTGATCGTTGGAACATTTGAATAATGTACAATAATCACCATTATAATGTCAAATGTACCAGCAACTATTTCTTTGTAAAGTCCCCCCCCCACCCTTACGTCCCCATACCCTCGTTCCCCAACCCCCACCTCCCCCGACTTCCAGCCATTTCCTACTACCCCTGTTTTGGGCTCATGAAGCCTACAGATAATATATGCAATTCTATTTTTTATTCACACCACACTATTTGTGGCAACTATACAATTTTTCAACTATAGTAGAAGATGCTATAACTATAGTATAAGATGTTATATCAATTGCAGGTGATGTTAAAACATATGTTAGACAATGTCTATGATAGTTGTTATAACTGATAATAGTTGATACATTATGATAGTTGTCACAACTATTATAGAAGACGCTATAATTGTAACATATTATTTTGTAAGGACAGTGGTGGTAGTAAGTCAATTCTACACTGCAACCTGATACCTAGTGGTTAACTGTTCTGTAGTCGGTGGTTGTTATTATCTTTGTTCTGATTTTTTTCCTTCACAGCAATAGCTTTGTTTTATCCACTGGAGAATCAGACAGGACATCTTATATTCCTAATTATATCTATATATATTTATTGCTTTCTTTATTTCTTATTAAGGATTCCAATGTGTAGTTATTATAGGGTAGGCTAAATTATATGGTTATGTTTCCAAGTATTTATTTCTGGTACATGTCTTCTATTAAAACACAAGGGCGTAGTCAGTAGCAGATTAAAGTACTTAAGCAACCGACGATCTACAAATAAGTTGTATGCATTGTTGTGAGTGTGATTATCATGAACTGCATGATATATGTGGTAGAAAGAAAAACTCCAGTGTTTTTAATCATAGTGATCTCTAACCCTGTTCTACTGTTAATTCTATTACTGGTCATAATTTGTAACACCGAAAGATGCAAGACGCGTAAAGTGTAGCAAAATTGTTGTTTGGATTGAGCCGGATATATATGCCGGAATAAGTAAACGACTTAATCATAGACGTGTAGAAATAATGGCAGAATATCTGCTAATGCTATGTGAAGGCAAAGCCAAGCCTAAACTTGACTTGAAGGTATGTGATACGTCACAACACTCTGACGGGAGAAAGGTGTCGTCATTACAGGACAGACACAACCCTCCCGTCGTTGAGTGAACTGAACAGATGTTCAACTTTGAACCTGGCGCACATTGATACTGCCGCGCGCTCGTCGGGATACGAACCCACGAACTTGATAGCGCAAAGCTGATGAGCTACAACAATACCACTCCAAAGTTCAACTGTGGTATCAAAATAGACCCAGTTCACTAGCAAGCAAATTAGCATGCATTTCTGTAGGCAAACGTTTTGTGCGGGCTTCATGCATGTGAAAGTCTTTATCTCGTCTACAGACCTGAAATCCTGCCTACGCCCTTGCACCCACACAAAAAGACATGTACTTTTGTCAGCCTGTTTTTACTTTGGTAGAAACCAGGACTCCATCTATTTTATTCAGATTTTGTTCACGTCCGCCTCTTCAGTTACACTCACAGAATAGTTCAGCTGTGTTATGCTCCATTTGCTTTCACATGTCCAACTTTCAGTCATGAAATGCAGTGTGATGTGTTGTCCCTTTCACGTCTTGTCACCAGCAGGTAGTGCTCGATCTTGCTGGTGCATATTTTTGTCATAAATTATTATCAATTTTCTTTCATAACGTGTTTTTTCTTGTCTTCAATGATTATTCCACGTAGCTTTTATCCCCAAACTTCTGTGTACTTTGGCTGTTTTAATAGTTTTTAATGATTCCATGTTTTTTAATTGTTTGGTGTATGTTTATATGGATTGTTTTTTTTTTAAAACAAAAATCGCTTTTTAACTCAAATTCATTCCAATTGTTGAACCATATCACTTGGTTGGTCACTGTAGGAAGATTTTTAAATACCTGGCTAGGCAAAGTCAGCCAGCCATTGTTTTCATGTGATCTCAGAATCTAGAAGGATTCAATTTTGGTATAGATCCCACGATTTTCATTTCGCAAAGAGATACATTTTCTCTCATTGATATTTCAACCACCCTCTTTTATTTATATTACTACTAACATTAATACCTAAAACAACCTACCTATGTGAGTTTGTGTGATTAGTTTTTTTTGATTCTACTAAATATTCTTTGTTGTCATTTTTGTGTGCTTTCGCTTTTTCTGTTAGAATTTACAGATTAATTCAGTTGTTGTTTCAGTTAGACACAATGCTTGATTGTTCACTTGTTTATTCTTTCTTCTCTGTATTATCTGGGCGCTATATTTTTCTTCTACATTCGGATATCAAGTGCTCTGCAGTCAACCAAAAGAAGAAAAAAGACAAAAACCAGCACTTATTTGAACCAACCAAATTACTAAAAAGATGGGAAGAATTATCTCTACAAAAATTTGTCAGAAACTTTCATTTAATTAGCCGCCTGTTATTTATCTGCATTGTGGCGCAGAGCAGGCTGTAGGTTGTTGTCAGTTTATTAACGGTAGTTTGGTTGTATTGCAATATTTGTACTTTTACATGTGAAGACATTTACAAAATAAAAAAAATTATGGAAAAATGTGTGGGGTTTTGGTTATCAATTACTTTGAGTTTTATCATGCTTATTGTATGTTTGGCATTAAATAAACCCACGATAATCAGAACGTAGTTTAAAAAAAACGAATAATAAAATTTTGTAATAAACAGACAGAAAGTAGTGAAAACATAAAAGAAATGTAAGTATAACAGGGTCAGCTGTGATAAGTGTGTTGTCATCCACTGATTTGTTCGTGAACACAGAAGTAGAATAGCTGGAATGGACTACTTGTCAATAACCCAGGCTCTAATGTCGTACGTTTGCTGTGGCCATAACATATGCACACACTTCAGCAAGTACTAATTCTCAAAGTTACCACCCACCAGACATGTTTGTTTTTATCTGAACATCGCTTCCTTACAACTTGCAGAAAAATATATGCATTTTTGTTAGGGCGTCTGTTGTCAGTTGACACTAAAACACAGACAGATAAAACGTTAACGAAACAGACGTGAAGCCGTCTCGAGTAACTCCTCATCAGTTACTCATTAATTATATGTTAGAGTTAATTGGCAGCACAATCATACATGCTACATGAAAACATCAGGCGCCACAGACGAAGAACAGTCATGAGAAATTACAGATAGGCATGATCAAAGAATCACTAAATAAATTAAAGATGACAACTCAAAAGCGATGTCCAAAAAGCTCATACCTCCTTTCTGAACACAAGTAGAAGAAGACATATCAGTTGTCGGATCTGTTGGTCCGAAAGTTGCAGATCTCACCGCATGCTATAAAGTAAATGAAAAAAAAAAAACAACGTTGATTCGCCCTTGTAATTTCCTTCTAATGGTGGACAATGAAGATTAGCAGCTATGGGACGACAAGGAAAGAAACACAGAAATTAATCACGTGCTATAATATAAGTAGTTCATAAAATTTCATTTACGTGGTTATATTATATTTCTAGTTGGACGTTTGATTTCTAACCTGAATTCCTTCGACATTGTAAACATGTCGCTTCAATTCAGTGGACTATTAGTATTAACATGAAGAACTACAAATTTACTTCATGAAATAAACACGACAAGCTATACATATGAATAAGTTATGAATATCAAAAAGACTAAAACTATGATCATAAACAAAGATAATACTCAAAACGTACAAGTGGATATCAAAATTGAAGGAATAGACCTTAAGACAGTTCAGAACTACAGCTACCTTGGACATACTATAACCAGTGATGGAAAATATAAAATAGAAATAAACAAAAGAATAGGAATGGCAATAAGCAATTTTAATGCCAAGAAAAATATACTAAAATCAAAATAAATAACACTTGGGCTTAAAACTAATAATAGCAAAAAGTTATATCTGCTCAATATTTCTTATACCGTCTCAACATTCTTGTATGATGCAAAAACATGGGCATTAGAGAAGAAAACAGAACAGGAAATTGAAGCATTTGAAACGTGGTTTTATAGAATAGGAAGAGTTGGATGGAAAGAAAATAAAACAAACGACAGAGTCTTTAAACAAGTAACATTTAAAAAGATAACTATAAAACACACATTTAAACAAGACAAATGAGGTTTTTGGGGCATGTTAAAAAACACAGCAGGGTACTAAAAGTAATCATGAAAGGAAAAATACAAGGTAAAAGAGGCAGATCAAGACTACCATGGACGAGTAACATCAAAAGATTGACAAGTAAACCTTTGACAACATGCACTATCAAATCAAGAGACAGAACAGAATTGCGCGCCATGGTAGTCAACCGTGGATGCTGAGACGTCACTCAATGATGATGATGATTAGTACAAACTCGCTGAATATAATCCAGCTACGAAGCCCATCACAACTTCAGCAGTAATTTGTTTCCTGGTGGTGAGCTACTATGGTATTGGCTTGAAGTGTAGCATCGACCTATCGAGGTTACCCCCTGTAAAGCTTTCAATAGTTGAGCGAATCAATTCAGAGGAAGAAGTATGTTTACATCACTCGGTAAAATGGAATCCTGAGAGCTGCTAAAGAATCCATTCCTAGAGGAGCAAGAAGAAACACAAAGCCATACTTGGAGCAAGGAAATACCAAGACTGGAAGAGGAACTGGACTCTGCCAGAGAACTTGCTGAAACATCACACAGCACAGAGAGCAACATTGCCTACAAAGCAGCCTCGACCAAATACAGACGTGAGGTCATGATATCAACAAGACAGAGCTGGATAGACAAAACAGAGAGCCTTAATCTAGACAAAAATGGTCATAAACTATGGAAACTTGCGAAAGCTATGAGCGACGAAAACAACTGCCGACCTCCAATATCATTAGCACACAATCAGAACATCCTCACAGGCAAAAGAGCAGCAAATACACTGAGACTTACAAAAACATTAGTAGAATAACCATTCCAATAGACAAAAAGAAAGCTGCAAGACGGGAAAACCAAGATGCAAAACTCATGCCTTTAGCACCAGAAGAGCATCAGACGACCATCTTTACCCCAACTGAATTAGATGTTGCCCTCAAAGGATTGAAGCTCAAAAGTTCCCCTGGTAAAGATGGAATCTCCAACGAAATAATCCTAAATCTGGGACAGAAAGCCATGAGCTTTCTATCAGCCTCTAAAGATAATAAATGCTAGCTGGAAGAGAGGTCATGTGCCGGCAATCTGGATAGAAGCTATTATGGTGCCCATCCTCAAGCGTGGAAAAGACCCACTAGACACAAGTAGCTATAGATCAATTAGTCTACTGAGCTGCTGAGTAAACTCATGGAAAGGCTGGTTAACAGAAGACTTATGTGGCATTTGGAGACAAAACAACAAATCGTTCCACAACAAAGTGGCATCCGTTAGCACAGATCAACTGAAGACCTGGTCACCTACATTGCACAGGAAATAGAGGATGCTCTACAAGAAAAGAAACACACACTGGCAGTGTGGGTCGAGAAGGCTTTTGATAGAGTATGGCGAGAGGGTTTAAAGAACAAGCTTTTTAGACTTGGCATCCAGGGTCGTTTATTCAAATGGGTCTCTCAATACCATTCAGGATAGAACGACCAGAGTACAAGTTCAAGGTCAACTAAGTAAGAAGGTCTCTATCGAACAAGGTGTCCCACAAGGCGGAGTCTTGTCCCAACACTCTTTTTAATTTTCATGAATGACATCGTAATGGACATTCCATCCAGAATACACTCAGCAATATACGCAGATGATCTGGCGTTATGGACTCGCGAGGAAAGTATGTCGGTGGCTGGACCCAGGATGCAAGATGCCCTCGGTGAACTTGAAAAATGGACGAACACCTGGTTCTTACCAATCAACGAAAAAAAAAACTACATATAACAATTTTCAGCCTATCAAGAAACACACTCTCTGCAAACTTGAAGATAAAAGACCATACACTCCCTATTGACCAAAACCCAACATATCTTTGCGTCACCATGAATCGCAGAATGACTTGGAAAAATCAGATAGACAGAGCAAGAAAAAAAGTCAGAAAACGAACTAATATTATGAAGAAATTGGCAGGAACGGACTGGGGAGCAGACAGCAATATTTTGAAAAGACTATACGTAGGAAGAGTCAGACCAGTTCTAGAGTATGGAGTCACAGCCTGGGCTATGGCTTCCAAATCACACCTTAGCAAAATTAACAGAACACAGAACCAAGCTGCCCGTATCATCACTGGTGCTATGAAATCTACACCTATCAAAACTCTAGAAACAGTAACAGGTTTACAACCCTTAGATGACAGACGGGTCACTAAAGTACTGCAACAAGCGGAGAAATATAGAAGGCTCCTTAGCCACCCCATGCATCAAAGAATTACTGGTTTAGGAATTGTACGTCGAAAGAGGAGCAACTTCGCTGCAATTGCCAATGAACTGACTACTGGAGATACAGTACTTTCCCAAAAAATCTCGAAACCCTTGGGGCCCATCTGATATGTCTCCTCATGGAAAACATAAAATACCAGAACTTAAGGAAAATATAACAGGAATCATGAAAAAAAGGCACCCAATCAGACACAGAAAGAAAACACGTAGCAGAAAAACACATACACGATACCTACCCACAGGACTCTTGGCCCCACATATATAGTCATAGATGGCTCTGCTACAAATGCCACCAGAAATGGGGGGAGAGGTGTGTTCTTGACGCTGAATAATCAGGACGAGATCACCAAGTCAATAGCTACTGCACAATTCTCAAACAACTTTAAAGCAGAAACTGAGGCCATCAGAGATGCTGCAACACTGGCTACTCAACACAAAAATGACATGCACAATAAATTGGTGATTCTGACTGATGCACTGTCAGTACTATCAGTTCTAAAAAAAGCCCCAAGAACAATGAACTAGATGACTTGAGAACAACCCTGGACCAACTATGCAATAACTTCCAGAGAGTAGTCATTCAGTGGATACCATCACACTGTAATATACACGGGAACGAACGCGCAGACAAATTAGCTAAAGAGGGAGGGAGATTACCACAAGAGGACCATCCACTCAGTTATGATGAAGCCAAATCCATACTCAAAGGTCAGTATCATGAAAAATGGAAACGAGAACACCCAAAGCATAACGAGAGTGACGGATACCATCAACTATCAAGGAGGGATCAAGTCATCATACTTCGCCTACGCACAGGCCACAATAGAATGAGAAATCACATGTTCACCAAATTCAAAATAGGTACAACCAGCCTATGCCACTGTACACTGGACAATATGCAAAACATGTTCTACATGATTGCCCCAGTACACAGTCTTGAGAAGTGCAATGTGGTCCACACCCACCTCCGTGGAAGAGAAACTATATGGGGCAATCGATTGACTTCATGAGAGAGTCAGGAATCCTACTCTGATTGAGTCTTGATCGCAGAGAGAGAGAGAGAGAGAGACTCGGTAAAAATGACAAATAATCAACAGCAGAAATAAAACAAAGAACAATATATGGTCTGAAGCAGGATCGAACCCGTACTCCTTGATACAGCGCCTTTGCACGAAAAGCCAAACGCTTTCAATAATTAACGTTGTTGCCGTCACCTATCAGTGTTTGTGTAAGTTAAACTGTCATCATTGTGAGAGTTGGCACGAAGAGAACTGATAATGCCAAACTGAGCTCTGAAGAGTCTGCGACAGCGAGGACAAGGATTTATTGATTGCTGACCTGCATGATTGATGATGTTATACTGAGCTGTGACTTGCGCAGTTATCGCTCCTGGATAACGTCATTTATTTATTTGTCTCTTATTAAAGCCAAAGCTGGTTCAATTCAATACAGGGTCAAACAAATAGGACATCACTTGACAGGAGATAAAGTAAACATAAATCTGATCTGAATACCTCATGACGACTGCACTGCGCATGCAATCTTTATTCTCTAGGATCATAGAAACACCCATCAGTGCTTGTTAGACGCGAAAAATGTCACTGTGATAAGTTCGTGTCCCTAAAGATGTGGAGTGTCTTCTCTAGTCATGGAGTGCAACTTACGACAATGCTCTCCCAATTATCCAGATTGATGCAACAATCTACACATTGCGTGTATGTTTTGTGTCCATCTTATGATCGTCTGCACTTCACCATAAACCAGTTTCTTTGGTAGATTTTATTTATTATGCATGCGCACGCACGTACACATGGAACTGAAATTAGACTACATTAAAAAAAAATAGTTTTCACGACAATTTAAAAATTGAAATTTCTGTCTAATATAACCTAGAAGACATAGTCCGAGGTTGAATGGATCGTGCCTCGTCGAAAAGATCATACAATTCCCAAGTCTGACCCTTTTTTTAATTACACGTGCAAAACACATGTCCAACACTCTCAGCAGTGATCTAGATAGCATATAGAGTATGCCTGTCATCCAGCACATCTGTGTAATATTTATGAAAAGACCCTCTTTGAAGCTCGTTTGATGCAGAACCTCAGTCTTTGTAGTAAGGATGGAGAGGCCAAAGGTTGTGCAATGAAACGATCTAGCATTTTTCTCATGCCAGTTTCAATATTGTATAAACATTCTGCAAGTGTTTACGCCAGTATAGATCTAACTAAAATCTCAGATTTTGTTTCATGGTTTTTACATTTCTGGAATAAGAAACTTGGTTTGTCATAAAAACCAAGCATGAGTAAGATTAACAAAAATAGACAAATAAAAGGTTAAATAATAATAACATATGAATATTTCTTTTCATGAATACTTTAGCATTAGCCAAAACCCTCCACCTATCGGTATGGGAAGACCATCATGACTGGGTGCCTTGTTTTTAATATACATATTTTAAGTAACCATTTGTATTAACTCTTTCAATACGGACGGTTATTATCAATTTGGCGGTAGAGATATCAGAGACAACAATTTGTTTCGATCGATCTTTTTAAATGTTAATCTACATGTTTATTTTTCACCAATACCAAGATGATACAAGTCATATGAAAAGAATATGGTTTGATGACAGTTTACACTAATCAAATTAAGAGTGACGTACTGTGCGGCTAAACGTACATGAGCGAAATCCGCATGGTGCGTATGAAAAGAGTTAAAACACGCAAGTTTAATAATTAATTTAAAAAAAAAAAAAACATTTTCCCGGTCCGACACATCTAGGAAATTCACCCAGTCTCTGAAAATCGGGACCACGGACTTTTCCCAGCAAAGTAGGGCATCATGGCATGACATAGGCTACATCAGTCATAACATATGTAGTTGGTCTCTGTGAAATAGGGACACTAACACCACCATCTCGGACACAGCTTAAGGCATGACGGGAGACGTGCACATTAACTACTTGCATGCACAACAAGAGGCGGGGGTCAAACTAAAACATTCACTGTAAATGTCATCATGTGCCATACCGGTCGGCATTGGCGGTCATGTCCTTCCACAATCTTCTATCTACAGTGCATCATTTATGTTGTATGTTTTCCTTGCCATGACACCAAGCTATCTATAGTTCGTTCACAAATTCGTAAATTCCACAGAGTTTATTAATTATCTCGGAAACTGTTTAATGAATTTTTGTCACTCTTTTACGTGAAATCTTATTGTTTCATCGACCTTCAGTATGATTTTTTGCCCTACTGTCATGGATTTAGTAAAGATTTTTGCTTATTTGAGGTATATAAAAATATGATTTTCTTGCTTGTCCTAAATGTTATGATTTTACAATACCCACATTTTTTAAATCAATTCATAAATTAAAAAGGCGAATTTCACATGCTCACCACACATTCTTAGTAGCATAGTTTCACACTCTTAAGTTGTAAGACGAACGCCACTCCGATGTTTTTTTTTTTTTTTTTTTTTTATTTCATTTCCGTTTCTTGTTAAATTTGCCCAGAGGCGTATTTTTACAAAATATTTACTATTAATGAATATTCCTGTATGTGTGATAATTTGTAAGCTGTTGTGAAGTGACTACTTAATTTTTAAACCATGAAGAGTTTAAAGTGTAAATTCATCACTAGGCAAAAGGTAACTGTGTTATTGTACATGCACTTTTACAAGGAATCTAAAAGAGGTCGGTTATATTACGATATAAAAAAAAAACAACAACAGAAAACAGAACACGGGCAGCTCTAAAAATAGATAGAAAGTCGTTCAATCGATGGATAGGACAGAACTTTGACTTTGCAGAGGCGACGGTTAAGCAAGGAAGTTTACCTATCTCTGTGACGGAGATATAAAATCAAATGAAAAATGTTGCCCTATTCAATGTAATACGGATACGCCTATGGATTGCATTATTAGAAAATTAACACAATTTACACTAAAATCTAATGTTTAGAGCAAGCGGTTTGATATTTTCCAAAAAAAATATATATATAACAAATAACGATTTGTGCAAAATTCAGACTACCTTTGTACTTAAATGTTATAAAATTTGAAGGTCGGTGAAAAAAATAAGATTTCATGTAAAGAATTACAGAAATTCATCAAACAGTTTCCGAGATAATTTATCAACTCTGTGGGCACGAATTTGTGAACGAACTATAGAATCTTCTTTCTTTGTATATAGAGGTATAAATATAGATGTTACTTACTTCGTATAAGAATACGTCACTTCATCAAAAATAACCTACCATTTTAGGCGATTAAGAAGGTCATTGATAACTTAACTTCATAATTAGTAAATCAAAATATGTCGGTGAGATGTTAACATTAGATAGTAGGTATACAAACGAAGCTAGGTGCAAAGTTGCTGCGTTCAAAATGTTGAAAAAAGATATGCAACCAGTTTTAATAATTGAAGTAAGAAAAAGGGTATTAATGTTATGTAAAGCCGGTATTGACATATGGGAATTTTCACGGACAATCAGTCAAAAAACAAGGAAAGCGTTGAGTCCACTGAACTTGATTTTACAGAGGAATTTCACAAAAATGCTTTACCATCCAGACATACACGAAATTAATAAGTGAATATACCACCAGGAAGACCAATAAAAAGATAGCATGATGATATTAAAGATCCTTATTGCAACACAAGTTGCCTTTCCTAAAAGCGACTGGACAAGAATCCTCAAGCTATCTCGAGGTCGCCTCAAGCTATCTCGAAGTTGTCTCAAGCTATCTCGAAGTTGTCTCAAGCTATCTCGAAGTTGTCTCAAGCTATCTCGATGTTGTCACAAGCTATCTCGAAGTTATCTCAAGCTATTTCGAAGTTGTCTCAAGCTATCTCGAAGTTGTTTCAAGCTATCTCGAAGTTGTCTCAAGCTATCTCGAAGTTGTCTCAAGCTATCTCGAAGTTGTCTCAAGCTATCTCGGAGTTATCTCAAGCCATCTCGAAGTTGTCTCAAGCCATCTCGATGTTGTCTCAAGCTATCTCGGAGTTATCTCAAGCCATCTCGAAGTTGTCTCAAGCCATCTCGATGTTGTCTCAAGCTATCTCGTAGTTGTCTCAAGCCATCTCGAAGTTGTCTCAAGCCATCTCGATGTTGTCTCAAGCTATCTCGGAGTTGTCTCAAGGCGTCTCGATGTTGTCTCAAGCTATCTCGAAGTTGTCTCAAGCGATCTTGAAGTTGTCTCAAGCTATCTCGAGGTCGCCTCAAGCTATCTCGGAGTTGTCTCAAGCCATCTCGAGGTCGCCTCAAGCTATCTCGGAGTTGTCTCAAGCTATCTCGAGGTCGCCTCAAGCTATCTCGGAGTTGTCTCAAGCTATCTCGAAGTTGTCTCAAGCCATCTCGATGTTGTCTCAAGCTATCTCGATGTTGTCTCAAGCCATCTCGATGTTATCTCAAGCTATCTCGATGTTGTCTCAAGCCATCTCGATGTTGTCTCAAGCTATCTCGAGGTCGCCTCAAGCTATCTCGGAGTTGTCTCAAGCCATCTCGAGGTCGGTCGCCTCAAGCTATCTCGGAGTTGTCCAAGCTATCTCGAGGTCGCCTCAAGCTATCTCGGAGTTGTCTCAAGCTATCTCGAGGTCGCCTCAAGCTATCTCGGAGTTGTCTCAAGCTATCTCGAGGTCGCCTCAAGCTATCTCGGAGTTGTCTCAAGCCATCTCGAAGTTGTCTCAAGCCATCTCGATGTTGTCTCAAGCTATCTCGGAGTTGTCTCAAGGCGTCTCGATGTTGTCTCAAGCTATCTCGATGTTGTCTCAAGCTATCTCGATGTTGTCTCAAGCTATCTCGATGTTGTATCAAGCTATCTCGATGTTGTCTCAAGCTATCTCGAAGTTGTGTCAAGCTATCTTGATGTTGTCTCAAGGCATCTCGATGTTGTCTCAAGCTATCTTGATGTTGTCTCAAGCTATCTCGAAGTTGTGTCAAGCTATCTCGGAGTTGTCTCAAGCCATCTCGATGTTGTCTCAAGCCATCTCGTTGTTGTCTCAAGCCATCTCGATGTTGTCTCAAGCCATCTCGATGTTGTCTCAAGCCATCTCGATGTTGTCTCAAGCCATCTCGATGTTGTCTCAAGCTATCTCGATGTTGTCTCAAGCCATCTCGATGTTGTCTCAAGCCATCTCGATGTTGTCTCAAGCCATCTCAATGTTGTCTCAAGCCATCTCGTTGTTGTCTCAAGCCATCTCGATGTTGTCTCAAGCCATCTCGATGTTGCCTCAAGGTATCACGATGTTGTCTCAAGGTATCACGATGTTTCCTCAAGGTATCACGATGTTGCCTCAAGGTATCACGATGTTGCCTCAAGCTACCACGATGCCAGAGAGGAGGAAATAAAAACAAATACTATCGCCACATCTGATATAATGAGAGACAAATGGAAGCATCAATTTTTGATCATGTCACGAGAAGGAAAAAGGCGAACCTACCAACGGCTTTGCATGGCCCTTTTGTGAGAGATAAATACTTGTCATTTTTGGGTGTTTTTGTAGTTACATTTGTTGTTTTGTATCTGATGAAGACTTTTGTCGAAATGTCGTAGTTTGTCTCGTCCCCATTAGGTTCAGCTGCTTAATACCATTTATTCTTACTTTATGTAGGGAAAACAGTGCTTAGAGTGACCAGAAAAGACAGAATCAGATATGATATTATAGGAGAAAGAGAAGGCATTGAACCCATCCTAAGCTGCATACAAAAACAACAAATAAGCGGGTTTGCCTTCATGAATGAATGTAATATGATTCATTACCAAAGTATGTGTTAAAAGAGGCAATGGAGAAGAGCAAGAGGCAATGGAGAAGAGCAAGAAGCAGACCCAGAGTAAAATCAACAGACATCATAAAAGAAGCGCTGCAATAACATCAATGTTCAACTTAGTGAAGTCACCAAAAGGCGAGAATTAGAACTTTGTATCTCCATCGACACCCAAACAGATACAAGAGAAAGTTAGGTAAGATAGAAAGAAAATGATAAATAAACAATAATAGGCTTTCGATTGTGGAAGATAAATCAAGGTCATAATAGATGACTTAAGAGCGGAATAGAAGGACTTTCCATAACAAGTCGGGACATGGTAGAGAGAGTTCCTGTGTTGTTGAGACCTCAGAATTTTCTTATTTCATAGGATCACATTTGTACTACATTGTCTACCTATCTGAGTGTAATGAAGGTATGTTATCATGAGTGTCCCACACTGAAAAAAAGACAATTTTTGGAACCCCCAAAGTAAAACACGAAGAGGAAGACCAACATATTATTGGAGAAGACAGATGGAAGCAGATAGAGATAATACGGAAGACATGGACTGATCTTAAAAGAATGGAAAGAAACAGAACGACTTGGTGTTTGTTGAAGACATATATACTCTACAGGGAGTTGAAAGGTAGACGTAGAAGAAGAAGAATGATGTGTTAGTGATTTCATTGATCTAAGGTCCAGCTTCATCGGGTGGGTTGGTCAGTTCCCTTCCTTACTGTCCTTCTTTCCTAGAGAATATCTCTGGTACTCAGTTCTTTTTTCTTTTTTTTAGCGTTTGCCAGCTTTCATCTCTGGCAAAGTCCCTAGAGACTGCTAACTGAATTTTGCGTGTTGATCCGAAAGAAAAGAAAACAAACGATGAAGTTTTAAAGCAACTATAAATGAAAAGAGAACTACTAAACACAATTAGAACAAGACAATTGAAATTTGTGGGGCATGTTAAAAGACACAACAGCCTAATAACAGTAATATTGGAATACACAAGGTAAAAGAGGTAGAGACAGACCTAGACTAACATGGACGAGTAACATCAAAATATGGACAAGTCAACCTATGACAATCTGCACCATGAAATCTAGAGACAGAGTGTAATGGCGCTCCATGGTAGCCAACCTTTGATGCGGAGACAGCACTCAATGATGATGAGGATGGATCAGTTTTTTGCCTGGCAGCCGTGTGCACAGGGGTCTCTCGCGGCACAGGCAGATAATTCCGTCTTCAGGGTTACTCATAATTTTTCCGTCGATGAGTAACTGACGTTTCAATCCAGGCCTCGATGCTGAGGCCAGGGGTGGTTGCCGCAAAGAGAAATCAGGAATAAAAATCTTAACTGGTGCAGCCCGGATTTGAACTCATAACCTCGCTGTCTCGAGACCGGCGTTTTGCCTCGAGATCAACCAGTCCCCGTTGTACCCATTTAAAGAAACGGAAGGATCTTCGAGAACTGCCTTTTTAATCATCATCATCGAGTGCCATCTCCGTATCAAAGGTTGGCTACCATGGAGCGCCATTCTGCTCTGTCTCTTGCTTTGATGGTGCAAGTTGTCATAGGCTGGTTTGTCCATCTTTTGATGTTACTCGTCCATGTTAGTCTTGGCCTGCCTCTGCCTCTTTTACCTTGTATTTTCCCCTCCAGGATTACTTTTAGTAGGCTGTTGTGTCTTTTAACATGGCCCAAAAATCGCATTTGTCTTGTTTGAATTGTGCTTAGTAGTTCTCTTTTCATTTTTAGTTGTTTTAAGACTTCATCGTTTGTTTTCTTTTCCTTCCATCAAAATTCTACCTATTCTTCTATATATCCACATTTCAAAGGCTTTAATTCTCTATTCTGTTTTCGTCTTTAATGTCCATGGTTCTGCACCATATAGGGATGTTCAGAAGACATAACATTTTGCTATTCTTAGTTTTAGCCCTGGTGTTATTTGTTTTGATGTTACTATGTTCATGACATTAAAATTATTTTGTGCCATTCATATTCTTTTGTTTATTTCAGTTTTATATTTTCCATCACTGGTTATAGTATGTCCAAGGTTGTTGTAGTTCTGAACTGTCTCCAGGTCTATTCCTTCAATTTTTATATCCACTTGTGGGTTTTGAGTATTTTCCTTATTTATGATCATAGTTTTAGTTTTTTTTATATTCATATCTAGTCCATATTTTTCCTTGTCATGTCTATTTCATTAAGTAATTGTAGATCTTTAGGATTTTCTGTTAGTAGTACAGATCATCAGCATATCTTAGGTTATTGATTATCTTTCCATTAATTTATAGGCCTGGCATCACTGTGATGTTTTTAAAGATATGCTCCGTGTATAGACTGAATATGCTTGGTGATAGGATGCATCCCTGTCTTACTCCTATTTTTATATCAATGGGTGTAGAGTTTTCTTTGTTATATTTTATTATTGCTGTTTGTTCCCTATATAGATTGCATATTAGTCGTATGTCCATGTCATCTAAATGTATCTCTTTTAGGCATTCTATAAGTTGTTTGTGGTGTACTCTATCAAAAGCTTTGGTGTAGTCTATGAAGCAGGCATATATTGATTTGTTTACTTCTGTGTACTTTTCGATTAATGTTCTCATGCAGAATATGGCTTCTTTTGTCCCACTATTTTCCTTTTGAATAGGAAAACAATTTTTTTTTTTTGTTTTACCTCCTCAACTGACATTTGAACTACGAACATTCAGGTCAGCATGCGAGTGCGCTAACCACAACACCACCAGGCGTCTTAAATATGATGGCAGATGTCTGAGAGGATCTGTAACAGGGCACTCATCACCTTAGGGTCATGCTTTATCTGGAGATTCATTCTGAAGCCATGTACTCCCCGGTGCTCTCCGGGGGGGGGGGGGGGGCCAGGAACAATAGACTGGTATTACTGCGTACTAGTCTATAACAATGTTACGTTCAACATTGCCGAACCCAAGCTGGCTAGGAAAGTTGGAACATGTTCTGGCTAACGGAAAAAATTGAGGGTGATGAGTCTGAATTAAACAGAAAAAAGGGAGGGTAGTAGAGTCGGAATTGAACAGAAGAATTGAGAGTAGAAGAGGTGAAGTTAAACAGAAGAATTGAGGTTATAGGAGACGGAGGTAAACAGAATAGTTGAGGGTAGAAGAGATGGAGGTAAATATAATAATGAGGGTAGGAGAGATGGAGGTAAATATAATAATGAGGGTAGAAGAGATGGAGGTAAATATAATAATGAGGGTAGGAGAGATGGAGGTAAATATAATAATGAGGGTAGGAGAGATGGAGGTAAACAGAATAGCTGAGGGTAGAAGAGATGGAGGTAAACAGAATAATTTAGGGTAGAAGAGATGGAGGTAAACAGAATAACTGAGGATAGAAGAGATGGAGGTAAACAGAATAGCTGAGGGTAGAAGAGATGGAGGTAAACAGAATAACTGAGGATAGAAGAGATGGAGGTAAACAGAATAGCTGAGGGTAGAAGAGATGGAGGTAAACAGAATAGCTGAGGGTAGAAGAGATGGAGGTAAACAGAATAATTTCGGGTAGAAGAGATGGAGGTAAACAGAATAATTTCGGGTAGAAGAGATGGAGGTAAATATAATAATTTAGGGTAGAAGAGATGGAGGTATATATAATAATTTAGGGTAGAAGCGATCCAGGTAAACAAAATAGCTGAGGGTAGAAGAAATGGAGGTAAATTCTCAGCACATGACTGATGTATTTCCAACGCCATCTTCTATTAAAGCTCGACATGTATTCTTGTGTAGATTCCTCTCTTATCTGTTTGTTTTAAATGTAATTTTTTAACTGGAGGAAAAAACAAACACATTTATAATGGCTTTATTGTGTCGAAGTGTAATCTGCCCTAGTCTAATATTTTTTTTTTCCTTAGCTGTGTTTACGAATTTATTTATTTAAAATTCCCACTCAACGAAATAGACTGGCTTAATCGACTTTTAGCGACATACTTTTTATTTGTGAAAATACAAATCACCCTAAAATTACAAATACAAAAGTTGACTGAATTACGTCATACAGCCATTTATATCTTCTATGAAGCAATCGCAATATTAAGTATATAAATGGAAAAATGGAATTAGAATTTCTATTTATAATTCCGCCCAATGAATAGGAAACAAAGATGTATTTAACTATTCTACACTAACTGACATAGATTAACATATAGACCAATATACTTGTATTAATAGCATGACAAGAGAAAACATGACAGTAACTAATAACAATAAGTGAGTCATTTATTTTAAACATTTTATACCGTTTCTACCTATTTACCGGGTAATTAGTTTTACTACAGTTTTACCTTTATTTTAATGTGCGTGCATTGTAAAAATAGTTACAGTCTTTGAAATACAGTTCACGCACTGAAATAGACGCAACAAACGCGCATTAACGCATATATGAATATAATAAAAATGTATTTGCGTTCACCTTTTCAAGTCCTATGTCTTCCTGGGTAAGACATGGGATTATTCTCCCATTTTGCCAGACTGTCTTAACCAGTACATAGTTGTTAGTAACCTGTTTCTATAGCTCCTATATCTTTGGTCACAAATCTTGTGAAATAAACCGAATAATTTAAAACTAGGACTAAGCGACGTGGCAAACTGTCACCCAAAATAACATTTGGACCTGAAAAAGTGAATAATATGTTGAAGACCTATCAGGGCAGGTGTACATAGAGATAAACATGAAATCGTATCCAGCAGCTGAATAGTTGAGAGAGGAGACATAAAAAAAAACAAGATTGAGAAATGAATGAAAAAACTGAACTTTCATACTCCAGAAAATAGCATAAATATCAAATACTGCGCGGGGCCGCGAAAAGAGTTGCTGAGAACTTGTAAAATAAACATGAACTTGTATCTCATCATCATCAGGTACCGGGCCTGCTGGCATAGGTGATCATGTCTCTCCACAACTTTCGATCCCGACAGTTATTTATCCTTTCTGTTGTTGACCCTCTGCCAAGCCATTCTCTTAAGCTGTCTGGTATCTGCCCTCTTTGCTTCCCTCTATCTTTTCGTTCCTCAATTTTCCCAGTTGTCACAATAAATACTAGTTGTTATTTTCTCATTACATGGCAAAAAAAATGATGATTGTATCTAGCAGCTAAACAGAGAGACAAGACAAACGTCTGACGTTTCGGTAAAAGCCTCATCAGAAACTCTATATGTTGTTATTGTTATGTATCTGTGAGCTGACGCCCTTCGGCCCAATACCATGTAGTTATATCTTGACGTATTTCTGAGTTCTCTTGTAGTTCCGTACAAGGTGTTCCATTTATCAGGTCTTTGAGGAAGTAGAGTTGCACTGATGTCAGCGAGCTTTGGACAGACAAAAAGGTGATGTTCTACTGTTTCATGTGGGTGTTTACAGAATGGACATGTTGGAGTTTGGTTTCTTTGTGTTCTATTGATGTGATTGTTCAGTGGTGCATGACTGTTCACAGAGTGGACATACTGGTGTTTGGTTTCTTTGTGTTCTATTGATGTGATTGTTCAGTGGTACATGACTGTTCACAGAGTGGACATACTGGTGTTTGGTTTCTTTGTGTTCTATTGATGTGATTGTTCAGTGGTACATGACTGTTCACAGAGTGGACATACTGGAGTTTGGTTTCTTTGTGTTCTATTGATGTGATTGTTCAGTGGTGCATGACTGTTCACAGAGTGGACATACTGGTGTTTGGTTTCTTTGTATTCTATTGATGTGATTGTTCAGTGGTGCATGACTGTTCACAGAGTGGACATACTGGTGTTTGGTTTCTTTGTGTTCTATTGATGTGATTGTTCAGTGGTGCATGACTGTTCACAGAGTGGACATACTGGTGTTTGGTTTCTTTGTGTTCTATTGATGTGATTGTTCAGTGGTACATGACTGTTCACAGAGTGGACATACTGGTGTTTGGTGTCTTTGTATTCTATTGATGTGATTGTTCAGTTGCAAGTGACCGGTTCTAAGTCTGAAGATCGTGGTTTGGTCTCATTTTTTTAAGTTGTTAATGTTGTCTTGAGGGTTTGGCCTTGACATGAATTAAAAAAGATCTCTCCCTGTTTTCCCCATGGCATATATATTCAGCCAATCTTCTCTACTGTTGGAGTTTATGATTTGTTTGGCTGTTAAATGAGATGATGATGTTAAATTGTGTCTGTCTGGATCCTCTCTTAGCTAATGTAGCTACCTTGTCATCTCCTGGTGTGGGGGAGTGTCCTGTGATCCATTGCATCACTCGCCTTATGTCATGTGTGCTAATGAGGTTATCTATGTCCATGGTGAGCTGTGTGAGTTATGGCTTGTTTGTGTTACTTCCAAGGGCCTGCAGGGCTGATTTGGAATCAGTAAAAATTACTACATTTCTTTTCTTTGATGGTATGGTATGAAAAACATTATTTAGACGTACACTGCTGTTTCAAATGCTGCTATCTCTGTTTCGTAATTGTTGCAGACTTCACCACGTGGGCTATATATTTATTTTACTGTTCTATGTGGTTAATGTATCAAAATCCCAAATCCAGCTTTCATTGCTGCCTTTTTGACTGCACCATCTGTATATACATGTATCCATCTCATATGGATAAGTATCGATGGTTTTCTTTGCGACGGCTGTTATTGATACCACGTTAGCATTTTTATCTATTCTGTCATATATTTCTATACAGATTTCTGGGTTTATATAATTTGTATTTGGTAACATTTCTTTGATGAAATCTTGATGTTTGTTGACGATTCTCATGTTGATGGTATGTTTCTTGTATGTTTCTAACATGCTGTAAAGTTAAAATCTGTTTGATTCTTTAGACAGGAACCCATATATCTATTAACTTTCTGTTAGGATGGTCTTTCTGAATTCTTTTTTGTCTTTCACATAGCACCATAGTGGTCTTATCTCTCCTCATCCCTAAAGGTTCTACACTGCAGTGTATTTCACATGCTGCATTCTATGTGGACCTCATTGCGTCACTGATGAGCGCTGTTTTGTATCCTGTTAAGTGAGGCGTCGATTGTTTGCTGCATATTACTAGTAGCGAGCTATCATGCTCCAAAATAGAGCGGATATAACCCAGATATAGATTTCTAAGAGATTCTTTAGCCATACCTATATATATATATATATATATATATATATATATATATATATATATGCATCATTATTTATATATATCTTTATATATTTTATATATATATCATCATCATCATCAAGTACCATGCCTGCTGGCGTAGGTGATCATGTCTCTCCACAACTTTTGATCTCGACAGTTATTTATCATTTCTGTTGTTGACCTACTGCTAATCCATTCTCTTAAGCTGTCTGGTATTTTCTCTCTTTGCTTCCCTCTATCTCTTCGTCCCTCAATTTTCCCAGTTGTTACAATATATTTCAGCTGTTCCCTTCTCATTACATGGCCAAAAAATTATGATTACTTCATCATAATATTGAAAATTAGCCCTCTTTTTGCTTTGACCTCTTTCAGAACGTTTTCATTACTCTTCTTAGCTGTCCATGGTATTCTCAACATTCTTCTGTAAAACCACATTTCTACAGACTCCTGTCATTTTCTTGTCTGTTGTCATATTGTCCATTATTCACATTCATAAGATAAGACTGGCTCTACACAATATTTAAGAACTCTTTTTCTTGTTTCTATTGTCGAAAATGGATTGAATAGTATCTTCCTCATTTTTGTAAAGCTGCTTTTGCCAGAGCCATTCTGCATCTCACTTCTGTTTATAGAAACTATATATATATATATATATATATATATATATATATATATATATATATATATATATATATAAATATATATATATATATAGAAGCCCTATATTGTGTTGATCTTTGTATATGTTTTGGTTTGTACCTGATGAAGGTTTTTCCGAAACGTCCTTATTTGTCTCGTCTCTCTAATGTTAACTGCTAGGTATAATTTCATGTTTATTGTACATGTTCTCTGCAGCTCTACAATCGGCCCCGCAGAGTAACTAATATTTTATATATTTTATATTTATGGTTATCTCCTGGTGGGAGCCGCGATAGCTCAGTGGCTAGCGAACTGGACTATAAAGGACAAGGGGTAGGGTTCTATCTTAACCGACGGCTTCCGGGTTCACCCAGACTTAAATGGGTACCGGATTTTTTTAAATGGGAAAGTAAAGCGACACGGGCGTAATACCGACCACATTACCCCAAAAATGGGGTGGTGGTCAGTAAAAGTTATAGTCACTAAAAATTGTGCCCAAAAATGGTGCCGATGGTCTGTAAAATTTATGGTCACTAACACTATGTTCCCTATTCGCCACTTGGCGTGACGGGGACTCTTTACTTTTACTCTTATCTCCAGATGCACGTTAAGTTCAGTTCTTCTATTTATGTGTATTTATTTTCCTTGATAATAACGTTCTCACCTACCTGAAAGCACTCCCCAACATGAACCTTTTGTTGACTACATTTGATGACTCACTAAACTCCTGACGTAGTAGGCCATGCAATAACTTTGAACAAACCAACATACCATTTTTATCCCCTGATAATTAATCAATAACGGGCAAGAAACTTATAATGTTTTCGGTAACACCCTGCTATTACTAATATCTCAGATATACAACAAACATAAGCTTTATCCCGAGAATTGAGAGAGAGGCAGCCATTTTCAAGCCTAATATACAAACATGTGTTGTTATTGATTTCCAAGCGACTTAAAAAAAAAATTAAAATAAATTTCATCTTCCCAGCAGCTGTTGTACATGGGATATTAAAATAAAACGGCGACCTTAAAATCATTCTGGTGTTTGCACCGTTGCATATATGCATTCATTGGTGCGGAATATTTGAATATTTTTTGGTTATCCCTTCTTTGGCCAGTTTTTTTCAAGCAATAACTCTCAAAGTTTTAATGATAATAAGCGCTTCGCTTCGTGTCCTCAAGACAGCTTTTCAGTTTGTTGCGCAGTGCCACCTCATTAGGCAAGCACTTCTTCCTGCTTAGTAAAGAAATAATAATAATAATTCATCTGTTTGCACCATTACACAAGCCGTTCATTTGATGTGAAGCATTTTAGAGAAATTCTCGGCTATTTCATCCCCAATGTCCACTTTTTCGTAAAAGCCGTCAGACGACACTGTTTTCTCCACTTTGAACGGCCTACTCGACTTTACGTTCGTTTTTATTAGTGATCTATTCTGGTACTTGACTGCTTGCTGTTCTGATTTTTTTCTTTTCTTGCTCATTATCATCGTACTCTTCACCTATTAATACTGCTACTTTCACTTTTACAACTTTGTCTTCTCTTCGTTATCTTTTCGCTACTACTACTACTACTGCTACTACAGCTACTACTGCTACTAATACTGCTCTTGCTAATACTGCTACTACTTCTACTACTACTACTACTACTACTACTGCTACTGCTACTATTGCTAATGCTACTATTACTACTGCTACTAATGCTGCTACTACTACTGCTACTACTACTATTGCTACTAATACTACTGCTTTTACTACTATTACTACTACTACTACTGCTACTACTACTATTGCTACTACAACAACTACTACTACTGCTACTACTACCTTTGCTGCTACTACTACTATTGCTACTACTACTGCTACTTCTACTACTACTGCTACCAATACTACAACAACAACAACTACTACTACTACTACTATTGCTACTACTACCACTACTACTACTACAAATATTACTACTGCTAATGTTGTTGCTACTATACGACGACTACAACTACTACTACTTCTAATACTATAAGTTTGTTTCTTATCTCCATTCTCAACAACTACAGATACTACTGCTACACCGCCTCCTTCTATACTACTACTGCTACGACTAATACAACTATTACTACTATTTCTACCACTAGTACTGTTTTACCATTACCATCTTTTCAATTTATGCGCTTTGTTTTCTTCGACTCTCACCGAAACTACTGCTATTACTATATGGCCATTTTCGTCTTGTCAGACTGTCTAGTGGAGACTATCGTGTATTTTTTTTGTTTTGAGGTTTTGTTTTTGTCGAATAGTTAGCTTATCTCGTGGCTAATTCTACCAATGTTTGACAATCACACACGGCCACAGAATGAACAAGTCCGGCCCACTGATCCACAGGGTTTTCCATCCTTTTTCATGAGTCTTTTCTCTTCCAAGTTTTGCCTTAGCACAGTCTCAAATGATGTTATACCCTTCCTTATACATGCTCTTCATGATGTGCGATCACTTGCCAGATGTTCCCAGTCATTTTCACAGATGGAGAAGTCATTCAGAGATGATTAACAGATATCTCTATATCGTAGTTTAGTCTGTCGATTTGAGCCACTATTACTATTGCTATTATTATTATTACGTATCTAGATCATATTCTGTGTTTTTCATTAAATAATATACAGTAAGCTCTACAAGTACACATAATATGTATTTAATTAGTTTAGAATATTTCAATCATCATCTGCACTTTATTTTCTTTTCTATTTAAAAAAAAAATATTTTATAGACACCTTCTTCATGAAAAAAAAACCTACAACAACATACGTCCTGTATAGGGGACTGGTTGGTCTCGAGGCAAGACGCCGGTGTCGAGACAGAGTGGTTGCGAGTTCAAATTACGACTGCACCAGTTGGGATTTCTATTTGTGATTTCGTCTGCGGCAACCACCCTCTGGCTTCAGCAACAAGGCCCAGCGCTTAAAATGTCAGTTACTAATCGGTGGAAAAAAAATATATTTGAGTACCACCGAAGGCGCAGTTATCTGTCAGTGTGGCGAGGGACCCCAGGGTAAAAAAAAAAAGAAAACACGCCCAATTCAGTTCCTAGACTCTAGGGACTTCGCTAGAGGTGAAAGCTGGCGAAAGCAAAAAAAAAAAAAAAAAAAAAAAGAACACGTATCTCCCATCGCATGAACTGACGGATATTATTATTATTAGTAGTAGTAGTATTGTAATTATTAGTATCATCATCATCATCAATGCTTTTTTTTCCAAAATGAGTGTTTACTGAAACTCCATCATCACACAATCATCATGTTTATGTGCCATACCGGTTGGCGTAGGCGATCATATCCTTCCACAATCTTCTATCTACAGTGCATTGTATCAGTTCTGTTCTTGACTGCTTTCCATGCCATGATACCAAACCATCTAGTATTTTCTCTCTTTGTCGCCCGCGATCTCTCTTTTCTTTTATTTTGCTAGTTGTAACCAAGTATTCCAACTTTCCTCTTCTCATCACACACTACAAAACGAAAAAAAAAAAAAAACTTCAACATTAAAAGCATCGAAAGTTCGTATGTATCTCCATTTATATTATTATCTGTTAACAAACAATATGAGAATGTAAACATTTCAACTTTTCAAATACTTTTTCTAATTTGTTGTTGGGACTTCTAACATCTTAAAAGAATTACTGAAACGCGTTCCGGCTGTAGAAAACCCCTTATTATTTCTATATGCTTTCCCTCATCGTTTGTGCAGAGCCAGCTTCCTCGCAGAATGTATTCTGTAGTTTCTGTGTTGTAGAACTTCATGTTAAAATTGTAGTTCATAGTGCATCAAACAAATGATCGCTACACGTTTTATTGCCGAGGGCTTCTCTTTCCTGCTAATTTTCACTCATTCATCTGTCATGTCTGCGCTAACTGAGCACTTCTGAGTCAGAGGCCTGGCTGTCATTGTTGGGTAGAACTAGGCTAACCTGGATGCCAGACAGGCAAGAGGGCTGCTGGATCGATTTTGTGCAGTTACCCCCTTACCCCACCTCCGTACATTATATTTCGTGACATCTCATTTCTAGTTGTTTCATCTGCTCCGAGGGGAAAAAAATGTTCGCCCGCTAAACTCGACACTTGATAAGGAGGCACTTGAAATTGTTCAGGGACATTGACGGCCTTTTGAAACTGGGAGCGTTTATCGGAGTGGACCTAGAAAAAATAACAGAAAATAAACCCAGAAAATATATGTCAGATTGGAATAAACCCAGAAAATATGTGTCAGATTGGAATAGACCCAGAAATTATGTGTCACATTGGGATAGACCCAGAAAATATGTGTCAGATTGGAATAAACCCAGAAAATATGTGTCAGATTGGAAAAAACCTAGAAAATATGTGTCAGATTGGAATAAACCCAGAAAATGTGTGTCAGATTGGAATAAACCTAGAAAATGTGTGTCAGATTGGAATAAACCTAGAAAATATGTGTCAGATTGGAATAAATCCAGAAAATATGTGTCAGATTGGAATAAACCCAGAAAATATGTGTCAGATTGGAATAAACCTAGAAATATGTGTCAGATTGGAAAAAACCCAGAAAATATGTGTCAAATTGGAATAAACCCAGAAAATGTGTGTCAAATTGGAATAAACCCAGAAAATGTGTGTCAGATTGGAATAAACCTAGAAAATATGTGTCAGATTGGAATAAACCTAGAAAATATGTGTCAGATTGGAATCAACCTAGAAAATATGTATCAGATTTGAATAAACTGAGAAAACATGCGTCAGATTGGAATAAACCTAGAAAATATGTGTCACACGAGAGGAACTGAAAAATATGTATTAGGTTGAAGTATGCTTTTAAAATATATGTTAGAATGAAATTAAGATAGAAAATATATGTCAGATTGAAATAAACCTAGAAATATGTGTCATACCGGAGAAGATCTAGAAAATATGTATCAAACTGAAATAGACTAACAATTTATGTTAGAATAAAATTACCATAGAAAATATGTCAGATTGAAAGACACCTAGAAAACATATCTGACCGGAGAAAACCTAGAATGTCAGATTGGAATAGCCCTAAAACATATATACTGTAATGGAAAGGATCTTGAAATATATATCAGATTGGAGAAGCTCAACAAAACATTTGTTAGACGAGAATATAAAAATAAAGTATATGCCAGATTGAAATAGACCTAGGGGATATACATTTAGATCGGTACACAGATTGAAACAGGCTTAGGTGATATACGATCGGAACAAATCTACAAAACGTATATTAGATTGTGCACAGCTGTTTGCTATAAACTCAAAGTGGCATTTTAGATCAAATCTTGGCAATTTTACAATGTTTACAGAAAAGTATGTCCTCACTCTGGAAAAATACTACGTTATGGTAGTGGTTCCCACTTGTGACCCCGAGCACAAAAAGTAAAATTTTCAGCTTAAGTAAATATTTATGTGTGAATTATATTTTATTATTTGGTATTATAATAAAATGATCAACGAGTGAGAGTTTGGGGTGGAAGAAATATTAAACTTTTAAAAACACAAGTTCTAACATTTAAAGATTCAGCTTCTTCTAATTACTTTGAATGTTTACTAGACAATGAGTGTCTATGCAAAGTCTGAATTTTAGTCTAGAAAATATACGTTCTACGGAAACGCCTAGAAATGTTGGTACAACTGGAATGTCTCGTTAACGATACAAGAAAATAGAAAAAAAAATATACATATAACATTAGTTTTTGATATTAAGGAATCAAATTTCAGTCTGAGAAGAATTAGAGATTGTCAGATGGATGAGAAGAAACAAGAGACTGTCAGATGGATGAGAAGAAACTAGAGACTATCAGATGGATGAGAAGAAACAAGAGACTATCAGATGAATGAGAAGAAACTAGAGACTATCAGATGGATGAGAAGGTAGGGTTCGATCCCAACCGACGGCTTCCAGGCTCACCCAGCCTTTAATGGGTACCTGATTTTTTTCAGGGAAAGTGAAACGGCACGGGCGTAATACCGACCACATTACCCCAAAAATCATGTGCCGAAGGTCTGTAAAATATAAGGTCACTAACTCCATATTCCCTATACGCCACTTCGCGTGACGGGGGTACTTTACTTTTTTTTACTTAAATGGAAGGTGAAGAGTTACTATACATTTGTGATAAGTGCTGATTCTGATTTGTAAAAAAAATATCTTTCTTTGTTTGGAGCATCTTACAAAAATTCAACACATGTTTGCTCATTGTTCACTTTGGTGATCAACATGGCCTTTAAAGTGTTCACACTTAGATGTGTTTTATCATTTGTCCACAAGCTGTTCATCAGTGAAAACAATCTTTCCTTTGCAGCATTGCTACCCGATAGACACAAAATGAACTCTGACGGCTTCAGAATACGTGAAATTGGCACATGCCTGTTTTTGAATTGGGAAGCCATTTCAATCCAACGCTGCCCTGGTAATGTTTCATGAATACTCTACTCATTAATTTTCTGAGAAGTAACACACTGCTTCATGTAAACATATTCGTCATACATTTAATTTTCTGGAAAGTCGACTGAAGGTTCTGTTTGACTCACTAATGATGAAGATTTCTGAATATCTTCCCAAGTTCGTGTTCTGTTCAACATTACCCAGCTGTAGGCCTCAAGGTTTTGAAAATTATTTGCAGCCCATTTCTTCAAATAACTTAAAGCTGTTTTATAGAATGAAGAAACACTGGCTTTAAACTTGTTCACATCATCCTGTGGAATTCCTTCCATTTCCAGTTTGTCAAGAATTAAATCATTCTTGATGGCAAGAAACCATCTCCCAGTTTGGACTCCAAATGATAGTTCTCAACCCATTGATGTTGTCAATTACTTCAAAAACAGTGACCACCTGTCCCTCTACTTTCTGCACTTCTTCGTTCGTGGAAAGAGGGTGCCTGAGTGTAAACAAAAATAAGCCATGCTTCAGACAGAGGGTTTTCAAAGAATTTCTGTATAAAGAGACTGGGCATCTGTCTTGAGATTGAAAATATGATTTTAAAGGCAGGAACATGTGAAGAACCCTTTCAACAGCAGGCAGCAGTACAAGCCACCTAGTCTGTGCATAACCTAAAATCTGCAAAGATGCTACTTGTTGAGTTTTAGTTTCAGTTTACACGATTTAAAACTTGGAGCGCATTTGACTGTTACTGTTTCGCCAAATGAACAGCCAGTTCAACTTTTTAAACATTTTAAATTCCAATACATTTCCGCCGTTTCCACCCCCCCCCCCTTCCCAACCCATCCAAAATTGCTTATTCTAAATTTAATGTCAAATTCTACACCCATCATTCGTAGTTTCATATAAACTATTGTGACATCATAGAAATACAGACCGCCACGGGCTGACCACTTTAAATCTAACCTACTATAATTCTCTATCTCATCATCATCATCAAATACCGGGCCTACTGGCGTAGGTGATCATGTCTCTCCACAACTTTCGAGATCTCGGCAGCTATTTATCATTTCTGTTGTTGACCTTCTGCCAAGCCATTCTCTTAAGCTGGCTGTTATTTTTTCTCTTTGCTTCCCTCTATCTCTTCGTCCCTCAATTTTTCCAGTTGTTACATTATATTCCAGTTGTTCTCTTCTCATTACATGGCCAAAAGTGATGATTGTTTCTTCCTAATATTGGAAATTAGCTCTCTTTTTGCTTTGACCTCTCTCAGAACATCTTCATTACTCTTCTTAGCTGTCCATGGTGCTCTCAACTTTCTTCTGTAAAACCACATTTCCACAGACTCCAGTGATTTTCTTGTCTGTTGTCCTATTGTCCATGATTTGCATCCATATGTTAAGACCGGCTCTACATAACATTTAAGAACTTATTTTAATTCTCTATCTAATGTTGTATTAAAAAGCCAGTATAGCAGTAGCCTTCTCGCTACCCTCGTCTCCTTAAATAACATCCTTAAAATAGCTCATGAACAAGTCCAATCAAGAAGAAGCTAATCGTATATTTCTTTAACTTATTCTAGTTCACAGTTTTCCCATCTTTCCCAAATCAAGAATTTCATTGAAAGTTTGTCAATTGTACCTCGTGCAGATTTCATTTGGTCCCTATGTGTTAGGTACGAACTTGCTCCAAGTTCTAAAGTGCCCACACTTCGAATCCAAATTTATCACGCTCTTTTTTTTTCTCTCAAAGAGTTACTTGGTCTTATCGGAAACGGATGGTAAAACCCACGAACTATATTCGGTTCGGATAATAAAAAAAAAGTCCATAACAGCGGAAAGTGGAATAGGGCAGGTTGACTGCTTTATTCTAAAATTAGACGGTCAAACTTCTACTACTAAAATTACTAAAATTAGACGGTCAAACTTCTGCTAATAAAATTACTAAAATTAGACGGTCAAAATTATAATAATAAAATTACTAAAATTAGACGGTCAAATTTCTACTACTAAAATTACTAAAATTAGGCTGTCAAATTTCTACTACTAAAATTACTAAATTAGACGGTCAAATTTCTACTACTAAAATTAGACCGTCAAATTTCTACAACTAAAATTAGACGGTCAAATTTCTACTACAAAAATGACTAATATTAGAAGATCAAATTTCTACTACTAAAGTTACTAAAATTAGACGGTCAAATTTCTACTACTAAAATTAGGCGATCAAATTTTTACTACTAAAATTATTAAAATTACTAAAATTAGACGGTCGAATTTCTACTACTAAAATGACTAAAATTAGACGGTCAAATTTCTACTACTAAAATTACTAAAATTAGACGGTCAAACTTCTACTACTAAAATTACTAAAATTAGACGGTCAAATTTCTACTACTAAAATTACTAAAATTAGACGGTCGAACATCTACTATTAAAATTACTAAAATTAGACGGTCAAATTTCTACTACTAAAATTAGACGGTCACATTTCTACTACTAAAATTAGACGGTAAAATTTCTACTACTAAAATTACTAAAATTAACGATCAAATTTCTGCTACTAAAATTACTAAAATTAGACGGTCAAATTTCTGCTACTAAAATTACTAAAATTAGACGGTCAAATTTCTACTACTAAAATTACTAAAATTAGACGGTCAAACTTCTACTACTAAAATTACTAAAATTAGACGGTCAAATTTCTACTACTAAAATTACTAAAATTAGACGGTCAAATTTCTGCTACTAAAATTACTAAAATTAGACGGTCAAATTTCTACTACTAAAATTACTAAAATTAGATGGTCAAACTTCTACTACCAAAATTACTAAAATTAGGCGTCAAATTTCATCTACTACTAAAATTAGACGGTCAAATTTCTACTACTAAAATTAGATGGTCAAATTTCTACTACTAAAATTAGACGGTCAAACTTCTACTACTAAAATTACTAAAATTAGACGGTCAAATTTCTACTACTAAAATTACTAAAATTAGACTGTGAAACTTCTACTACTAAAATTAGACGGTCAAACTTCTACTACTAAAATTACTAAAATTAGACTGTGAAACTTCTACTACTAAAATTACTAAAATTAGACGGTGAAACTTCTACTACTAAAATTACTCAAATTAGACTGTGAATCTTCTACTACTAAAATTACTAAAACTAGACTGTGAAACTTCTACTACTAAAATTACTAAAATTAGACTGTGAAACTTCTACTACTAAAATTACTAAAATTAGACTGTGAAACTTCTACTACTAAAAGTACTAAAATTAGACTGTGAAACTTCTACTACTAAAATTACTAAAATTAGACGGTCAATCTTCTCCTACTAAAATTGACGGTCTTCCGTGATACAAGTTCTGACATATGAATTCAACAGCTGGAAGTGCAAGCTTTGAAAAGAAACTAATTTTCTTCGAAAAAAAAACGTCTTCGAAACTCTTAAGTTTTAGAAGCATAGCACCAACACGAAACTATAAGAGAAGAAATGAAAGAAGAAATAAATGAAGCCATATAACCAGAAGTACATCTATCTTGTGCTCACAATTGATGGATGCAGACTTTGGTGTCGGATCTTCAAGTGGACACCGAATGGTGAAAATAAAACACAGACGACTAACAAAACCTCTACTTAAAATATCAACAGAGCGGGCTCAACTATGACGTAGCAATGAATGGTCAGACAAGGAGAACTATGATTTAAAGCACCTTTTACCGGTTTTGGGCGGAGAGGAGCTAACGAATTGTGTTTTTGTCTTATGTGATTATACGAAGTGTATTCTTTGCAATTTCCTTTACATAATTTAAAGGTATTGATAATTCACTCGCTATGTTTCTTTTCCCCACGAGCTCACTCTAACGCCATGGAAATGACACATTTATCGATTTATTAATCTCCACTTGTATAGTTTATTTGAATATAAATAAAGAAAGGTTTAGCCCGGAACGGAAGCATAATGTGATAGGATTATTATGAACGACTTTTACAACACGTGAGACTTACATAGTGACGTTAATTTCGTATTGGGCATACTTTTAACATCAGAACATTGAATAGTTTAGTTACCATTTAACTCTTAACTTTGGGATTACTTCGCTACTGAAGACAGAATATACTTTTTTTAAAACTGTTAAGTCCTCGGAGGAATTAATATTAAAGCTTGCGCATAAATAACTGGACTACAAAGGACAAGAGGTAGGGTTCGATCCCAACCGACGGCTTTCGGTCCACCACCCTTTAATGGGTACCAGATTTTTTTCTGAGAAAGTAAAGCGGCAGTGGCGTAATACCGACCACATTACCCCAAAAAATGTGCCGAAGGTCTGTTAAATTGATGGTCACTAACACCATATTGCCTATATGCCACTTGGCGTGACTGGGGTACTTTACTTTTACTTTTGTGCATAGATTCCGTATTAAAATTGGTTAGAGTAAAGTGAAAAATGTCGAACACTCCCTGGTCATTGCTAGGCATCACTTCAACATCACTTTCCCCCGTATGTTTTAAGACAAGGAGGCAACACATACTAACGGTTGTCACGTGTTGCTTTCTATACACGTTCTCTGCGCTTTTAGTCATTCCGACTTGTTTCAGCACGGATTACAGTTTTCCTGCTCTGAGCTCAGCTTAGTACAATTTATTATACATTTTTCTCTCTCTTTTTCTATTTTATATATTTTGACGCCCATCATACCTCTCATCATGTAAAATTCATTTCTCTCTTTTCTTATTTCTGCATCCTACTTTCCTCGCCCTCCACTTGATCATCTAACATGTAGTAATTGTGCTTCACCGCTTGTTGTCGTTGTCCCTGTATTCTGAAGAAGGCCACTGGCCGAAACGTCAGTATTGTGTTGTGTTCTTTATTTGTAAAGCTGTCACCATACCTTGGAGTGTTTAGCACACCCCACCATTGGCTCCTTGCTACCAGCTTTACCGCAGCATTGCAATTATTTGCCTGTTCCCAACACATACTAACATTTTGTTTGAGAAAACTGTTTTAGGAAGTATCACTATGAGCCCGAGTTCGGAGCTGAAGAGTTAACTATTCTTCTTGTCATGACGACAGCAGCTTCACAATAAATAAAGAAGCGATTGATGCGACTCACTGAAGACAGAGAGAGAGAGTTCGAAGAAAAGAGAAGATGCTGAATATGCTAAGTCACAGCGTGCCTGGTTTATTCATGAACTTTTGGTAAGTATCAACATTACGCAGTATAATGAGTAGATGTGTAATTAATTAATTATTGTTATTGTGTAATTGTTGTGGCGATTCATGATTGTACAAAGAGGTTACGACGGTGGTTTTTTGTTGCCTTTCGTCGGTTTGTTTACGGTTGGCTCCGCTAGCCTTCGGCTAAAAAGTCTCACCCACAAGGCAGTGGGGTTGTTTTACTTCGGGGTACCCTCCCTTAGCCTTTTACTCTCCCGAGCTTACCAGCAGGGCAGCCACAGGTTGTACTGTTTACAGCTAAGAAGAGTAATGAAAATGTTCTGAAAGAGGTCAAAGCAAAAAGAGAGCTAATTTCCAATATTAAGAAGAAACAATCATCATTTTTTGGCCATGTAATGATAAGAGAACTGCTGGAATATAGTGTAACAACTGGAAAAATTGAGGGACGCAGAGATAGAGGGAAGCAAAGAGAAAAAATAGCAGACAGCTTAAGAGAATGGCTTGGCAGAAGGTCAATAACAGAAATGATAAATAACTGTCGAGATCGAAAGTTGCGGAGAGACATGATCACCTACGCCAGCAGGCCCGGTACTTCCTGATGATAATTTTGTAATTAGTCGATCAATTATTTTTTTAATGAAATTGTTATACTTCTTTGAAAGAATATAATTTCTATTTCTAACATACATTGACATATACAACATTTTTGAATGTTAAAAACAAAATGCAAAGCAAATTTAGAGAGGATAATTACAAGGAGTCAAGCAAACATATTTCACGAAACTAGCGAGTTAAAATCTATTGATATTTGCAATACCATTATTAGATAATAACTTAAGAGTTGAATGGTAATATCGCAGCTTGCAATTAGCACGATTGAACGGATGGATCGAAGTTTCATCATCGCCGACGCCATTGAAAACTGACACGTGAAGGATATTGAGTTCTAAACTAGCGTATTTTAAGGAGAAAAAACAGCGTGCACGGAATATTTGCAGCTTAAATGCGCAGTTTTATGAAAGCATTAATCAATAAGTAATGAACCATATTGGTTTACGAGGTGAACGGGATCAAGATCATTCTATGTCGTTGGTAGGTCGGTCGTTGAAAGAGCGTTACAAACGGGAATGGATTTAAATTACTTGTACTAGCGACGGTCGCATCTTTTTGGTGCAACGACGAAATAACTTTCTTGTTGATGCAATCATCATTATGTGCCGTCTCCGCGTCGAAGGTTGGCTACCATAGAGCGTCATCCCACTCTCTCTCTTGCTTTAATGGTGCAGATTGTCACAGCCTGACTTGTCCATCTTTTGATGTTACTCGTCCATGTTAGTCTTGGTCTGCCTCTACCTCTTTTACTTTATTTTTTCCCTTCCAATATTACTTTTATTAGACTGTTGTGTCTTTTAACATGCCCCAAAAATTGCATCTGTCTTGTTCTAAGAGTGTTTAGTAGTTCTCTTTCATTTTAATTGTTTTAAAACTTTATCGTTTGTTTTCTTTTCTTTCCATCCAATTCTACCTATTCTTCTATAGATTCACATTTTAAAGGCTTCAGTTTTCTTCTCTTTCCATCCAATTCTACCTATTCTTCTATAGATTCACATTTTAAAGGCTTCAGTTTTCTTTTCTTTCCATCCAATTCTACCTATTCTTCTATAGATTCACATTTTAAAGGCTTCAGTTTTCTTTTCTTTCCATCCAATTCTACCTATTCTTCTATAGATTCACATTTTAAAGGCTTCAGTTTTCTTTTCTTTCCATCCAATTCTACCTATTCTTCTATAGATTCACATTTTAAAGGCTTCAGTTTTCTTTTCTTTCCACCCAATTCTACCTATTCTTCTATAGATTCACATTTTAAAGGCTTCAGTTTTCTTTTCTTTCCATCCAATTCTACCTATTCTTCTATTGATTCACATTTTAAAGGCTTCAGTTTTCTTTTCTTTCCATCCAATTCTACCTATTCTTCTATAGATTCACATTTTAAAGGCTTCAGTTTTCTTTTCTTTCCATCCAATTCTACCTATTCTTCTATAGATTCACATTTTAAAGGCTTCAGTTTTCTTTTCTTTTCATCCAATTCTACCTATTCTTCTATAGATTCACATTTTAAAGGCTTCAGTTTTCTTTTCTGTTGATGCAATGGTTATTCCTTTTCTTTGTACCCTTATTAACAGATTGCGTTGTACTGTTTTGTGCTACCTTCAGTGAATCAGTCTTCAGAATTTTTAGAATGCTTGACTAGCCTTTAATTGCCGTGTACATTCCGGTAATTAGTCACTCTTTGTTGGCCATTTTCCTATAGAGTCACTAGACGTCAGGATTTCGCTGGTCGTGTCCTACTTTTTTATGACTATGTGTCCTGTGTCCTGAGTTCTGTGCCCAGAGATCTGTGCTCTGAATCCTGATTCCCGTGTCCTGAAACATGTGCTATAAGTCATGTGTCCTGAATATTATGCACTGTGTCCCGTGTCCTTAATCATGAGCTGTAAGTCCTGTGTCCTGAGTTCTGTGCCCTTAGTCCTTTGCCTAGACTCCTGAGTCCTGTGTCTCTGAATTTTGAGTCCCGTGTACTGAATCATGAGCTATAAATCTTGAGTCCTGTGCTATGAGTCTTGTATCCTGAGTCCTGTATCCTGAGTCTTGTATCCTGAGTCCTGTGCTTTGAGTCCTGTGCTCTGAGTCTTGTATCCTGAGTCCTGTATCCTAAGTCCTGTATCCTGAGTCATGTGCTTTGAGTCCTGTGCTCTGAGTCTTGTATCCTGAGTCCTGTATCCTGAGTCCTGTGCTCTGAGTCTTGTATCCTGAGTCCTGTGCTTTGAGTCCTGTGCTCTGAGTCCTGTATCCTGAGTCCTGTATCCTGAGTCCTGTATCCTGAGTCCTGTATCCTGAGTCATGTATCCTGAGTCCTGTATCCTGAGTCCTGTATCCTGAGTCATGTATCCTGAGTCCTGTATCCTGAGTCCTGTGCTCTGAGTCTTGCGTCCGGCTTGATATTTACCTTGCCATATAAACAATAATGAAAATATTCCCACATTGCCATTTTCTGTTTTTTTGTTTTAAATTAAAAAAAAAAAAATTTCAGACAATAATGTCCTGCATCTTCAAAGCAAATGTCCTGCCTCTTCAGATAAAATGTCCTACTTTTTGTAATAATCCAGTAAATCTATTTTCCAATACTCGATCACACACACACAAAAATGGTTACCTCTAAGTATAAAGTTGTCATGAGGTGGTCCGGCGAGTCTACTCACTTTTGTCGAGAAATATTTGCTCAGCGATATTGCTGTAAGGTTGTATGTAGCTGATATGGCATGTTGTTGTCATATTTCCTAAGATTCCGACACAAACCGAAGAAGCTGGACGTTTTCTTGACGAGTGTACCGTAATAGGTCTTGTTTATCATTATCTAATACCTCTTAGGATGATCGAAACCATGTTTTCTTGTTATGACGTACTTCTATTTAAGCACTTTTTGTGGATTTGAAATGAGTTAATTTCTTATTGCACAATATTTCTTTGGGCTTACCTTTAGGTCGTCACGTATAAAAAAGTAAAGTAAAGTACCCCCGTCCCGCCAAGTGACGTATAGCGAATATGGTGTTAGTGACCATAAATTTTACAGACCTTCGGCACATGATTTTTGGGGTAATGTGGTCGGTATTACGCCCGTGCCGCTTTACTTTCCGAGAAAAAAACTCAGTACCCATTAAAGGATGGGTGAACCGGAAGCCGTCGGTTGGGATCGAACCCTACCTCTTGTTCTTTGTGGCCCAGTTCACTAACCACTGAGCTATCGCGGCTCCCAAGTCGTCATGTGTAATTCTGGTTAAACTTCTTTGTTCAGTTGTTTGTCGTTATTCGTTATTCATTCCTTTTCCTCTCGGACCGATGACGGTAAGTAGGGCGGAAGTTATAGTTCTCCAGAATTGACAATTTGCTGCTAGTTCTTTGTTGTTTCTTACTTCCATAGTTGAGGCTTCCCTAGTAATTGTTCTGTGTAGCGATTCTCTGATTCTGACTTGTTTTCTTTTACCAGACGGTTTTCACATGAATGCCTGACGGTAAAGCCTTTCTTCGTTTATTTTCAGCACATGACCGATGTATTTCCAACACCTTCTTCTTATAAAGCTCGACACGTATTCTTGTGTAGATTCGTCTCTTATCTGTTTGTTTGAAATGTACTGTTTCCATTTTATGTTTGAGATTCTATAAAGACATTTGTTTTTCAAAGGTATTTGTTGTTGTTGTTGCGTTCGCCAGCTTTCATCTCTGACGAAGTCCCTAGAGATTAGGAACTGAATTTTGCGCGTTAATCCATTTTCCCTGGCAACCGTGTGCACAGGGGTCCCTCGCCGCACAGGCAGATAACTCCGACTTCGGAGGTACTCATGTTTTTTTTCCGTCGAATGAGTAACTGATATTTCAAGCCGGGTCTCGCTGCTGAGACCAGGAGTGGTTGCCGCAGAGAGAAATCATAAATAAAAATCCCAAAGGTATTTAATTTCCTATCTAAAGTCCTGTTGGGTTTGCAACTTTGGCATCCATACATCGTTAATATATTAGATTTAATAAAGAATATCTACAATGTCAAACAATAATATATCTTAAGAAAAATAGAAAAGCAATGTCATGCACAGTAGCGTATACGTCGAGGGAATATAGTGTTTGTGTCTTTATTTTTTGGGGTGTAATCTTGTCAGTATTATGTCCCTGCCGCTTTTCCTTCCGAGAAAAATATCCGCTACGAATGTAAGGCTTAATGAACCTGGAAGCCATCGATCAAGATGGAACTTCTTGTCCTAGTAATGTAGTTCATTTCACTAGCAACGGAACTACCACGGCAATATTAAATGAATGTCTGCAATAGGAAAAGCCATCCCAGCTGCCAAGGCCGCAACACAAGAACTAATGAAAGTACACGCTGAACTGTCCCCTGTAATCACGCCACGCGTGCAAGAGTGGAGGGTCTGTTGTGACGAAGTTCCTCTTTGAAGTTCAATAAATAAATACTTGCAATCTCGTGGAGGAGGAGAGGGAGAGGACGGGGAGGGGAGGGTGAGATTAAAACCAAAAAAAATAGAGAACGCACGCAAGCGTTGTCCACCTCACTGACTTGTCACGTGGTTACAATTGCCGCGATGTTTGTCACTGTCTGTTGTCTGTAGTTGATACATTTAGGTATCTCTTTTTCTTCTGTTCGAGCTTTGCGATCGATATCTGCGCTTTCCAACTAACATATTTGTCATCAACATAGGAGTTGTGGCTACCACTTTACTTTCCTTCCCACGTGGCCATACTAGCTAGACAGAAGCATAGTAGGGTCTTGACCAGCTCTGGTTCATTGATGCTGACGCTATAAGTCGATTTATTAAGCCCAGGCGCTATGTGACGTTTTGAGTTCCATTTTGATTTTGACTTCACATCTAAATTACCAAAATGAAAGAAAGGTTCAATGTAGAGTTAAGGAAGTCTTCAGATAAATTACAATAAAATAACTAACAATTTTCAGTTTCCGCTTTGCTAATAAGACAAGACAAAACAAAGCAAACACCTCAACTCAGAACATCTTTAATGTTGGTAAACACAAATATAAATTTTAAATACTATGCGGAATCCGCGAATAGAGCTGCAGAGGGCACAGTAAAATAAACACAAAATGGTATTAAGCAGCTAAGCTAATAAAGAGAAGAGGAAAACTATGACGTTTCGGCAAAGCATTCATCAGGTAAAAACAAACAAAAATTATATTAAAAATTAAAATAATTATATATATATATATATATATATTATAATAATATACAAATATTTAAATATAAAATATTGTTTGTTTCATATTTTTCGTTTCTACCTGATGAGAGGCTTTTATCGAAACGTAGTAGTTTGTCTCGTCTCTCTCTCTATTAGTTTAGCTGACGTTTTCAACGGAGGACAAGCACAAATAAAACTGTTTAAACTAAAACTAAAAACTTCAACTAAAAACTTCATCTAAAAACTTCAACTAAAAACTTCATCTAAAAACTATCTTAAAACCAATGAGAAGTGTAAGCGGCAAGATACTAAAGTGTAAGCGGTTAAGATACTAAAGTGTAAGCTGTCATGATACTAAAGTGTAAGCGGTCAAGGTACTAAAGTGTAATCGGTCTAGACACTAAAGTGTAAGCGGCAAGATACTAATGTGTATGCGACATGATACTAAGTGTAAGCGGTCTAGACACTAAAGTGTTAGCGGTCAAGATACTAAAGTGTAAGCAGTCAAGATACTAAAGTGTAATCGACCTAGACACTAAAGTGTAAGCGGCAAGATACTAATGTGCAAGCGACAAGATACTAAAATATAAGCGGTCTAGACACTAAAGTGCTAGTGGCATGATTCTAATGTGTAAGCGACAAGATACTAAGTGTAAGCGGTCTAGACACTAAAGTGGAAGCAGCAAGATACTAAAGTGTAAAAACCAAGATACTAAAATGTAAGCAATCAAGATACTAAAGTGTAATCGGTTTAGACACTAACGTGCAAGCGATAAGATACTAATGTGTAGGCGACAAGAAATTAAATTGTAAGCGGTCAAGATACTAAAGTGTAAGCGGTCAAAATACTAATGTGTAAGCGACAAGATACGAAGTGTAAACGGTCAAGACGGTAGTCTCACTTCAGAGAAATTTGCTGCTTAAAAGGAGCGAAAGATGTAGGCGCTATGATAGCAGGACCTGCATGGTGAAAGAAACATGTTTGAAACTAAATAGTTCAGTTCCACCATGGAGAAGAATAAACTTAATGGCAGTGTACAACAAATGATAAACAAGACAAGAAAAATATAAATATCCACCTTTACAGTATTGACCCCACTGTTGGGATCTGCTCTGGACCGGATGTAGACTTGGTGGGATCCCTGGATGAGCTTAACGAAACTTTATGATCCCTATAATCAAATTAACATTGGAAGGTCTCAATCATAGATTACAATATAATCAAATTTACATTGGAAGGTCTCAATCATAGATTACAATATAATCAAATTTACATTGGAAGGTCTCAATCATAGATTGGATTTATAAAAATAATTACATTGGAAGGTCTCTATCATAGATTACAATATAACCAAATTTACATTGGAAGGTCTCAATCATAGATTACAGTATAACCAACTTTACATTGGAAGATCTCAATATAAGATTACAATATAATCAAATTTACATTAAAGGTCTCAATCATAGAATGCGATATTTAAAAAAAATTACATTGGAAGGTCTCAGTTATAGATTACAATATAATCAAATTTACATTGGAAGATCTCAATCATAGATTACAATATAAAGAAATTAGCGCCTCCCCCCCCCCCCCCCCCCGGAATGTGAGGCCCTTCTCTGTAGCCTATTTAACATTGGCCTAATTGCGACCTTGAGTGTGCAGCAGGTGACTGAGGAATAAAGCCCGCATGTCCAGTGCTGTCGCCATGAAGTATTCGGGTTAGAGTCATTATTTATTATTCTACTCCGGATAATGATTAATTGTTAATTTTAAAAAAAAATTAACAAGAAATTTCACTCAACTTTGAATCGAACCCACACTCTCTTGATTTGGAGAAAGATAAGTTATCTATACGACCATGGTAACCATCGAATAGCAAAAGATTACTTAGAAAGGTTTACTAAAACAAAACAAACAACAACAACAACAAACAATAACGGTATCAAAAGTCGCATAAAATAAAACTATAGGGGCATTCATTCAAAAAAATAACTTGTAGGATCAGATGTCACTTGTTGGAAAATCTTCAAAACATATTTTAGACTTCTTCTTTATCCTCTGAACTCCGGTCGAAGCATAGGACACCTACAAAAGATCTCCACCCAATCCGTTCTGGAAACATGGACAACGCTTGCCAGGACTTAGTAGCCTCTTTCATTTCATCAATGATGGTTTGTCACCATGTCTGCCTCTTCTTTGTTTACCAGGTTGTGTGCATGTTGTTTGCTTGATGTGGATGTCTTGTTCGTTACATTTTTAGAACGTGACCTAACCATTTCCAGCGTCTTCTTTTCACTTCTCGATTGATGTTGTTAATGCCTGATCTTCTGACGACTTCTTTGTTCATAACGTGTTGATCCCAAAGGATGTTTAGAATCTTCTTAAGACAGCGACCTTCAAAATTCACTTGACCTTTAAAATCTGTAAAACATCTGATAGACAGGGGTTTATTAAATAGTTGAATGATCCAGCTGTTGAGCGATCGTTATGAAAGACAAAGAAAGTACTAGGGAGAATGTATCTCTCAAATATCTGCTTTTAGTTATATAATCACTGACTAACAAAAGTAATATCGAATAATGACCGAGTGAAGTATTAGTGTTATTGAAAGCCAACTTGCATTAATCAAGGTAATAAATATATTGGATTCCTGCCTACCCACAGCACTGTACATCGATATGAGAACGGTGATAGATTCGAAACCGGGGAAAGGAAGTAGATAGATTCACAAGTGAGGGAAGTAAGTAGATAGATTCACAAGTGAGGGAAGTAAGTAGATAGATTCACAAGTGAGGAAAGTAAGTAGATAGATTCACAAGTGGGAAAAGTAAATAGATAGATTAACAAGTAATTTGATATGTTCACAAGTGGGGGAAGTAAGTAGATAGATTAACAAGTAATTTGATAGATTCACAAGTGAGGGAAGTAAGTAGATAGATTAACAAGTAATTTGATAGATTCACAAGTGGGGGAAGTAAGTAGATAGATTAACAAGTAATTTGATAGATTCACAAGTGGGGGAAGTAAGTAGATAGATTAACAAGTAATTTGATAGATTCACAAGTGAGGGAAGTAAGTAGATAGATTAACAAGTAATTTGATAGATTCACAAGTGGGAGAAGTAAGTAGATAGATTCACAAGTGAGGGAAGTAAGTAGATAGATTCACAAGTGAGGGAAGTAAGTAGATAGATTAACAAGTGAGGGAAGTAAGTAGATAGATTAACAAGTGGGGGAAGTAAGTAGATTGATTAACAAGTAATTTGATATGTTCACAAGTGAGGGAAGTAGTAGATAGATTAACAAGTAATTTGATAGATTCACAAGTGAGGGAAGTAGTAGATAGATTAACAAGTAATTTGATATGTTCACAAGTGAGGGAAGTAAGTAGATAGATTAACAAGTAATTTGATAGATTCACAAGTGAGGGAAGTAAGTATATAGATTAACAAGTAATTTGATATATTCACAAGTGAGGGAAGTAAGTAGATAGATTAACAAGTAATTTGATAGATTCACAAGTGAGGGAAGTAAGTAGATAGATTAACAAGTAATTTGATAGATTCACAAGTGAGGGAAGTAAGTAGATAGATTAACAAGTGGGGGAAGTAAGTAGATTGATTAACAAGTAATTTGATATGTTCACAAGTGAGGGAAGTAGTAGATAGATTAACAAGTAATTTGATATGCTCACAAGTGAGGGAAGTAAGTAGATAGATTCACAAGTGAGGGAAGTAAGTAGATAGATTCACAAGTAATTTGATATGTTCACAAGTGAGGGAAGTAAATAGATAGATTAACAAGTAATTTGATAGATTCACAAGTGAGGGAAGTAAGTAGATAGATTAACAAGTAATTTGATAGATTCACAAGTGAGGGAAGTAAGTAGATAGATTAACAAGTGGGGAAGTAAGTAGATTGATTAACAAGTAATTTGATATGTTCACAAGTGAGGGAAGTAGTAGATAGATTAACAAGTAATTTGATATGTTCACAAGTGAGGGAAGTAAGTAGATAGATTCACAAGTGAGGGAAGTAAGTAGATAGATTCACAAGTGGGAAAAATAAGTAGATTCACAAGTGGGAGAAGTAAATGGATAGATTAACAAGTAATTTGATAGATTCACAAGTGGGAGAAGTAAGTAGATATATTACCAAGTAATTTGATATGTTCACAAGTGGGAGAAGTAAGTAGATAGATTCACAAGTGAGGAAAGTAAGTAGATAGATTCACAAGTGGGAAAAGTAAATAGATAGATTAACAAGTAATTTGATATGTTCACAAGTGGGGGAAGTAAGTAGATAGATTAACAAGTAATTTGATAGATTCACAAGTGAGGGAAGTAAGTAGATAGATTAACAAGTAATTTGATAGATTCACAAGTGAGGGAAGTAAGTAGATAGATTAACAAGTAATTTGATATGTTCACAAGTGAGGGAAGTAAGTAGATAGATTAACAAGTAATTTGATAGATTCACAAGTGAGGGAAGTAAGTAGATAGATTAACAAGTAATTTGATAGATTCACAAGTGAGGGAAGTAAGTAGATAGATTCACAAGTGAGGGAAGTAAGTAGATAGATTCACAAGTGAGGAAAGTAAGTAGATAGATTCACAAGTGGGAAAAGTAAATAGATAGATTAACAAGTAATTTGATATGTTCACAAGTGGGGGAAGTAAGTAGATAGATTAACAAGTAATTTGATAGATTCACAAGTGAGGGAAGTAAGTAGATAGATTAACAAGTAATTTGATAGATTCACAAGTGGGGAAGTAAGTAGATAGATTAACAAGTAATTTGATAGATTCACAAGTGGGGGAAGTAAGTAGATAGATTAACAAGTAATTTGATAGATTCACAAGTGAGGGAAGTAAGTAGATAGATTAACAAGTAATTTGATAGATTCACAAGTGGGAGAAGTAAGTAGATAGATTCACAAGTGAGGGAAGTAAGTAGATAGATTCACAAGTGAGGGAAGTAAGTAGATAGATTAACAAGTGAGGGAAGTAAGTAGATAGATTAACAAGTGGGGGAAGTAAGTAGATTGATTAACAAGTAATTTGATATGTTCACAAGTGAGGAAAGTAGTAGATAGATTAACAAGTAATTTGATAGATTCACAAGTGAGGGAAGTAGTAGATAGATTAACAAGTAATTTGATATGTTCACAAGTGAGGGAAGTAAGTAGATAGATTAACAAGTAATTTGATAGATTCACAAGTGAGGGAAGTAAGTATATAGATTAACAAGTAATTTGATATATTCACAAGTGAGGGAAGTAAGTAGATAGATTAACAAGTAATTTGATAGATTCACAAGTGAGGGAAGTAAGTAGATAGATTAACAAGTAATTTGATAGATTCACAAGTGAGGGAAGTAAGTAGATAGATTAACAAGTGGGGGAAGTAAGTAGATTGATTAACAAGTAATTTGATATGTTCACAAGTGAGGGAAGTAGTAGATAGATTAACAAGTAATTTGATATGTTCACAAGTGAGGGAAGTAAGTAGATAGATTCACAAGTGAGGGAAGTAAGTAGATAGATTCACAAGTAATTTGATATGTTCACAAGTGAGGGAAGTAAATAGATAGATTAACAAGTAATTTGATAGATTCACAAGTGAGGGAAGTAAGTAGATAGATTAACAAGTAATTTGATAGATTCACAAGTGAGGGAAGTAAGTAGATAGATTAACAAGTGGGGGAAGTAAGTAGATTGATTAACAAGTAATTTGATATGTTCACAAGTGAGGGAAGTAGTAGATAGATTAACAAGTAATTTGATAGATTCACAAGTGAGGGAAGTAAGTAGATAGATTCACAAGTGAGGGAAGTAAGTAGATAGATTCACAAGTGGGAAAAATAAGTAGATTCACAAGTGGGAGAAGTAAATGGATAGATTAACAAGTAATTTGATAGATTCACAAGTGGGAGAAGTAAGTAGATATATTACCAAGTAATTTGATATGTTCACAAGTGGGAGAAGTAAGTAGATAGATTCACAAGTGAGGAAAGTAAGTAGATAGATTCACAAGTGGGAAAAGTAAATAGATAGATTAACAAGTAATTTGATATGTTCACAAGTGGGGGAAGTAAGTAGATAGATTAACAAGTAATTTGATAGATTCACAAGTGAGGGAAGTAAGTAGATAGATTAACAAGTAATTTGATAGATTCACAAGTGAGGGAAGTAAGTAGATAGATTAACAAGTAATTTGATATGTTCACAAGTGAGGGAAGTAAGTAGATAGATTAACAAGTAATTTGATAGATTCACAAGTGAGGGAAGTAAGTAGATAGATTAACAAGTAATTTGATATGTTCACAAGTGAGGGAAGTAAGTAGATAGATTAACAAGTAATTTGATAGATTCACAAGTGAGGGAAGTAAGTAGATAGATTAACAAGTAATTTGATAGATTCACAAGTGAGGGAAATAAGTAGATAGATTAACAAGTAATTTGATAGATTCGCAAGTGGGAGAAGTAAGTAGATAGATTCACAAGTGAGGGAAGTAAGTAGATAGATTCACAAGTGAGGGAAGTAAGTAGATAGATTAACAAGTGAGGGAAGAAAGTAGATAGATTAACAAGTAATTTGATATGTTCACAAGTGAGGGAAGTAGTAGATAGATTAACAAGTAATTTGATATGTTCACAAGTGAGGGAAGTAAGTAGATAGATTCACAAGTGAGGGAAGTAAGTAGATAGATTCACAAGTGGGAAAAATAAGTAGATTCACAAGTGGGAGAAGTAAATAGATAGATTAACAAGTAATTTGATATGTTCACAAGTGAGAGAAGTAAGTAGATAGATTAACAAGTAATTTGATAGATTCACAAGCGGGAGAAGTAAGTAGATAGGTTACCAAGTAATTTGATATGTTCACAAGTGGGAGAAGTAAGTAGATAGATTACCAAGTAATTTGATATGTTCACAAGTGAGGGAAGTAAGTAGATAGATTAACAAGTAATTTGATAGATTCACAAGTGAGGGAAGTAAGTATATAGATTAACAAGTAATTTGATATATTCACAAGTGAGGGAAGTAAGTAGATAGATTAACAAGTAATTTGATAGATTCACAAGTGAGGGAAGTAAGTAGATAGATTAACAAGTAATTTGATAGATTCACAAGTGAGGGAAGTAAGTAGATAGATTAACAAGTGGGGGAAGTAAGTAGATTGATTAACAAGTAATTTGATATGTTCACAAGTGAGGGAAGTAGTAGATAGATTAACAAGTAATTTGATATGTTCACAAGTGAGGGAAGTAAGTAGATAGATTCACAAGTGAGGGAAGTAAGTAGATAGATTCACAAGTAATTTGATATGTTCACAAGTGAGGGAAGTAAATAGATAGATTAACAAGTAATTTGATAGATTCACAAGTGAGGGAAGTAAGTAGATAGATTAACAAGTAATTTGATAGATTCACAAGTGAGGGAAGTAAGTAGATAGATTAACAAGTGGGGGAAGTAAGTAGATTGATTAACAAGTAATTTGATATGTTCACAAGTGAGGGAAGTAGTAGATAGATTAACAAGTAATTTGATAGATTCACAAGTTAGGGAAGTAAGTAGATAGATTCACAAGTGAGGGAAGTAAGTAGATAGATTCACAAGTGGGAAAAATAAGTAGATTCACAAGTGGGAGAAGTAAATGGATAGATTAACAAGTAATTTGATAGATTCACAAGTGGGAGAAGTAAGTAGATATATTACCAAGTAATTTGATATGTTCACAAGTGGGAGAAGTAAGTAGATAGATTCACAAGTGAGGAAAGTAAGTAGATAGATTCACAAGTGGGAAAAGTAAATAGATAGATTAACAAGTAATTTGATATGTTCACAAGTGGGGGAAGTAAGTAGATAGATTAACAAGTAATTTGATAGATTCACAAGTGAGGGAAGTAAGTAGATAGATTAACAAGTAATTTGATAGATTCACAAGTGAGGGAAGTAAGTAGATAGATTAACAAGTAATTTGATATGTTCACAAGTGAGGGAAGTAAGTAGATAGATTAACAAGTAATTTGATAGATTCACAAGTGAGGGAAGTAAGTAGATAGATTAACAAGTAATTTGATATGTTCACAAGTGAGGGAAGTAAGTAGATAGATTAACAAGTAATTTGATAGATTCACAAGTGAGGGAAGTAAGTAGATAGATTAACAAGTAATTTGATAGATTCACAAGTGAGGGAAATAAGTAGATAGATTAACAAGTAATTTGATAGATTCGCAAGTGGGAGAAGTAAGTAGATAGATTCACAAGTGAGGGAAGTAAGTAGATAGATTCACAAGTGAGGGAAGTAAGTAGATAGATTAACAAGTGAGGGAAGAAAGTAGATAGATTAACAAGTAATTTGATATGTTCACAAGTGAGGGAAGTAGTAGATAGATTAACAAGTAATTTGATATGTTCACAAGTGAGGGAAGTAAGTAGATAGATTCACAAGTGAGGGAAGTAAGTAGATAGATTCACAAGTGGGAAAAATAAGTAGATTCACAAGTGGGAGAAGTAAATAGATAGATTAACAAGTAATTTGATATGTTCACAAGTGAGAGAAGTAAGTAGATAGATTAACAAGTAATTTGATAGATTCACAAGCGGGAGAAGTAAGTAGATAGGTTACCAAGTAATTTGATATGTTCACAAGTGGGAGAAGTAAGTAGATAGATTACCAAGTAATTTGATATGTTCACAAGTGAGGGAAGTAAGTAGATAGATTAACAAGTAATTTGATAGATTCACAAGTGAGGGAAGTAAGTAGATAGATTAACAAGTGGGGGAAGTAAGTAGATTGATTAACAAGTAATTTGATATGTTCACAAGTGAGGGAAGTAGTAGATAGATTAACAAGTAATTTGATATGTTCACAAGTGAGGGAAGTAAGTAGATAGATTCACAAGTGAGGGAAGTAAGTAGATAGATTCACAAGTAATTTGATATGTTCACAAGTGAGGGAAGTAAGTAGATAGATTAACAAGTAATTTGATAGATTCACAAGTCAGGGAAGTAATTAGATAGATTAACAAGTAATTTGATAGATTTACAAGTGAGGGAAGTAAGTAGATAGATTAACAAGTGGGGGAAGTTAGTAGATTTGTAAACAAGTAATTTGATATGTTCACAAGTGAGGGAAGTAGTAGATAGATTAACAAGTAATTTGATATGTTTACAAGTGAGGGAAGTAAGTAGATAGATTCACAAGTGAGGGAAGTAAGTAGATAGATTCACAAGTGGGAAAAATAAGTAGATTCACAAGTGGGAGAAGTAAATGGATAGATTAACAAGTAATTTGATAGATTCACAAGTGGGAGAAGTAAGTAGATATATTACCAAGTAATTTGATATGGTCACAAGTGGGAGAAGTAAGTAGATAGATTCACAAGTGAGGAAAGTAAGTAGATAGATTCACAAGTGGGGAAAGTAAGTAGATAGATTCACAAGTGGGAAAAGAAAATGGATAGATTAACAAGTAATTTGATATGTTCACAAGTGGGGGAAGTAAGTAGATAGATTAACAAGTAATTTGATAGATTCACAAGTGAGGGAAGTAAGTAGATAGATTAACAAGTAATTTGATAGATTCACAAGTGAGGGAAGTAAGTAGATAGATTAACAAGTAATTTGATATGTTCACAAGTGAGGGAAGTAAGTAGATAGATTAACAAGTAATTTGATAGATTCACAAGTGAGGGAAGTAAGTAGATAGATTAACAAGTAATTTGATATGTTCACAAGTGAGGGAAGTAAGTAGATAGATTAACAAGTAATTTGATAGATTCACAAGTGAGGGAAGTAAGTAGATTGATTAACAAGTAATTTGATAGATTCACAAGTGAGTGAAGTAAGTAGATAGATTAACAAGTAATTTGATAGATTCACAAGTGGGAGAAGTAAGTAGATAGATTCACAAGTGAGGGAAGTAAGTAGATAGATTCACAAGTGAGGGAAGTAAGTAGATAGATTCACAAGTAATTTGATATGTTCACAAGTGAGGGAAGTAAATAGATAGATTAACAAGTAATTTGATAGATTCACAAGTGAGGGAAGTAAGTAGATAGATTAACAAGTAATTTGATAGATTCACAAGTGAGGGAAGTAAGTAGATAGATTAACAAGTGGGGGAAGTAAGTAGATTGATTAACAAGTAATTTGATATGTTCACAAGTGAGGGAAGTAGTAGATAGATTAACAAGTAATTTGATATGTTCACAAGTGAGGGAAGTAAGTAGATAGATTCACAAGTGAGGGAAGTAAGTAGATAGATTCACAAGTGGGAAAAATAAGTAGATTCACAAGTGGGAGAAGTAAATGGATAGATTAACAAGTAATTTGATATGTTCACAAGTGGGGGAAGTAAGTAGATAGATTAACAAGTAATTTGATAGATTCACAAGTGAGGGAAGTAAGTAGATAGATTAACAAGTAATTTGATAAATTCACAAGTGGGAGAAGTAAGTAGATATATTACCAAGTAATTTGATATGTTCACAAGTGGGAGAAGTAAGTAGATAGATTCACAAGTGAGGAAAGTAAGTAGATAGATTCACAAGTGGGGAAAGTAAGTAGATAGATTCACAAGTGGGAAAAGTAAATAGATAGATTAACAAGTAATTTGATATGTTCACAAGTGGGGGAAGTAAGTAGATAGATTAACAAGTAATTTGATAGATTCACAAGTGAGGGAAGTAAGTAGATAGATTAACAAGTAATTTGATAGATTCACAAGTGAGGGAAGTAAGTAGATAGATTAACAAGTAATTTGATATGTTCACAAGTGAGGGAAGTAAGTAGATAGATTAACAAGTAATTTGATAGATTCACAAGTGAGGGAAGTAAGTAGATAGATTAACAAGTAATTTGATATGTTCACAAGTGAGGGAAGTAAGTAGATAGATTAACAAGTAATTTGATAGATTCACAATTGAGGGAAGTAAGTAGATAGATTAACAAGTAATTTGATAGATTCACAAGTGAGGGAAGTAAGTAGATAGATTAACAAGTAATTTGATAGATTCACAAGTGGGAGAAGTAAGTAGATAGATTCACAAGTGAGGGAAGTAAGTAGATAGATTCACAAGTTAGGGAAGTAAGTAGATAGATTAACAAGTGAGGGAAGTAAGTAGATAGATTAACAAGTAATTTGATATGTTCACAAGTGAGGGAAGTAGTAGATAGATTAACAAGTAATTTGATATGTTCACAAGTGAGGGAAGTAAGTAGATAGATTCACAAGTGAGGGAAGTAAGTAGATAGATTAACAAGTGGGAAAAATAAGTAGATTCACAAGTGGGAGAAGTAAATAGATAGATTAACAAGTAATTTGATATGTTCACAAGTGAGAGAAGTAAGTAGATAGATTAACAAGTAATTTGATAGATTCACAAGCGGGAGAAGTAAGTAGATAGGTTACCAAGTAATTTGATATGTTCACAAGTGGGAGAAGTAAGTAGATAGATTACCAAGTAATTTGATATGTTCACAAGTGAGGGAAGTAAGTAGATAGATTAACAAGTAATTTGATAGATTCACAAGTGAGGGAAGTAAGTAGATAGATTAACAAGTGGGGGAAGTAAGTAGATAGATTAACAAGTAATTTGATATGTTCACAAGTGAGGGAAGTAGTAGATAGATTAAGAAGTAATTTGATATGTTCACAAGTGAGGGAAGTAAGTAGATAGATTCACAAGTGAGGGAAGTAAGTAGATAGATTCACAAGTAATTTGATATGTTCACAAGTGAGGGAAGTAAGTAGATAGATTAACAAGTAATTTGATAGATTCACAAGTGAGGGAAGTAAGTAGATAGATTAACAAGTAATTTGATAGATTTACAAGTGAGGGAAGTAAGTAGATAGATTAACAAGTGGGGGAAGTAAGTAGATTGATTAACAAGTAATTTGATATGTTCACAAGTGAGGGAAGTAGTAGATAGATTAACAAGTAATTTGATATGTTCACAAGTGAGGGAAGTAAGTAGATAGATTCACAAGTGAGGGAAGTAAGTAGATAGATTCACAAGTGGGAAAAATAAGTAGATTCACAAGTGGGAGAAGTAAATGGATAGATTAACAAGTAATTTGATAGATTCACAATTGGGAGAAGTAAGTAGATATATTACCAAGTAATTTGATATGTTCACAAGTGGGAGAAGTAAGTAGATAGATTCACAAGTGAGGAAAGTAAGTAGATAGATTCACAAGTGGGGAAAGTAAGTAGATAGATTCACAAGTGGGAAAAGTAAATAGATAGATTAACAAGTAATTTGATATGTTCACAAGTGGGGAAGTAAGTAGATAGATTAACAAGTAATTTGATAGATTCACAAGTGAGGGAAGTAAGTAGATAGATTAACAAGTAATTTGATAGATTCACAAGTGAGGGAAGTAAGTAGATAGATTAACAAGTAATTTGATATGTTCACAAGTGAGGGAAGTAAGTAGATAGATTAACAAGTAATTTGATAGATTCACAAGTGAGGGAAGTAAGTAGATAGATTAACAAGTAATTTGATATGTTCACAAGTGAGGGAAGTAAGTAGATAGATTAACAAGTAATTTGATAGATTCACAAGTGAGGGAAGTAAGTAGATAGATTAACAAGTAATTTGATAGATTCACAAGTGAGTGAAGTAAGTAGATAGATTAACAAGTAATTTGATAGATTCACAAGTGGGAGAAGTAAGTAGATAGATTCACAAGTGAGGGAAGTAAGTAGATAGATTTACAAGTGAGGGAAGTAAGTAGATAGATTAACAAGTGAGGGAAGTAAGTAGATAGATTAACAAGTAATTTGATATGTTCACAAGTGAGGGAAGTAGTAGATAGATTAACAAGTAATTTGATATGTTCACAAGTGAGGGAAGTAAGTAGATAGATTCACAAGTGAGGGAAGTAATTAGATAGATTCACAAGTGGGAAAAATAAGTAGATTCACAAGTGGGAGAAGTAAATAGATAAACTAACAAGTAATTTGATATGTTCACAAGTGAGAGAAGTAAGTAGATAGATTAACAAGTAATTTGATAGATTCACAAGCGGGAGAAGTAAGTAGATAGATTACCAAGTAATTTGATATGTTCACAAGTGGGAGAAGTAAGTAGATAGATTACCAAGTAATTTGATATGTTCACAAGTGGGAGAAGTAAGTAGATAGATTAACAAGTAATTTGATAGATTCACAAGTGGGAGAAGTAAGTAGTTAGATTACCAAGTAATTTGATATGTTCACAAGTGGGAGAAGTAAGTAGATAGATTAACAAGTAATTTGATAGATTTACAAGTGAGGGAAGTAAGTAGATAGATTAACAAGTGGGGGAAGTAAGTAGATTGATTAACAAGTAATTTGATATGTTCACAAGTGAGGGAAGTAGTAGATAGATTAACAAGTAATTTGATATGTTCACAAGTGAGGGAAGTAAGTAGATAGATTCACAAGTGAGGGAAGTAAGTAGATAGATTCACAAGTGGGAAAAATAAGTAGATTCACAAGTGGGAGAAGTAAATGGATAGATTAACAAGTAATTTGATATGGTCACAAGTGGGAGAAGTAAGTAGATAGATTCACAAGTGAGGAAAGTAAGTAGATAGATTCACAAGTGGGGAAAGTAAGTAGATAGATTCACAAGTGGGAAAAGTAAATAGATAGATTAACAAGTAATTTGATATGTTCACAAGTGGGGGAAGTAAGTAGATAGATTAACAAGTAATTTGATAGATTCACAAGTGAGGGAAGTAAGTAGATAGATTAGCAAGTAATTTGATAGATTCACAAGTGAGGGAAGTAAGTAGATAGATTAACAAGTAATTTGATATCTTCACAAGTGAGGGAAGTAAGTAGATAGATTAACAAGTAATTTGATAGATTCACAAGTGAGGGAAGTAAGTAGATAGATTAACAAGTAATTTGATATGTTCACAAGTGAGGGAAGTAAGTAGATAGATTAACAAGTAATTTGATAGATTCACAAGTGAGGGAAGTAAGTAGATAGATTAACAAGTAATTTGATAGATTCACAAGTGAGTGAAGTAAGTAGATAGATTAACAAGTAATTTGATAGATTCACAAGTGGGAGAAGTAAGTAGATAGATTCACAAGTGAGGGAAGTAAGTAGATAGATTCACAAGTGAGGGAAGTAAGTAGATAGATTCACAAGTAATTTGATATGTTCACAAGTGAGGGAAGTAAATAGATAGATTAACAAATAATTTGATAGATTCAATAGTGAGGGAAGTAAGTAGATAGATTAACAAGTAATTTGATAGATTCACAAGTGAGGGAAGTAAGTAGATAGATTAACAAGTGGGGGAAGTAAGTAGATTGATTAACAAGTAATTTGATATGTTCACAAGTGAAGGAAGTAGTAGATAGATTAACAAGTAATTTGATATGTTCACAAGTGAGGGAAGTAAGTAGATAGATTCACAAGTGAGGGAAGTAAGTAGATAGATTCACAAGTGGGAAAAATAAGTAGATTCACAAGTGGGAGAAGTAAATGGATAGATTAACAAGTAATTTGATAGATTCACAAGTGGGAGAAGTAAGTAGATATATTACCAAGTAATTTGATATGTTCACAAGTGGGAGAAGTAAGTAGATAGATTCACAAGTGAGGAAAGTAAGTAGATAGATTCACAAGTGGGGAAAGTAAGTAGATAGATTCACAAGTGGGAAAAGTAAATAGATAGATTAACAAGTAATTTGATATGTTCACAAGTGGGGGAAGTAAGTAGATAGATTAACAAGTAATTTGATAGATTCACAAGTGAGGGAAGTAAGTAGATAGATTAACAAGTAATTTGATAGATTCACAAGTGAGGGAAGTAAGTAGATAGATTAACAAGTAATTTGATATGTTCACAAGTGAGGGAAGTAAGTAGATAGATTAACAAGTAATTTGATAGATTCACAAGTGAGGGAAGTAAGTAGATAGATTAACAAGTAATTTGATATGTTCACAAGTGAGGGAAGTAAGTAGATAGATTAACAAGTAATTTGATAGATTCACAATTGAGGGAAGTAAGTAGATAGATTAACAAGTAATTTGATAGATTCACAAGTGAGGGAAGTAAGTAGATAGATTAACAAGTAATTTGATAGATTCACAAGTGGGAGAAGTAAGTAGATAGATTCACAAGTGAGGGAAGTAAGTAGATAGATTCACAAGTGAGGGAAGTAAGTAGATAGATTAACAAGTGAGGGAAGTAAGTAGATAGATTAACAAGTAATTTGATATGTTCACAAGTGAGGGAAGTAGTAGATAGATTAACAAGTAATTTGATATGTTCACAAGTGAGGGAAGTAAGTAGATAGATTCACAAGTGAGGGAAGTAAGTAGATAGATTCACAAGTGGGAAAAATAAGTAGATTCACAAGTGGAGAAGTAAATAGATAGATTAACAAGTAATTTGATATGTTCACAAGTGAGAGAAGTAAGTAGATAGATTAACAAGTAATTTAATAGATTCACAAGCGGGAGAAGTAAGTAGATAGGTTACCAAGTAATTTGATATGTTCACAAGTGGGAGAAGTAAGTAGATAGATTACCAAGTAATTTGATATGTTCACAAGTGAGGGAAGTAAGTAGATAGATTAACAAGTAATTTGATAGATTCACAAGTGAGGGAAGTAAGTAGATAGATTAACAAGTGGGGGAAGTAAGTAGATTGATTAACAAGTAATTTGATATGTTCACAAGTGAGGGAAGTAGTAGATAGATTAACAAGTAATTTGATATGTTCACAAGTGAGGGAAGTAAGTAGATAGATTCACAAGTGAGGAAAGTAAGTAGATAGATTCACAAGTAATTTGATATGTTCACAAGTTAGGGAAGTAAGTAGATAGATTAACAAGTAATTTGATAGATTCACAAGTGAGGGAAGTAAGTAGATAGATTAACAAGTAATTTGATAGATTTACAAGTGAGGGAAGTAAGTAGATAGATTAACAAGTGGGGGAAGTAAGTAGATAGATTAACAAGTAATTTGATATGTTCACAAGTGAGGGAAGTAAGTAGATAGATTCACAAGTGAGGGAAGTAAGTAGATAGATTCACAAGTGGGAAAAATAAGTAGATTCACAAGTGGGAGAAGTAAATGGATAGATTAACAAGTAATTTGATAGATTCACAAGTGGGAGAAGTAAGTAGATATATTACCAAGTAATTTGATATGTTCACAAGTGGGAGAAGTAAGTAGATAGATTCACAAGTGAGGAAAGTAAGTAGATAGATTCACAAGTGGGGAAATTAAGTAGATAGATTCACAAGTGGGAAAAGTAAATAGATAGATTAACAAGTAATTTGATATGTTCACAAGTGGGGGAAGTAAGTAGATAGATTAACAAGTAATTTGATAGATTCACAAGTGAGGGAAGTAAGTAGATAGATTAACAAGTAATTTGATAGATTCACAAGTGAGGGAAGTAAGTAGATAGATTAACAAGTAATTTGATATGTTCACAAGTGAGGGAAGTAAGTAGATAGATTAACAAGTAATTTGATAGATTCACAAGTGAGGGAAGTAAGTAGATAGATTAACAAGTAATTTGATATGTTCACAAGTGAGGGAAGTAAGTAGATAGATTAACAAGTAATTTGATAGATTCACAAGTGAGGGAAGTAAGTAGATAGATTAACAAGTAATTTGATAGATTCACAAGTGAGTGAAGTAAGTAGATAGATTCACAAGTGAGGGAAGTAAGTAGATAGATTCACAAGTGAGGGAAGTAAGTAGATAGATTAACAAGTGAGGGAAGTAAGTAGATAGATTAACAAGTAATTTGATATGTTCACAAGTGAGGGAAGTAGTAGATAGATTAACAAGTAATTTGATATGTTCACAAGTGAGGGAAGTAAGTAGATAGATTCACAAGTGAGGGAAGTAAATAGATAGATTCACAAGTGGGAAAAATAAGTAGATTCACAAGTGGGAGAAGTAAATAGATAGATTAACAAGTAATTTGATATGTTCACAAGTGAGAGAAGTAAGTAGATAGATTAACAAGTAATTTGATAGATTCACAAGCGGGAGAAGTAAGTAGATAGATTACCAAGTAATTTGATATGTTCACAAGTGGGAGAAGTAAGTAGATAGATTACCAAGTAATTTGATATGTTCACAAGTGGGAGAAGTAAGTAGATAGATTAACAAGTAATTTGATAGATTCACAAGTGGGAGAAGTAAGTAGTTAGATTACCAAGTAATTTGATATGTTCACAAGTGGGAGAAGTAAGTAGATAGATTAACAAGTAATTTGATAGATTTACAAGTGAGGGAAGTAAGTAGATAGATTAACAAGTGGGGGAAGTAAGTAGATTGATTAACAAGTAATTTGATATGTTCACAAGTGAGGGAAGTAGTAGATAGATTAACAAGTAATTTGATATGTTCACAAGTGAGGGAAGTAAGTAGATAGATTCACAAGTGAGGGAAGTAAGTAGATAGATTCACAAGTGGGAAAAATAAGTAGATTCACAAGTGGGAGAAGTAAATGGATAGATTAACAAGTAATTTGATAGATTCACAAGTGGGAGAAGTAAGTAGATAGATTAACAAGTAATTTGATAGATTCACAAGTGAGGGAAGTAAGTAGATAGATTAACAAGTAATTTGATAGATTCACAAGCGAGGGAAGTAAGTAGATAGATTAACAAGTAATTTGATATGTTCACAAGTGAGGGAAGTAAGTAGATAGATTAACAAGTAATTTGATAGATTCACAAGTGAGGGAAGTAAGTAGATAGATTAACAAGTAATTTGATATGTTCACAAGTGAGGGAAGTAAGTAGATAGATTAACAAGTAATTTGATAGATTCACAAGTGAGGGAAGTAAGTAGATAGATTAACAAGTAATTTGATAGATTCACAAGTGAGGGAAGTAAGTAGATAGATTAACAAGTAATTTGATAGATTCACAAGTGGGAGAAGTAAGTAGATAGATTCACAAGTGAGGGAAGTAAGTAGATAGATTCACAAGTGAGGGAAGTAAGTAGATAGATTCACAAGTAATTTGATATGTTCACAAGTGAGGGAAGTAAATAGATAGATTAACAAGTAATTGATAGATTCACAAGTGAGGGAAGTAAGTAGATAGATTAACAAGTAATTTGATAGATTCACAAGTGAGGGAAGTAAGTAGATAGATTAACAAGTGAGGGAAGTAAGTAGATAGATTCACAAGTGAGGGAAGTAAGTAGATAGATTCACAAGTGGGAAAAATAAGTAGATTCACAAGTGGGAGAAGTAAATGGATAGATTAACAAGTAATTTGATAGATTCACAAGTGGGAGAAGTAAGTAGATATATTACCAAGTAATTTGATATGTTCACAAGTGGGAGATGTAAGTAGATAGATTCACAAGTGGGGAAAGTAAGTAGATAGATTCACAAGTGGGAAAAGTAAATAGATAGATTAACAAGTAATTTGATATGTTCACAAGTGGGGGAAGTAAGTAGATAGATTAACAAGTAATTTGATAGATTCACAAGTGAGGGAAGTAAGTAGATAGATTAACAAGTAATTTGATAGATTCACAAGTGAGGGAAGTAAGTAGATAGATTAACAAGTAATTTGATATGTTCACAAGTGAGGGAAGTAAGTAGATAGATTAACAAGTAATTTGATAGATTCACAAGTGAGGGAAGTAAGTAGATAGATTAACAAGTAATTTGATATGTTCACAAGTGAGGGAAGTAAGTAGATAGATTAACAAGTAATTTGATAGATTCACAATTGAGGGAAGTAAGTAGATAGATTAACAAGTAATTTGATAGATTCACAAGTGAGGGAAGTAAGTAGATAGATTAACAAGTAATTTGATAGATTCACAAGTGGGAGAAGTAAGTAGATAGATTCACAAGTGAGGGAAGTAAGTAGATAGATTCACAAGTGAGGGAAGTAAGTAGATAGATTAACAAGTGAGGGAAGTAAGTAGATAGATTAACAAGTAATTTGATATGTTCACAAGTGAGGGAAGAGTAGATAGATTAACAAGTAATTTGATATGTTCACAAGTGAGGGAAGTAAGTAGATAGATTCACAAGTGAGGGAAGTAAGTAGATAGATTCACAAGTGGGAAAAATAAGTAGATTCACAAGTGGGAGAAGTAAATAGATAGATTAACAAGTAATTTGATATGTTCACAAGTGAGAGAAGTAAGTAGATAGATTAACAAGTAATTTGATAGATTCACAAGCGGGAGAAGTAAGTAGATAGGTTACCAAGTAATTTGATATGTTCACAAGTGGGAGAAGTAAGTAGATAGATTACCAAGTAATTTGATATGTTCACAAGTGAGGGAAGTAAGTAGATAGATTAACAAGTAATTTGATAGATTCACAAGTGAGGGAAGTAAGTAGATAGATTAACAAGTAATTTGATAGATTCACAAGTGGGAGAAGTAAGTAGATAGATTCACAAGTGAGGGAAGTAAGTAGATAGATTCACAAGTGAGGGAAGTAAGTAGATAGATTAACAAGTGAGGGAAGTAAGTAGATAGATTAACAAGTAATTTGATAGATTCACAAGTGGGAGAAGTAAGTAGATATATTACCAAGTAATTTGATATGTTCACAAGTGGGAGATGTAAGTAGATAGATTCACAAGTGGGGAAAGTAAGTAGATAGATTCACAAGTGGGAAAAGTAAATAGACAGATTAACAAGTAATTTGATATGTTCACAAGTGGGGGAAGTAAGTAGATAGATTAACAAGTAATTTGATAGATTCACAAGTGAGGGAAGTAAGTAGATAGATTAACAAGTAATTTGATAGATTCACAAGTGAGGGAAGTAAGTAGATAGATTAACAAGTAATTTGATATGTTCACAAGTGAGGGAAGTAAGTAGATAGATTAACAAGTAATTTGATAGATTCACAAGTGAGGGAAGTAAGTAGATAGATTAACAAGTAATTTGATAGATTCACAAGTGAGGGAAGTAAGTAGATAGATTAACAAGTAATTTGATAGATTCACAATTGAGGGAAGTAAGTAGATAGATTAACAAGTAATTTGATAGATTCACAAGTGAGGGAAGTAAGTAGATAGATTAACAAGTAATTTGATAGATTCACAAGTGGGAGAAGTAAGTAGATAGATTCACAAGTGAGGGAAGTAAGTAGATAGATTCACAAGTGAGGGAAGTAAGTAGATAGATTAACAAGTGAGGGAAGTAAGTAGATAGATTAACAAGTAATTTGATATGTTCACAAGTGAGGGAAGTAGTAGATAGATTAACAAGTAATTTGATATGTTCACAAGTGAGGGAAGTAAGTAGATAGATTCACAAGTGAGGGAAGTAAGTAGATAGATTCACAAGTGGGAAAAATAAGTAGATTCACAAGTGGGAGAAGTAAATAGATAGATTAACAAGTAATTTGATATGTTCACAAGTGAGAGAAGTAAGTAGATAGATTAACAAGTAATTGATAGATTCACAAGCGGGAGAAGTAAGTAGATAGGTTACAAGTAATTTGATATGTTCACAAGTGGGAGAAGTAAGTAGATAGATTACCAAGTAATTTGATATGTTCACAAGTGAGGGAAGTAAGTAGATAGATTAACAAGTAATTGATAGATTCACAAGTGAGGGAAGTAAGTAGATAGATTAACAAGTGGGGGAAGTAAGTAGATTGATTAACAAGTAATTTGATATGTTCACAAGTGAGGGAAGTAGTAGATAGATTAACAAGTAATTTGATATGTTCACAAGTGAGGGAAGTAAGTAGATAGATTCACAAGTGAGGGAAGTAATTAGATAGATTCACAAGTAATTTGATATGTTCACAAGTGAGGGAAGTAAGTAGATAGATTAACAAGTAATTTGATAGATTCACAAGTGAGGGAAGTAAGTAGATAGATTAACAAGTAATTTGATAGATTTACAAGTGAGGGAAGTAAGTAGATAGATTAACAAGTGGGGGAAGTAAGTAGATTGATTAACAAGTAATTTGATATGTTCACAAGTGAGGGAAGTAGTAGATAGATTAACAAGTAATTTGATATGTTCACAAGTGAGGGAAGTAAGTAGATAGATTCACAAGTGAGGGAAGTAAGTAGATAGATTCACAAGTGGGAAAATAAGTAGATTCACAAGTGGGAGAAGTAAATGGATAGATTAACAAGTAATTTGATAGATTCACAAGTGGGAGAAGTAAGTAGATATATTACCAAGTAATTTGATATGTTCACAAGTGGGAGAAGTAAGTAGATAGATTCACAAGTGAGGAAAGTAAGTAGATAGATTCACAAGTGGGGAAAGTAAGTAGATAGATTCACAAGTGGGAAAAGTAAATAGATAGATTAACAAGTAATTTGATATGTTCACAAGTGGGGGAAGTAAGTAGATAGATTAACAAGTAATTTGATAGATTCACAAGTGAGGGAAGTAAGTAGATAGATTAACAAGTAATTTGATAGATTCACAAGTGAGGGAAGTAAGTAGATAGATTAACAAGTAATTTGATATGTTCACAAGTGAGGGAAGTAAGTAGATAGATTAACAAGTAATTTGATAGATTCACAAGTGAGGGAAGTAAGTAGATAGATTAACAAGTAATTTGATATGTTCACAAGTGAGGGAAGTAAGTAGATAGATTAACAAGTAATTTGATAGATTCACAAGTGAGGGAAGTAAGTAGATAGATTAACAAGTAATTTGATAGATTCACAAGTGAGTGAAGTAAGTAGATAGATTAACGAGTAATTTGATAGATTCACAAGTGGGAGAAGTAAGTAGATAGATTCACAAGTGAGGGAAGTAAGTAGATAGATTCACAAGTGAGGGAAGTAAGTAGATAGATTAACAAGTGAGGGAAGTAAGTAGATAGATTAACAAGTAATTTGATATGTTCACAAGTGAGGGAAGTAGTAGATAGATTAACAAGTAATTTGATATGTTCACAAGTGAGGGAAGTAAGTAGATAGATTCACAAGTGAGGGAAGTAAGTAGATAGATTCACAAGTGGGAAAAATAAGTAGATTCACAAGTGGGAGAAGTAAATAGATAGATTAACAAGTAATTTGATATGTTCACAAGTGAGAGAAGTAAGTAGATAGATTAACAAGTAATTTGATAGATTCACAAGCGGGAGAAGTAAGTAGATAGATTACCAAGTAATTTGATATGTTCACAAGTGGGAGAAGTAAGTAGATAGATTACCAAGTAATTTGATATGTTCACAAGTGGGAGAAGTAAGTAGATAGATTAACAAGTAATTTGATAGATTCACAAGTGGGAGAAGTAAGTAGTTAGATTACCAAGTAATTTGATATGTTCACAAGTGGGAGAAGTAAGTAGATAGATTAACAAGTAATTTGATAGATTCACAAGTGGAGAAGTAAGAAGCACTGAGTGATGACGTACCATCTCTTTGAACGACAAACTAAATGATGAGGAGAGTCAGGGCTTCTAGTTGTGAGAGAAATTAATGTGATGATAAGAGATCGAACGATTTAACTGAAGAAGAAGAAGCTAAAGAAGAACAATTTAACTAGTCTGTTTATCATCTTCTAGCTATTTGCCCGTTTGAGCTTGTCTCCCTTGACAGTCATTCTGAAGTTCTATGTGCCCTGAGCGAGATGTTCAGAGTCTGCAGCAGTCAATTCCAGCTTGTATGAGATATCTTGCACTCACAAATATTAGGTCTCATTCTCTCTCTCGTTTACCTGCAACTACGGAAGGAACTAATCCTCCATAATTATCTTTTCTAGCCTATGACCATTTCCATTTTACCAAAATATTTGTTTAACCTTCTTTAACGTTCTTTATCAACCAGTTTTCTGGAATTATAAGCTCTTGTTAAATTGTCAAGTTTGTTATTTTCTATGCCCATGGTATTTTGATTATTCTTCTCAAACACTTGCTTTCAAAGGCATTGATGTATTTTTCAGCAGTTATGTCGATTATCCATGTTTCACGGCTATTTTTTTGCTATGGGAAAAATGCATGCTCTTAAAAACTTAGGTATTATTATTGAATCAATTCCTTGCCACATGTTGTGCAGTTGTTTTATCTTATTCATGGCCATGTTCATCCTGGTAGTCTCTCGTTGTTATCAATGAAACAAAATATTTAACTGTCTACTCTTTCCAGATTTTGTCAAATAAGTACATCACTTTATATATCTGTTTTATATGTTGTCAAGATATGTGTTGTGTGATTTCAAAACGTGCTGCTTTTCACTATTAACTGAACTGATGTTATCAGTTGTTCATTACCACGTATTTAGGTGGATAAAAGTGCTGAATTAGCAGCGTAAGGTATTTCTGATAATGGCTGTCCTCCAACTGTAGGAGCGTCAATTTGTTATTTATAATTCGCCTTCCTGACATTTCCCATTCTATTTTATGTATATATGTTAATATAGATAAGTCGATATGATATAACCTTGTATAATTCCGTGTCCTATACCAAACCAGTCTGATGTATCATTTTCAATGCGCACAGTAGCTTTTTATATAACATTTGTATCGTATGCATTAGATTAGGCGGAGACTTATTTTATATCTTGTTTTAATGTTTACTGAAAAAAAGCCATCTAGTAAAGGTCAAGGTATAGTACGAGACTTGAATCGGCGTCTGAGCATGCGAGCGTCACCCATATGTGTTCGGCCGCCTATCCAGAAGTGTTCGGAGACTTCTGGATTGTGTTGCTTCAAGCATCGAAACTCACGAAGCGAGGCGACATTCCTCACCTTCTAAGAGTAATACCCTGGTACCTATTTCTGCCAGCGGCTAGGTCGACTGCGGGGAGAATTTTTTTCTTAACATTGAGTACAACTGACACTGTTTCCAGTGGGAATCGAACACGGGTTGACCGAACGTCAGTAGCCCAATCGGGTGGTTTCACAACTAGGCTACCGAGAACCTCCTAGAAGCCCATCTAGTATATAACCTCACTCTTACATCAGTTACAACTAAGTTACCACCTATTGGCATTCAATTAAATTTGTAGCGACTGAGTAATTTGTTAAAGGAAAAACATAATTTTTTATCGTAACCAGAGTCAACTGTTAGCAAGAAATATCTCTTTCACATGCCAGCAACGGATTGCTATTTTCTTATATTGTTTTGTGTAGGCTTTCAGAAGTAATTTGTAGTTTTTAGACCTTCCAGCTTGTTCTTCCTGATCCGGGTCATTGTGGTCAAACATTAATGAAAGAACTGACTGGTTTTCTTCGGTACTCGTTGTGGTGACTTCAGATCTTTATCAGACATTGATACATAATGAAGTCTAAAGTAAGAGAACTACTAAACACAATTAGAACAAGACAAATTACATTTTTATGGCATGTTAAAAGACACAGCAGCCTACTAAAAGTAATCCTGGAGGAGAAAATACAAGGTAAAAAGGCAGAGGCAGACCAAGGTTAACATGGACGAGTAACATTAAAAGATGGACAAATCAGCCTATGACAACCTGCACCGTCAAAGCAAGAGACAGAGCAGAATAGCGCTCCATGGTAGTCAACCTTCGTTGCGGAGTTGGCACTCAATGATGATGATGACGAATGAAGGCTTAGGTAAAGTTCTTATAGTAAAGTTCTTATAGTAAAGTTCTTATAGCAAAGTTCTTATAGTAAAGTTCTTCTTATAGCAAAGTTCTTATAGTAAAGTTCTTATAGTAAAGTTCTTATAGTAAAGTTCTTATAGCAAAGTTCTTATAGTAAAGTTCTTCTTATAGCAAAGTTCTTATAGTAAAGTTCTTATAGCAAAGTTCTTATAGTAAAGTTCTTATAGCAAAGTTCTTATAGTAAAGTTCTTCTTATAGCAAAGTTCTTATAGTAAAGTTCTTATAGTAAAGTTCTTATAGTAAAGTTCTTATAGTAAAGTTCTTATAACAAAGCTCTTATAGTAAAGTTCTTATAGTAAAGTTCTTATAGTAAAGTTCTTATAGTAAAGTTCTTATAGTAAAGTTCTTATAGTAAAGTTCTTATAGTAAAGTTCTTATAGTAAAGTTCTTATAGTAAAGTTCTTATAACAAAGTTCTTATAGTAAAGTTCTTATAGTAAAGTTCTTATAGTAAAGTTCTTATAGTAAAGTTCTTATAGTAAAGTTCTTATAGTAAAGTTCTTATAGCAAAGTGCCTAGGTCATCCTTCTCTTTCTTAACGTTCATCCGTTAAATGGGCATGGGTACGATGTATCGCTAGCTTGCGGCGAAATCGCGATATTTTACGCCTTTCTTTACCTCCATTAGGCCTACTCCCCTTCAGTTCTTGATCAAAGTGGCAATGTATGCAGATGACATGGTTATGTGGTGCACAGAGGACTGTGCAACAGTGACCTCCAATTTGTTGCAAAGAGCTATGAATGCACTGAATTCATGGACAAATAGATGGTGTAGCAGCATCAGTACATACAATTGCAGTACTACACTTTTCACTCTCTCCCAAAAACAAAATAACAAGATCCATCTACATAGCCAATGAGCCTGTGAAAGAAGACATAAGAGCTGCGTATCTCGGAGTTACATTTGATAACAAACTTTCTTGAAACAGCAGATAAATAAGCAAACCAAAAAAAGCAAGGAGAAAAGTTGGCTTTTCTAATAAGGCTGTGTGTACCACGTGGGGTGCAATTGGGAAAATACTCAGTAAAGTTTACCAACAGAGTATACGCCCACATATAGAATATGGATCATCCGCATGGTGCTCAGCATCAAATACCACACTGCAAGAACTGGATAAAGTACAAAACCAGGCACTTAGGGTCATCACAGGAGCAATGAAATCAACACCAATACTGGAGATGGCGAAATTGTGGAGGAAACCAGCAATGAGAGGATGGAGGGACATAAATGTGCTGATACAGGCAGAACACTTTTTACCCCCGTCACGCCAATGAGCATATAGAGAATATGGTGTTAGTGACCATACATTTTACAGACCTTCGGCACATGATTTTTGGGGTAATGTGGTCGGTATTACGCCCGTGCCGCTTACTTACCCATAAAAAAATCCGGTATCCATTAAAGATCCTTTTATGTACTAACGGCCAAACCTGAAAAGGTTACGAAGACGGAG